>JAXCHB010000078.1:600000-1180000 GCA_036926305.1 Uropetala carovei | reverse complement strand
TACTTCATTTGTTGGTAGCTTAACAGGCTATCAACAACTGAAATTTCATCTTGGGTGGTATATTTGTTGATGTTCACCTGTGAAATCCCTTAAAAATGAATATTGTTATCTATCGAATTATCTATGTACTAGGATTGTTTTGAATGAATTGATTTTCCTAGGAGTGATGCTTTTTTTCAACCTATGATACAAGCCGTATTTAATTCGCAGTTATCCTTCATCCATTGAACTTTTTTTCGTCACTTCGTCATATAACATTATCTCATTTGTTGCTTACATTTTACGGTTTGTTAATGTAGTTACCCCATTTTGTTTCGAACACCGTCGGAAAGTCAACAAAAATTTTCTTTTTACCTCTAGATTATTTAACGGATTATTTTAAATTAGTTTATATTACGCTTCCGCCATTTCCTCCGAGTTGGCGTCTGACCGACGAACTATGACTAGTGCGTTTTTTTCCACCTTGAGTCACGAGATTTTTTGGCGAAGCGATCTTTCTAAATATCGCATCCGCGAGACGCGTTTACAGTGTGTGTGGTCTCCGTCCTTTCGATCAAAACGGGCGATTCTTGAATGTAAGGCCTCGGATAGGAAGTGCGGTGTTCGCTACCAAAAGGCTCCTCCGGGCCAAGACGTCAATCCGCCGCGGCCTCTCTCGTTTCCTCTCTCGCGGCCCCTCCCCCTTCTTCTTTTTCTTCCTTCCCTCCCCCTTCCCAATATCCCCTTCGCGAATTTCCTGCCGCCACCCGTGAGATGCGAAGGGGAAATGGTGAAGGAAAGGTAGATTTCGTGACGGACGGAGGGAGGAGGAGGGGGAGCACCCGTAACAGGGGGAGGGGGCGTGTGGGAAGGAGAGGGGGAAGGGGGGGGGGGGGCTCTCGGAGAATGTTGGCAATCTGAGCGATTCCTCGTTTCCTTTTGCATCGCGGCGGTTGATCTTTCTCAGGGCTTCGCCGACGGTGAGGTTCCGGAGGCGGGATTTCCTCCTTTCGCTAAAAATATAAGTGAGGGAAGATTTGCAAGGAAAATTTTCTTCTTATGTTCGAAATACTATCCTGCATAAATATTGTATCCTGCCAAAAATAAAACGAGTCTAAGAATAAAAAATCTGATGTGGCCAACACATGACTTTCTCCATATTTGGGGTATAGATATTTAAATTATTATGAATAATATTACTAGGCAAAATTATTATTTCGTATCATAAAAGAAGACACGTCCTTGTTGCCGTAAATTACGTATATTTTGAATATGTTTACAGAATTCACCGCTACATGGTGTTGGCGCTGTATACTGGTATTAAGATAAAGCGAAATATATCCGAAATAGACGGTTCTACGAAAATTAGTTTCAAACAAAACTTGGAAGAAATATTATTCTCTACAACTTTGGTCCTTACGAAGATTACCAATAACGATGTTTTTAAGGAGATATTTAACGGAAACCGAAAAACCGGTTATTTATAAATAACTCCTAAACAATAACTCCTATAGAAAATTGTTTCAAATGAAAACTGTAGGAAATTGCATTCTCTATAACTTTTGTATAGAATTGTATATACAATAATGATGTTTTAACAAAGAAATATCGCAAAAACCGAATCGGGTTTCGAATAAACCGCCACTTCCGGTTAACCGATATTGTCCAAAAACTAATCAGTTCTTTGTGCTCATTTTAAAGTGTTATATATGAAGTTTGGTAACGATATGGCACGTACTTTTTGAGTTAGAGGCCCACAAAAACATACACACACATCATTCCGAAAATAGTCTAAACGTGTTCTAGGGACCTCGAAACATATATTTCCGTTGAAATCTCGAAGTCGATTTTTTTCATGAATACAATACTTTCCCATTACTACGTATGGAGAAAGTAAAAAGTTCGGTATTTGATCAAATCTCCCGCGGAATCGAATCCCATTTGAAATGCGATGCGCTCTCCATTATACCAGGGGTTTCCTACCTGGTTTTCGCGAGCACCGCTGTGCTCTTTGAAAGACCGACGGTGCTCTTATACGGTACTTAATATCCCGTTTATTAGAACCAATAATTTAATTTTCTCAGTTGCTTTCTTTATAAAGGTATTCAAGATCATTAAGAATAATTCTGATGTTCGTTTGATTTTATTCGTGATCATTCCTATGTTTTCATAAATATGGTGGTGCTCGCTTGATATTCCAGGATATAACTTGATGTACGCCCCATCGAAAAGATTGGGAACCCCTTCATTACACCAACACCCGCGTATGCTGCCGTGAAAAAAATCTAACTAATCTTTCCAGCAAGAATTATTCTCGAGTTGTTGGCGAAGTTCGGATTTAGACTCCAAATTACTCCCCACCAGCTAATACCAGATCGAACAAAATTTTACGTTGCCAAGCACTCATATAAACCATAAATCCTTAAAATTTGACTATTCTGGTTTGCAGGGTTCCAGAGAAACAGTCCACGAACCGATCACATAAAACGATTCGTTTTTCAGAAATTAAAAAAGAAAACGCAGAAAAGAGGTAAAGACTTTTCCCGCGGAGCGTTTGCCATTTCCACCGAAATTTCCGCCATTCACGCTCGGCTTCGTTTCGGGTTGATCATACACACGCGCACGGTTTGAATGCGGAATAATTGATGGCCCTCGGATTCCGATGCGATGCGCCGCTGAGTGCGTCCGGATCATGGAGAATGCGCTCCAAATTTTAACGCGAGGCGCAAGATGGCGCGTCGCGCGCGCTTGTGTACAACGTTTGAAAGAGCATTTTACTCGAGTGTGTAACGTCAATGGCGATGGGAGTGACTCCGTAATGTTAAGAACAATATTTCCTAACTCAGCTGATCGGAGCGATCGAATCGTATTTTCGAAAACAAAATGCTTAATTTTATGTTTAAATTTCATATCTGCCGTATTGGGGGAAAGCGGTTGAATTATTGTAATCGCATCATTCGGCAGCCTTTAGCCCAATTAATGGGGGAGTCGTGGCGTAGTGGTGCGGGCGCTGGCCTGCTACGCTTAGCAAACTCGGTGCGAACCGGGTTGCCCGGCTCCCTATTTGCGTGGTTATGTGGAGAACACGCTAATCAGCGCCCCGTCCTTCGGAAGGGACGTAAAGCCGTTGGTGTTTCTCGTTAAGAGTAGGCTAATGCCGGCACCGGGTTTCACTCCTCCCTTGCTTTGTGATTTAGACTGAGAAGCCTTCTAGCGCTGGAGTCGTTTGAAGTCACAAGGTCACCCCAATTGATTGATTGATTTAGCCCAATTAATGCCATGGGGTCACTAGTAACCCCAGCGTACGTTTGTTATTTGTACTTTTGAAATTTGAAAATTTTTCATTTCCCTGTAATTACTGAGGCAGGAAAAGTCATTTTTTTCAAATTTTTTCCCCTTAGCATTTCAATGATGCAAGAAGAGAAACTTGCTCTAGGATCGCTATAGAATCCATGTTGTTTGGAAGTTTTAATTAGAAACGGACTCAGTGAATCCTTATGCCAGAGTTGAAACCCCATCTTACGCCGGCGCTTTGGTGGTTCGGTTTTACCCTGATATCTACACCTTCGTCTTAAGAGGCGCACGTCAGGAGAAACTTCACTCGAACGTTTTCATCTCTTGCTTTTATTACGCGAACAAAATTTCGCTTCGATAAAAAGCGAGCCTTGGGAGGTCATGGTAATCTTCGATCTCAATTTAAGACCAAGTCGACACGTGCAGAGTTTTAGACGTCGCTTCGCTCTTTTTATAATTCCATTTATTTAAATTTATTTTTAAAAAAACGACCAACTTGACCGTACTTGAACAAGTAAAGAGGGGCGTCGCTGGCTCAGGTAGTATACGGTGGAAATCTTGAGAATCGTTCGTTCCACTGCAGTGCTCTCGGTTATAATGGTAAGAGTAGGTGGAGGAGGGGATTGCGGTGTGGGAAAGGAAGTTGTGGAGGGGAGGCGAAGAAGTTGGTGGGGGGGATGAGAGGGGAGGGGAAGTGAAGGGAGTTGAGGGGGGGAAGGGAAGGGGGGGCATAACAAAAGGATTACCGCGACCGACTATACGAGCTGAAAGAGAAGGGTTGTGAAGAGGACAGAGAGGGAGGGAGGAGGGGGTCACGGCCAAAGGACCAGCAACAATGTAGGACGGCTTCCACAGTCGGGTTTTTCGGGAGGCCGTAGCGGAGGGTGAGAGAAAGGTTTTTAAGGGGGGAGGGGGGGAGGAGGGGGAGGTTGAAGGGGGCGGCGAAACGGCGGTGCATGAGAATTGGCCGCCTCGCAGCACTCGCGTCCGGCGGAACGAAAAAGCGGTTCCATCATTGCACCCGCCTCCATCCACGTCCGAGGATGACTCGCGTTTGCTTCGCTGTGTGGCGCTGCGTCGTCCTTTGGACACTCGCTCGTATTTTGTTTTTTTTTGGCACTTTGGGAATAATATGTGTTTATTGGATTAATACCTCGGAGGATGTTCTCTCACTTTTTTTTTGTATGAATTACTTTTCCTCCGTATCGGAGGTCATTACTCTCTGAGCGTCTTCCGCTCGTTGGCTTCCGGAATGTGACCATGGATGCGAAGAACGCCCTCTTCGCTAATTACGTTTTTACTTTAATTTCGCTTGAATTTAATTTTTAAAAAAAAGAGAAACCAGATTTTTCGTAATTGTTGACGTTTCAAATTCGAATCTTTTTATATCACGTTCCCTTAATTATATTCGTTTTAATTGCCTGACAACGTAATTGCGCTCGGGCGAATTAAATATACGCTAGTCTCTCGAAATTTAAGCAAAAGTCTTTTTATTAAAATACTTGGAGAAAATTCATTGCAAGGTTTTATCCTTAAGAAGAAATGCTGAGCCGATTTCGCTCGGCCACTTCGAAGTCTTACTGTTATTAAATATGCAACGGCCATATAAAAAAAATAACTGTTATAGGTTAAAATAAACATTTAATTTCGTGCTTAAAAATTTCAGTTGCCATAGTGCTAGGTTACACTTTCGGATAAACTTGAATTTCACAATTACCTTCACACGATAAGACCGACACAACTTCTATCCACCTCTCTATTCGCTAAATAATCTTCATAATCTGTTTAAATGGTGTTGTTTGTAGACGACTACATGGCAACACCTTTTTTTATATCGAATCATTTAACGTTATCATTCATTTCCAGCCGATTTCTACTTTTATGGCGGCGACCTGCTTTGCCTCGTTTCGCGCTGCTGTGGCGAACGTAATCGCTTATTGTAATTAGATGACCCCGTTTGCCCCAAGTTGGGAACCTTCTCCCGAACATTAGGTGGAGTGCACCGAGAGATTGGACGCAGCGTCAATTCATCAATCAAAACTTCTTGTTCTCGCTCCATCTTCGAGATTGGGCCGAATCTAGCGAAAAGTGGGTCGCCCACGAATAAAAAGAATAACCTTTTCCAGATAGAGAGAGAGAGAGAGAGAGAGAGAAAGGTCCACTTGAGAGAGAAGAAAAAAATCTCAACTCTCAAAGTTTTTCGCTTCGAATACAACGTGCGTTGTAAATTGGGACGCCAAATCGTCTCTGGGAACGAGATAATTTTTTTGGGGTTCGATGCTTTTGCACGGTGTAAAGGCATCACTTAAGACGTGTGCTACGTCTCCTCGGCGACCCTAATATCTTCGTCTTTTTTAATTAAGATTTCAGCCAGTGGGGCGCGGGCGATCGCCTCCCTCCTTGGATAATCCCATTGCCCTCCACAGGGTGCATTCTTAAATTAATTCCGCGCTTCCGCGCAAAATTACTCGATCCTACGCCGCAGATTAGTCTACATGGCAAGGGGAAGGAAGATTCTGATAGGGAGGGAGGGAATTCCAAAACATTTGGGGAAGTTTCTGGATTGTAGCGAATTGCGTTTTCATTTTTTTTGTTGCTTGAAAAGGTTGTTTTAACTTTTGATCCCCGAAAACTGTTATGAACTGAATGTCGTTGCTCTTTATTTTGAAGCGGTCATCGAAACGTTGCATCTGTATGGATATCGCATCCAATGGATTATTTGGGCTTTCACTTTGGTATTCAAAGGCTTGAGAATTCAATATCACACATTAATTGCTCGCAGTGTACGAAACGAGCAGGAATATTTGTTTTTCCGCTCGCATGTCGCAAAACACGTAAACGTGATTTTTGCGTGAAGGATCTACACTATAAGTGCGAATTTTATGTTGACGTATGTTTGCAAATTAGAACGTCCACTTTAACGTAAATCCCTAGATGAACTTTTACTTCCAGCTAATTAACTACGCGCTTACAACATATGTGGTTGTTTGTGAGTTATTTACTATTGCTTTCATCACCAGTATTTGCTGGACTTGACACGAAAAATGTCGATTAAGGATTATCTTTCATTCTCGTAATTATTATTATTCTATGCATTCTTTGCCAAATCACAAACCACTGCATTCGGAACCTCCTTGCACTCACGACACGGAACACACCTTTTTGCGCTATAGTTACAAAATGTCATCGCTTGTGTCAGCGTTGACATGGACATCTGGCGGCAGACAAAAACAGCTTCGAGTGAGCCTTTCTGCTCGTTTCTCCGCAAATCAGTCCCTTCGGATAAACCAAAAACCCCTCGGATCTCGAATTATCGTCGGAAATCGAATAATAATGCATTCATCGCTGCGAGTTTTGAGCCGGCTGCGGGTGTAATTGCTGTGAAAGGGAGTGGTTGAAGAGGGGGAGGGAGATAATGGGAGGTTTTTAATTTATTAGCGCAGCCAAGGAATTCAACTCACTCGACGGCTCTGAATTAAAAACGAGACCCTCTTCAAGAGGAAGCCTAAAGAGAGAGAGAGAGAGATGCTTGTGTACCATTAGATACGCGACTACTCATTAATCCTTATTCACAGTCGCATTGCTTGGTTTCGTAGCTTTGTAGATCATTCTGAACGCTTGTATTGTTATTTCTTCGTCGATTCTCTCATAAAGTTTCATTGTTTCTTTTTTACTTTTTTAAGCAGCTGAAAGCTTTCTCCTAAATTTCGAGATTGCACTTGTTTCGGGGTAACTTGGTCCAATTCCACTTTTTTTAATGTGAACCGCAATGCGACCAAAACCTCGGCGCCAAGCACCACCATAAGGCGTGATTATCTGAAGGTGGGATGAAACCATGTTATTCTGAAACGAATTTTTCTCTTTTACCTTTTAACTGGAATTCTGCAAGTTCATTGGATCGAGCAGAGTTTTTTCTACAGTTGCTGCCGTGATACTTATTCCAGTTCGCTTATTTATTTTTACAGGTCATGTATTCCTAAAATTTTCTGATATTGCAATAATGTAAGCGGGCGCGTATTTGTCGGCGCACGGGATGTTTACGCCAAAAAATTTCCTTAAACGCGCTTAAAATTTTCTTCATCTATCGAGATTAAATAGCTTCGCTGGCTTTCTCACGCTTAAGTTACTTCCTTGTGCATCCCATTTGGCCAGTCACCTGTTATTTTTTTAATTTAAGAGATGCATTTTGTTCTTAAATCCATCCGATAGCGAAAGTCAAGTCGCCGTATCGCACGAATTCCAAACAACCGTACGCAACTCGGGCAACTCGTTTTTCGAAGGCGATTAAAATCCCTTCCATTAAAACTGCATCGCCGGCGTGTATGGTTGCGAATTAATTAGATTTTATCGTCGCGATTCTGCGCTAATAAACTCCCAAAGGGCCAACCAGAGGTCGTGTTTTTTTTTTCGGATAGAGTGGGGCGGATGCGAGAGACAGAGCGAACTCCTTTGCCTCTCTGAAGGCGCGAAGACCCGGCCAATCCATTTTTCATCGGTTTCGCGTGCGGAAACTGACTCGCGAGTGTTTTGCATTTATTAGGTTCCTGCGAGGGCATTTCAAGACCACTCAACTCCCGTGATTTTTTTTTTTTTTGCGTTTACGAAATAAATCATTCGAACACCTTCGCGTTCGTTGCGAAGTCGAATCATCCACCACTGAGCTAAAGAGGTAAAGCGTGTCGAATCGAGATTCAGTGTTACACAAACACACACGCACTCCGTATAAAAAGACCGCGTCATAATTACCGTGTCGTTTCGGCTCGCGTTCCGAAATGATTTGCTAATTTATCGTTTTCCTTGCGCAACGGCCGTTTTGTTTTATTTTTTGCGCGGGAATCGGAATCGGCGAAGGTTCCGCGCGGAAAAAATAGATAATGATTGTCGTGTGACGGTTTAACATTTGTTGCGAGATGTTTTTTTTCTTCGTCCTAATTAAAAAATTTTTTGCTCGTTTTTTTTTGCGTGCGAGTAGTTCTTCGTGTCCGCCGCAGCAATATCGCGCGTCAGGTATTGGATGTCGTTCGGACGATGCAGCGGAAAACTGTTCCGTGACCGCGACGAAGGCTTTGTAAAATGTGTATTTCTGAATCGATCGCATTCTTTCAACATCTGCCGTTATTTATATGGCTTCTTAAACCTGAAAGATTAAGTTGGGTTGCTCAACCTCCTTTTTTTCCCTATTGCTTTCTCTCCTACTCGATCTCTATCTTCCCCTCCTTCTTCCCTCTATAAATCACTCTCTCTCTCTCTTTATCGGAAACGGATACCACGATTACAGACGGCGAAAACTCACGTTCGGAATCATTCCTAAGAATCTGATGTCGCACCAAAGACATTCGCGGAGATACTCTCATCCGGAAGGAGAAAGACGAAACGCATTTTCAAGGAGTGAATGTTTGTGCCGTGTTTAACGATTCTGCATCCTCTTTACTTTTACATGTTTGTTTGTTTGTTTGTTTGTTTGGTTCGGCGGAACTGTTAGGTTTTCTATGTCTGCAATTTTTTCGGTCATGTTAGCTTTTTTTTTTCGGGTAACGCGAACGTTACTGAAACTTTGACGAAGATTCATTCCTGTTCACAAATTTAAGTAATCGTTTTTTGTTTGAGGGTTTGATCTCGCGCGTTTAACGCGAGTTGACGTTTAGATTTAAGTCACGTTTTGTTCTGTAGATGATTTAAACGGAGGGCTGGCACGGCGGGATTAGGTACCCTTTAAAGTACGGTATTAAATAATGTGTTCACAATGTTTTATTTACATTAATAATATCGAATTTGGTTTTAGCATTTGACGATTGATAATGTTCGAACATTATTACTAAGGTCTCTCCAACATTCGAAAGCTTACCGCCGGCTGCCTATAAGGCGATTCTGGGCCGTTCTCTTTCTACTCATTAGCCAGGGAATAATAGGCTTCTTTCGCTAGCGGTATGGATTCTTTGTATTCTCTCATTGCTTGGTATATATATATATCGACACAAATATACTTTCTTCTCGTTCTCCAAGAGTTCGTTCAACTTGATCAATTTGCAACGAAAGGCATCTGTCTGCTAAATTTACTCCAACCTCAACGCAAGTAACATAGGTAGAGCTTGTGCATGATTTTGGCGCGTTGAGCAAACTGCCGTGTGAATTTTTCTGAGGTGGAAAAACGTTTAATTCGAATTAACAGATAAATCAGGAATTTATATAAACCCATTAAATTACCCCCCCATAAGCTTGGGTTCGTCGCAGTAAATACTTAACAATTCATTCACGAAGCAGTATTATACTTATTTATTGATTTTTTCCTAATCGCATTTTACCTTTTATGTACTTGCGTCGCATTTGAATCGATGTAATGAAATTGGATGCGTTTCCTCAAGTTTGAAGTCCGTGAACATATCTTAAGATATTTTAGTCTTGAAATATAGAAATTTATATGAAACGGCTTTCAGATGTTCGTTGATAATGTTGTAGTAGTAAAATATTCATCCGCTATTAAGAAACAAGTACGCGAGCCTCTTCGCATTGCCACACCTTTATCGTCAAATTGGAATAGACCGGTCGGATCCAAAGTTCAATCCGTTATTATTAGTAGATAAAAATAAAATGTCTGACTTCTAAGGTTGAATCGTTTATATATATATATGAATCTGCGCTTCGTTCTCGTAGAGCCAGTTCCATTCCGAAGCGGATTTATTACCACCGAAATGTTTTAATTTTAGGCCATTCGTTTCCGTGAGCCCCGAACTCGTCCTCTTGAGTCCTGGATTATTTCCTCCTGCCGTGACTCGGCGTTAAAATGAAGACGTTCTCGAAGAGGAAAACTCTCTTGAGGAATGAGTGGGTTGGGTTGGCGCGCGATCGCTATACTACAAGGATTGGGGGAGGGAAGGCGTGGGGGTAGGAGAGAAGGGAAGCTTTCTCTCACGGGTGCAACCCTCTTTTCTATGTCCGTCTTGCTCTGATGAATACCCTCACCTCCTCTCCTTCTGTTCTTTTCGCATGGCTCGGGAATTGCAGAAGTCCCATGAGTCGTGTGTGTGAGTCTGCGACTTGGGTTTCTCCACCATTGTGATGTTAGCGGATCGCTCTTCTCTATCTCTCTCTTGTCTTAAGGGTCGTCACCCCTTATCTCTCTTTAAGAAAAAAAATACCGAGAATTCCCAAGAGATCCTTTCTTACTCTTTACTAAATTGGGAGTATTTGAATGACTTTTGTGCGTTAAGGGATTAATTTTTCCGTCCAAATTTAGAAGTAGAATAAAATATGAAAACTTGAAGGTCGAAAATATAATAAGAATATCTTTCTCGCGATAATTTAAAGACTTTTTCTGGATTCCCAATGGAAATCGTATTGAAAAATTAAAAAGGTTATTTCCTTTTTTTTTTAAGAGGCTCATGTGTGGTTTCATTCTTTCGCGAGTGATATCGAAACGAAACGGTCAACGAATCAACTTTGGAATTTTTTGCACGCCATTTTCGTGGTTCGTAGGTAAACCTTTTCGGCCGTTAGAAACGTGGTTTTGTCCTTTTAGCCCTCCTTGAAATAGTTCTGTTTATGGGAGCAACTTTTTCGGCCGCGTGCTTCGTGGATGGTGACGGGAGGAAAGGGGGAGGCGGACGGAGGAGGAGGGAGGAGGGAAGTTCTCGTTTCGCGCTAGGTTACAATTCGGTAACAATGGGTCAATTGAGGTCGCGCGCATCCGGTGTTAAAGGGAGAAAGAGCAGCATCTCTCTCACAACGTGAATAAGACGTCTTCTCGCTGGAACGTTCTTCCTTCCTTGGCGGCTGCACTTGGGGCAACTATCGGACGGCAAATGAAGGAAGGGCTCGGGAGTGATCCGTTTCGGATGACACGGATCTAAATGCTAAGGGAGTCTCAAGGGCTTCAAAGTTGGACTTGTCCAAGCTGCTTAACGTGGACTGAAAATTCGTCTGGTCCGTGATCAATATAAATTTGCTTAAATTTTGCTTCATTGATGAAGTTTATTTTTTAAACTGAACCGTCCTAAATGGTGTCCTATATTGCAAAAAGATTAGGGCTGAAGAAAATGTATGAAAGTTTACGTGCATTGGTCCCGACATTTCATAACTTCGTAATGTTAAATTCAGCGAAGTGAGTTTGTTTATAGATATCTTTCATTTTTCATATATTCTGTAAACTATCGAAGGCAATAATTTACTTTGTACTGTTTGGTCTTTTCGATAGAGCGCACTACCACATAGCTTGAATCATCGGCGTTTCGTCATATTTTCGAACGCTCCCTTTCTAGTCCTCTCAATTAGTATCAGTCTTAAAACGAATGCCATCGAGGAATTTTGCCTAATTCCCCTTTGCCCTATGAATTTAATATGTTTCGCTGCAAAAGGTGGCATATTTCATCCATATCTCGTCTCTCTTGTTGCGTCGCACGAGTGGTGCATGTTCTGAAATGTCCGTTCGCTAATTGCTCTCAGCGAAAGAATTCTATCCCCGAATATAACCCCCTCCCTCCCTCCCCCTCCCTCCCCCTTGGATTCGTCACCGCCGATGACCATTCAGAATATCCCTCGCAGTGTCTTCCTTCCCATTGTCCAAAGGATCTAATCTGAGGCAAATAATCGAGGAATTCTGTACAGCAGGGGTTCCCAAACCTGTTGAAGCCACGGAACCCTTGCATTAAAATATTTTTTCTCTCGGAACCCTAACTAATAAGATGTGGTAAACCTAATCGAAATAAATTTAAATTTAAAATCATTATAATGTTTATTTACGTATCTCATCTTGTAATATAGACCTTACAAGTTGGGCTCATGTTTCCTGCTATAAATAAGAGAAGGAAGAGCGTATCGGGTCTTTCTCTCTCTGTCGTGGAACCCCTTTTAGCTTTAGCTTATCGCATTATTTTAGAAATTGTGTGTCCTAATAATAGAGCATCTGGTTCGAATCCTGCAGGGGAAATGGTCGCATCTTCTCGTCTCTGCATTGGTGGTGTGCTCATTGTAAAAAATGTCGCCAAGCTCTTCTTTTGTGAACTGATTAAAAATGAACGAATAACTCTTGGCATTCCTGTTGAGCGATCAAACTTTGGAGCACACAAATCTTAGCTGCGATTAGTCGTTCGACTTTCTTCAAAGTCAGCGTCATGGCGAGATTGGCCTAACTCCAAATCGTACGATTTGCTCGTTGCTTTTATCAGTCGGCTAGATTTATATAAGCACGAAGTAAGTAGTCTTCCTGTCTTGCCACTCACGCTGATTTTTGCTTCTCCCGAACAGCATTCTGCACTCACTCCTGACACTTTTAATCTTTTAACACTCCTCTGCATTTTGAATGGAAATCTCACAGTGAGTCTTCGGTTTAATCTCTTTCTTTTCCTCTCACAGCGGAAATTTATCGAAGCAAGAGCGTCAGTGGGTCGTCCAACAAACACATGCACACACACACACAAAGTTGTATTAATCGATCGATGTATGTATCCGTGTGGGAGGTTTAGCACGTCAGTGGATTTTCCTCCGGAGGAGAATTGAAGTGGGTTAAAGGGGGGGGAAGGGGAAGCAGAGAGGGGTGGGCAATTGGGCCAACTGGGTCATGCAGAAGGAAGACCTACGGCCGGAAGAAGGGGGAAGGCCCTCGCTAATGGAACCCCGAGGATAATAAGAGCACGACGGATTTCGATCGGGGTCGAAAATACTTTTAGACGACGTTAAGGGTGTTCTCGGTAGTGTACGTTCGCCAGTATCCCGCGGGGCATTCCATATTGTACGGATTGGATGAAGAAAAAAAAAGAGCGGATAGGAAATGACACGTGACGTCATTTCTTCGATTCGAGAGGATTTTTTTTTAAATAAAAACTTTGAACGCGTGTACCGGTGGGTGGAGAATGCGGGTAGAGCGGGAGGGAGTTAAGACGGCAGCGGTGACGACACGTGCAAACTTAAAACATGAGTGTGGCACGAAAGATCGAGCGTGAATATAACCGACGACTTTCATCAGTGCTTAAAAAAATCGCACCGTGTGGCGATTCAATTTGCGAGTTTTTTCGATATTTTAATCGTTTTTTATCGTGCCAAATCGCATTTCTTCGTGAGATTAAAATACAGCCTATAGAAAGAGTATGTGTTAAATAAAGAACGATTTCAATTGCAGATGAAAATTTCTTTGTGTTATTTATAACGTCTATTTAGTATTTGACGGCCAAGCAAAGATGAGAAAATGTTCAGATTTTTTTATAAGTTAAATGTAAATGAAATTGGAGTTTAAGAATTTTTTAGGCGCGTTTCGCTTCCAGCTTGAGCGCATAATAGCGTCGGTCTGTCTGTCTGTCTGTCTGTCTGTCCGTCCTTCCTTCCGCATGTTCGTCCTCGGCTTCTACCTAACGGATTTTCATGAAATTTTATATTAAGGATTTACAGTCAAAGGTAATAAGAAAATCACATAAATGAATCAAGTACGCTAAGCAGGGATACCACTTTACTGGTGACAAAAATGAATTTTCCGTCATATCTCGTAAAGTATTGCTCATATCAAAGTAGTTTTCAAATAAAACTGGTAAATTAGGTATTTCTTTTCCTGTACATGTTCATCGTCAGAGTAGCCGTTATCAATAAAAACAAACAAGAACGTCTTAATTCGAGTTGAATTTTTGCATGGCTACTTCTTCATTGTTGCTAACATAAACAATCTCACAAAAATACGTTTAAGTTCTTTACGCGTGCAAGAAATATTTTTAAATAGGAAGAAAATGGGTTATTTATGACGAAGAAATGATCTTAAAAACGCTATTTCCCTTACGTACACGTATATCATTTCTTTCAAATACTCCATTGCTCGAAACGCGCCCGTTTGTGGTACGCTGTACAGTTTCCTAATTTGTTATACCTATCAATAAACGTACTTGGAA
Source organism: Uropetala carovei (assembly GCA_036926305.1). Taxonomy (NCBI): domain Eukaryota; kingdom Metazoa; phylum Arthropoda; class Insecta; order Odonata; family Petaluridae; genus Uropetala; species Uropetala carovei. The sequence goes on along the minus strand of JAXCHB010000078.1, from coordinate 1,165,862 downwards.
AAGTGTGTTCGTACGAGATATCTAGAGGCAAAGATAAAAGAGTATATATACATGTATATATATATATATATATATATATATATATATATAACTTAGTCTAAGATCATTATTAGATGCGTTTACGCTTTATCTCCAGTCGCCGAATCGAACATATGAAATCGATGGAGTCTGACAGTGCTGAGGGAAACTTTTATTAAACTAATGAAGTTGTGGCAATAATTTTGAAAATCCGCTGCGGTCAGTATGCGTTGTATCTTGCCATACGTTATTTATTTGCTTATTTGAAGCGTGCTTTAATAGGGAATGCGTTGCCGTTTTGTGGGTGCAGGAAGAGAGAGAGACCTTTATGGAGAGTTGCCCTGACCATTTCTGCAAAAAAAAACCTCGCGAATTCGGCGCTAAAAGTCGTATTAGTGCATGGGGAACGTCTTTCGTCGTGCGGAAGGCAATAAAAATATAACGATCCCTTTTTTTTATGGCTGACTTCGTGTTCGAGCGAAATTAATATTTCAACTGATGGGAGGAAGACGATTCTTCCGTGTCCTAGCAACCGTGGAGTCTCTCTTGCTCGATAACTGGGACCGGATATCCTTAATGGTTGAATCGCATATTATATTTTAAGGTTTGCCTGTTAATAGCCCGTTTACTCGTTCCGTCGCTGTCTCTTGCCAAATTTATTATTTACTTGCAGTAGACTTTTTAATTTTATTGCATTTATTAAACATGTTGGCAATGATTTTGAGGTTTAGCTTAATTATTTCGACAGATATGATGCACGCTTAGCGTTTGTCTTTTTCAAATGTTATTGTAATTGTTATTAAATTACTATTATTGTAACTATGAAAATATTATTATTAAAATATTATTATTACAATATTATTATTATTATTATTATTATTAAATTCAAAATATATGCTAGAGTAGCAGTACCTACTTGTTACATTAAATCATCTAGAGAAATATATGTCGTTGCGTTTATCGGAGACGACTTGAAAAATAAATGAAACCATGCCTTTATCAGAAGAAACGACCACGACGATAGAAGAGGCGAGATGGATTTTAGGTCAACGCGATATCGATTTCTCCTATTTCGATAAGGTATCGCAGCAGGAGAGCCAAGCCTATTAAAAGGGAACTCATGAAGACATTTTGTTGCGTTGAATCCCCCTGCCTCATAAAATCGTGGCCTAGTTTTACTTTCTCCATACGTAGTAATGGGAAATTATTGTGATCACGAAAAAAATCGACTTCGAGATTTCAACGGAAATACACGTTTTGAGTTCCCTAGAACACGTTTAGACTATTTTCGGAATGATGTGTGTGTGCGTGCGCGTGTGTGTATGTTATTGTTGGCGCTCTAACTCAAAAAGTACTTGCCATATTGTTACCAAACCATATATAACACTTTAGCATGCGCACAAAGAACTAATTAGTTTTTGGACAATACCGTTTTACCGGAAGTCGAGGTTTATTCGAAACCCGATTCGGTTTTTGCGATATTTCTCCGTTAAAACATCATTATTGTATATACAAATTGATACAAGTATTATAGAGAATGTAATTTCCTACAACATTCATTTGAAACAATTTTCCGTAGCAGTTATTGTTTAGGAATTATTTATAAATAATCGGTTTTTTCGGTTTCCGTCAAATATCTCCTTAAAATCGTCGTTATTTGTAATATTCGTGAGGACCAAAGTAGTAGAGAATAATAATTCATCCAGGTTTTGTTTGAAACAAATTTTCGTAGAACCATCCATTTCGGAGATATTTTGCTTTTTCTAGTGTACAGCGCCACCACCATTTAGCGGTGAATTCTGTAAACATACTCAAAATATATCTAATTTACGGCAGTAAGGTCGACTGTATTCTTTTACGATACGAAATAATAATTTTGCCTTACAATGCTATTCATAATAATTTAAATATCTGTACCCCAAATATGGAGAAAGTCATGTGTTGGCCACATAAGATTTTTTGCAATTGGATCCGTACATCGTCATTAGCTTTGAACCTGTTTTTAAAAACGTCTCGAGACTTGATCATCGCATCTAACCCCTTAAGGAATTGGAGTCGTCTGTCGTTAAAAGCGAATAATCATTTCTCAGGATGGTGATTAGTAAGTTACCAACATTGTTGTTCACGAGGTTATCAATTCAAATCTTTATTTCTTTCTTTAAATCTTTTCTTCTTTTGTTCTCCCGAAATAACTTCGTTCACAGTCAAGGTCTCCTTTTTTTTCGTTCGTGAGATTTTCCTCGAGATGAAACACTTATTCCGAGTACCTTCGTCTCATGATACGTAACTTCCGCTTCTCGATTCGTTCTTGTTTTATCCCCCCCCCCCTCCTCCCTCTTTTCTTCCTCTGTATTTCCAAACCGCATTTTACGCGGTCTGCGTTTATAATTCATTCACTATTCCGAGCACGTCCCCCCCGCCGTAGTTACGTTTTAATGTGTAATCAAGTAATGGAAAAAGGGTTTGATGAAGCGTCACGCATCTCATTTCGGACCGAATTGTTCGAGGCTTAGGAATTCGATTTTAAGAATAGTATACTCTCAATATATGCTCGTTAAAAATGGTGGAATATTTAGCGCGTGGATGAGGTGCACGTTGCTCTTTGTTCGGTAGAGATATTATAACTCGTTTTACAATGTACGTAGAAGATAGGTCAAGTCGTAGAGCGTGGCTTATTAATTCTGTTATGGTTACTTGCTTAAGGAGCTCGATCAAGTATTCGAATGGTGGCTATCCTTCCAGATCTTAGAATTTGTGCTTTAAATATATCAGTTCAGTGTTTGTTAGCTGAATTTTTGGTTCTTTTCGGTTATATCCTCCCCCCCTCTAATTATTTACTAATTTTGTTGCCAACGAGATACTTAATAAACAATCAAATAATAATCATACGTTATGACACAAAGGAACCACCGTAAATCATAATGAAAACGAATTTAATTCATTTAATATAGAATTTACCTACTGAGGAAAGTGCTATGCGATTCTTACAAGAAAAAGGAATCATACATAGAGGTCGGTTTTGTGAGAAACTACATCGATCCATGATTGATGCCTATCTTGCGGAATTCTTTTGGCGACACAGTATAAAAAATGAATGTCCTTTTGATTGTGTTTTACGAGATATTGCCTTGTTCTCTTCACCAAAACATTGTAAAAATGAGTAAATAAATAATATAATTTAGAATGTTTTTAATCATTACTTGATTGTTTATTAAGCCTCTCTTTGGCATCTACATATAACATAATTTGTAAATAATAAGAGTGGGGATATAACCGAAAAGTACCAAATTTTTTTCTGGAAGTACAGCACAAGGGGCTATGTAATCCTACATGTATTTGGTCGTCAGTAGGTTCCTTGATGGTATTCGATTGTAAGAGTTAATAATTTCTAATACGCTGAAACTTTGTCATATTTTAAAATCTTATAGGTATTTTAAAAATTTATTTTGTCGAAAGAAGGAAGCGAATCGTTCAATGCATTCAATAATTTTGGTGTCCGCTTATTTTCTTCTCCACGTTGACGACTTGGATTCGAATCCAGCCAAGGGCCCCATCTCTAATTTTGTATCGATCATTTTTTTGTATCAAAGTGCTCTCATTAAACGAAAAATGCGTGAATAATCTTAGTCATAATACTTATCCGCCCACGAGCATTCACAGAAAAAATACCACAATTCGTCACATGCGTCCCTTACGCTTTTAATAATATTAAACCCGTGAAACATTGGCATACGCACACGTCATCAGGATCATCCTACTCAATGCTCATAACTGTTCCGCAATAAATTCAAAAAATGTTGAAGAAACCGATCCAATGAATCTCGCCGTTTAACTTTCTCTGGAATGATCACGTTCACTTGTTTTGCTAGCCATTTTTCGAGTTTAGTTGTATTTGTTAGCATTTTGGCGCTTAATGTGGATTATAACTTCTGATTACGACCTATTTTGCGGGATGTACATGATCATGCACAATGTGAAAAATAAAAACTATTTACAAAACTTAATGAAAGTCAAACATTCGTGCAAGACTTTAAATAAAGAAAGAATCATCACTTGATTTTTTTATTAAAAAGCAACCATGACAGAAAGGGTTAAAGACCGCCAATGATGTTTTCCGCTGCGAATATTATATACATGTATTGTAGAATGGAAATCAATGTTTCGCTTCTGACGGAAGCGTTTTTTAAAAAAATAATAAGGCTCGGGACGGAGAAAAGGTTCATTACATATCACTTTATCGCTCCGCGTCGTCGTAACATTCGCCGACGAACGCAAACCTAGAAATCCGTGCGCCTATTTAGGGCGCGTGTGCGCGCGCGTGTCCCACCCACGCCACCCGACACACACACGCAGAAGGCGCGCCTCCGCACTTTTCAGCGGCGACAGGATCCGCGAGGTAAAGCCATCCAAGTTACTATTTTTTTTACGTAAGAGAGAGAGATAGAGAGAAAGAGAGCGCGCCGGCGGAGATAGAAAAGTCCATTTTGTGTGGGAAAAAGGCGATGCAGAAATGTGCGGGAAATGCAGAGTGGAAAGGTTTTCGAGGAGGGGGGTGGGAGAGAGGGGGAGAGGGAGGAGAGAGGGAATGGGAAGGAGCAGAAGAAATGGGGGGGAGGGGGGGGTAGAGTAGTATTCTCTCCTCCCCTCGACTTGCTAAGTCCCGCGCGCGCGCTCAGGGACTGCATTGCAGTTATCTGGAGTCTCGACGCGACGTCGGGCCTCGTGGTTCGATGACGTCATGGCCCCCGTGTGTGCCTCCCTCTCTCTCTCCCCCCCCCCCCCCCCTTCCCCCGCGACACGTCCTCTCATCTCCCCCCCCCCCCCCGTGTCTCTCAGCTACGAGAAGAGATCCAGCCTCTCGCTGCACCCTTTTATCCCTCCCTCAGCACACGCACGCTCCCCTCCTTCCCCCTCTACTCTCCCCCCTCCTTCCCCCCCTCCTCCCCTGCTCTCCCGCCTTCCTCTGCCAAACGCAAACTCTCTATCTCTTCAGTCCACGTGTGCGACCTCCATTTCTAACTCTGCAAAATGCATCCGCGTCATCCCCCTCCCACTTACTCCTCCCCACCCCCTCCGCCTACCTCCCGACTCTTCCTACTCCCTCTCTCTCTCTCTTTCTTTCTCTTTCTCCCTGTTCTCTTCTTCCTTACGGTCGCTAAATTCTCCAAATCTCTCCGTATTTTCGTCGCTTGAGATATTTACGAAAATATCGGAAAAGGTATCCGATGCGCATTTTCGCACGCCTTGTGTTTCGGGTGAGTGCATTTGTTTTTCGTTCCTCCCGTCGTCGTGTCACGGTCGCTTCGTTTTCTCTCTTCCCGTTTACCTTCTTCTTTGATCCATCGTTTCACGTGGCGTGCGGAAACGGGTTAATATTCATCGGGTTACGTTTCGTTGTTCCTCTTGCGTTTACGTTTTATGTGCGCGAAAATCTCTTGTTTGTCGTCCTTCTCCCGCTGCGAAAGGTTTTCTTTTTATTTTCAATCGAAGCAGTTTTGGTTGTGAAGGAGATAGGTGAAGTTTTCTTAATTTTTCCATAGAGAGAAGGAAGGGGAGAGAGAGAGAGAGAGAGAGACAGAGAGGGAGAGAGATAGAGATGGGAGTGTTTGAATAATGAAATGCCGCAGTTGGTGGCAGTTTGCTAGAAAGAGGACGAATGTTGATTTCGAAATTTGAATTCGTGTCGCTCTCGCGTTTAATCTGGGCGATTCCGGCAGTAATTTAGGAATTCAGCAAAAATTCAAGCGCGAAACTTTTTTGTGATGGCATCCACGATCGGGGTCGTGATGCAAGATCAGATTCAGGAGCACAACCATAGGTCTTTTATTGGTCAGTCAATACTTGAATTTACAAAACAAACGGCGAGGATGATATTTGCCAAAATGTTTGCTAATATTTTTCGCAGTGGTAAGCGACAACAGCGAACTTGTCGATAAACGAACGTCAGAAAGACTCATGATTACGTTAATGCGAACGTGATATTTACCAAGTTCTAACTGTTAATTTAATTCTTGCTGCCCTTCGATGTGATCGCATGAAACCAAGACTGGGAAAGCTACGGCTCGCGGGCCCGATGTTGATCGTGAGAGCATTATATGCGCCCCGCGATGCCATTATGAAAGCGAACCGTGAAATGTAATGCGATATTTTCACATTTTTTGCTAAAATTTTAGCCCTGCAAATAATTTAAAGTGAGGTTTAGGCGCTAAAATATTAACTATCGATTTTCGTTAATGGGTTGCTTAGCATTCTGTCAAGTAATTTCCGACGCGAACCCTACTGCGGCCTTCCGAAGTATTTGAATCTGTTAAGCAGCAAGCGCCACCAGCTGCTAATGCCTCGTAAAAAGTTTTCCCGCTCCTGCATTCATGGAATCGAACGATCATTAAGTCTCATAGTAATTGCAGATTCGGATAAACAGCGATGCAGCGAGTATGCTAAAGATAAAAGTTTTTGTCCGTTAAAGTTTTCTCATGCATTCTTAATCAAATATAAATCACTGCATCACGGTTCTCACGGAAATTCTGGTCCATTTGAAATTTTTAAAAAATATTGTTCGAAATTTTTAAAATCGTGCGTACATTATAATTTTAAACCGAGTGGACAACTTGATTTGATTAAGATCTTGTCTGAAACGATGTCTTTGCCTTAGGAATAAAGTGATGACGAAAATGTGCGAGGAGCAGTTAAATGCAATAAACTCGAACTTTTTAATGTAATTCTTGTGTACAGTCGTTATTTATGTGTTTTTTAAAAATGTCCACGCATTTACACTTTGCGAAATGTACATTCATCTATTAAAATAGTAGAAAATATTTAAAATCATTGGAGCGACCTCTTCATTTATGGTGTTTATCTTTTGCTAACTTAGTCTTTAGTTTTAGGAAAACAAGTTCAAATAGTACGTTAAACGTATTACAAGATTAATTCCAGCAATATTGTTATTTTCGGAGTCAAATTTTTGTTTTGCGCGTCAAAACATCTCCATCGTCAGCAGCGTTGCAGTCTCGAGATGGAGAAAGAGAGAGGGAGGGAGGGAGAGGGGGAGAGAAAGAGAGAGAGAGGGAGAGAGAGAAAGAGGGTTTCATTCGTTTAACTGGTCCAGCGTTGATCACCCTTCAGGGAGTGGAGGGGGAAGGGAGGTTAGGAGGGAGGAGGGAGGAAAGAGAGGGAGGGAGAGAGAGAGAGAGCTCTGATTGTAAGAACGGCCTTGGTAGAAGATATCGACGTTCTGTCTCTCTCTCTCTCTCTCCCGCTTTCTTTCTCTCTTCTCCCTTTCTCGATGCATCCTTTCACCCAACGCCTCCACTCCCTCATACGCAGTCTCTATCTCTCTTTTGTTTCGGAAAAAGAGAGAAGCAAGTTCTCATCCTCGGATGACGTCGCTTTTAATGATTCACATTGCGTGTGCGCGTATATGTTCAAAGCGCAGTGGAGTCTCCAGGGGGGTGCATAAGTTTCAGGATACTACGCGAAAATATCTCCGCTTCACGAATATCGTAGATAACCGGTCGAGCTGTCGATGCAGATTTTGCTGTAATGTCGATTTTGCGTTTTGGTTTAATCGGAGTGGAGGAGGAATGAGTCGCAATCAACAAATCCCTACGGCCGCTGCGTGCGTAGCTATTAATCTCGCCCGTGCGATCAGAAATTCCGCGCAGAAAACGTCTATTTTTTAAAAAATGTGAGTCCATTGAAGTCGCAACTGTGTGTGAGATTTTTCCCGTCGTACCGGCCTCGACGGAGGCAGCCGTAATAGGAAGAAGTTTTTTGCCTTCCGCTACGTCAGAAATAAGTCTTGAATTGTATATCCGTCTTAATAATTGTTGATCTTCTCTGTTTAGTGATCCTGCGAGACCTTCTAACCCAAAGGTCGCGGGTTCGAATCCCGCTTCGGGCACGGATGTTGTGTTTGTCTTTATTAAAATACATGTAATTGGGGCTTTCCTGTATGTATTAAATCAGTTATTATTATTATTATTATTATATATTCATTATTACTCTATTTATAGGTAGAGTTTAAACCATAAACACGGCTTATTCAAAGCAAGTGTTTATGTTATGATATTAATTTTGTGTGGACTCGATTCCGAGAAAAATTCTTACAGTTCTACATGTGTTGAGTATCACAGCTTTTTGTAGTTCTATATATGTTCCTATTGGCAGATCTAATGTTTTCATACTCTTGTGTATTTCATGTGGTATTATACCAGTTGCGGATAATACTGTCGGTACTACGCTGACCTTCTTCACTTTCCATATTCTTTTAATTTCTTCCGATAGATCTGAATATTTCATTATCTTTTCTGATATCGTTTTTTGTATATTTTTTGAATTTGGATTATTATTATTATTATTATTATTATTATTATCGAGAATGTTCATTTCAACTTTTTAAATGCTTAATATCTATGCTTTAAATACCTTGATTGAGGTATAGATAAATGTATTGTATGCATGTAATTTTGACTAATCAGCCTCTTGGTCTGTTATAGAAAACAATAAATTTTATTCAAATCAAATAGATTCCATAAGGAGGTAGATTCGTTGATCTTTATCTAGAGTCATAACGATGATTTTCAATGCTCGAAAATCATAGCGGTAATTATTTCCTAGTGCCGTTCTGGCCCGAATGCCGCACGAGACGATTTCGCAACCGGTGCATCTCGATGCAGTTTGCCAAAAAGGATGCGAACCTGAATCGTAAATTCCTTTGGAGCGTCTGAAGGTCGTTTGACACGCGGACGCAGGATTCGTGTAGCAGTTCCGTATCCCTTGTTTGCAAATGACATTTCGCATAATTTCCACCTGGGCAGAGTAGGTCAAACCGAAGTCGAGGGAGTGCGGAGGGGGTGGGGATGTTATGGCCCTTAAGATTGATGCGTCCCACGTACCCACAATGCACCGCGGCACTTACGAACATCGTTTCGCAATCTAAGCCTGGGCAGCCCGTTTCCTCCCGGATGCAGCCGCATCGTATACGCTCGGAAAAAATTTCAATCCTCGACCCTAATTAGTATTCAAAATGGCATTTTGCTTCGCTGACGATTCATCGCTCGAAAAGGATCGCGATGGTTTCCGCATTTCTGCAGCTATTTCACATTCCGAATGACTTTTGCCCGTGCCTTTATCGAAACAGTTACAAATTTTTAATGCGATTAATCGCGACCGGCGTTTAAACTCGTCGTAAACGCCAAGCTTTATAAATTAAAAGAATGGAAAACTTTGTATCTTCCACTGAAAAGATTTTAATAAATAATAATTAGATGCCCTAGAACAAACAGAAATAATTAATTCTCCATACTTCTAAACGAGTTCGTTTTTCAAAACCATTCTCCCTTGCTAAGTTTAGGTACTTAAAAGATTTTTAAAATATAATTTCTAACTCTTATCTTTTATTTGCCCTTCCTTCTTCACATATTCTCGCTTCTCCTAACCGTCACTCAAACCACAATCCAATCGCTTCTGTTCGACCCCTCTTCTTTCTTCCTTCCTATTAATGGTTACAAACTGTCACCTGATGACGCTACGATCGTGTTTTATTAAAACCCTTTTAGTGGAAGATACAAAATTTTTCATTCTTGTTATTATGACTAAATTCCACAAAGTTGAGCCACTGAATTCGCCCCAGTCGTCCTCGCTGTCGTTCTTCCAAAAAAAAGATTTAATAAAGGTCGTCGCTATCGCCTTTGCCTTTTAATTAAGAAAATCGTTCCTTTTATAGGATATAATTGAAAATGTATGCCCTTGCTATCCGCGGGGTTTACGTTTCCGGAAAATTCGCGGATATCGAGGGCCTACTTCTTCACTGTTACCAATGCCAGAAATACATCCGGTGCGTAAAAGCCGTAATCAATTTTGACTGGGTTTAAAATGGAAATTTTCTTGTTGTCTACCAACGGAGAAAAGGTGACCCTTAATATTTTATCCTCGGAAAGAATATTTTTTTGAACATCGGGTATTTCTATCATGTCTTCTTACGGATTCTTGGATGCGATGCTTATTCGTATTTAGAGCACATAATGCCACTGCTTAATAGCGCATGCGTATGCAACCAGCATACACTCAAGAAAAATTTGGTAATTAACCTTAAGTAATGTGACTGATTGAAATGAAGTGGATATGGAGGAAGAAAGAAAAGGTCATATTCAGCGCGGATTCGTTGTAGAATGCAAATTGGGACGACACTGTCCTTGGATATTAGCTCTTAAAATCTCTTAGCCCTTAAAAATGTATCACCCGAGAAACTGAAGTTCATGAAATTCCTTCCTAATTAGGTAACCGTCTCTATTAAAAGACCAGAATTATCTATCTTGTTTTTCTGTCTAGTCGTTTGTCCATCAAAATAAATAGTTTTTTTTTCTTCAGAAGTTGCGTTCTGCTTATCCATCCAATTTTATGCAGTGGAGTTGTAAAAAAATCGATTATTTATCTTCAATAAGTTAAACTTAAAGATAAAGCTATTTTTTTCATTCTTCGGATAACCCGATAAAAAGCATCGATCGCGCTTCGCGTTATTAATAGCAGCGTAGCAACCATTAAAAAAAAATTTCTCTCGATATAGCCCTGTGGTTTTCGTTCATCAGACGCGTGAATTTCAAACCTCCGTTGCTTAATAATTCCATGCTTCCTACGCCTCTTCACCTTTTTTTTTGTCTTCACTTGCAAAAATCAGTTTTTTAAAATATGGATCGAACTCTTTATAAAGTATTCGGTATTAATTTTGGAGAAATTCGGTCTACAGGAAACGATACCCATATGAGATGAATTCCAAATATATTTTAATAAATAAGTATTTTTGGATAATTGGTGCTGACAGAATCGTTCTCTCGAATCGCGTCGAGGCCGTGTGCCTGGCGTTTTTTTTTTTTGTGGTCTAATGAGGTGTAATTAAAGTAGGCAACCTTCGCTTCGAGAATTTAATCGAGAATTTATTCGGTTCTCCCGCGAGGTGCAGATAGTTCGTTCGTTGGCAGCACTGCTTCCTCTCTCTCTCGAGTTCTCGGAATCTGTCGGCACGGCGCTTTCCATTTCGTCCGCCCGACAAAATGCAGGGTTCCTCCGGCAGTTGCATTGGAGGCGCTGCCATCCAATTCTCGGAATCAGCGGGTAGCGCCACCATTCGGCCAGCTGCAGAAACATCCGCTCGCGCATTGGGTTTCGACTATGTAATGTAGCATGGAAGGGGATTTGGGTGAGTAGAAGGTTGCTGCGCTAGGTGACCTTGACCGGAAAGATTGGTTGGAATAAAGAGGAGTGGGAGGAAAGTGAGATAGAGAGAGAGAGAAGATTGGATGGAATGGTACGGTGTGGGGGGAGAGAGAGAGATTCGCGAACCGGGATGGAAGAAGGAGTGGACGGCTGGAGAGAGAGAGAGGGAGGAGGAAGCGGAGGCGGCGGGAATGACGTCAGCGCGTTAACCGCGCGGCCTGATGTATCCGTGCCATAGGCGTCCTTGGGAGAGGATGTGAGAACGGGGGAGGGAGGAGGAGGAGGGTAAGGTGGGAGGGAGAAACACGTAAGGTTTTTAAATGTGGGCGTGGAATGGGATCCCATAATCCGCGGACGTAATTTTCGAGGGCGTGCATCGGAGGAGCTTTGTTCTTTGTTTGGGATCCAAGGATGAGACTTTTAAAATCCTTCGACGGTCAGGGAAATGTATTCTCGTCGCCCTTTAACCGACTTTTCTACCTCTAGAATAACGCCGCGCGTTCCTTCTTTGCGCTGCATCTACGTTTACGTAATACCCTGCAAATAACCAGATTGGTGGGTGGCAGGGGGTGCAGCGCACCAAACACTACCTAATAACTTATCTCGCGGGAATTACTCTCCTGTTATGATCCTGTATGGTCCTTGGGAATGACGAACCCTGATATGGCTCCGCCCTACAGTCGATCTCTCGTATTTTATCCTCGTGATCGTGCCTGCCCATGTACGTAGGTGCCTCTAATATTCCTGAGACATCCTCTAATAGAACTTCCGACCTAAATTTCTCCAGAAGCCTTAACCTAGCGCTAAGTCTGCGGTCCTCTAGCGTCATCCAATTCAACTCCATCAAGAGTGACGTGACGCTTAATTTTTGCTCAACGAATCTGTCTGCTCTTGAGTTGGATTCTTTCTAACTCCAGTATCTGTCCCTTTTCGTACGGATCCCATATGCTGGAAGCGTATTCGACCTGAGATATGACCAAAGATAAATAACACGTTTCTCGTACCTGTTCCGCCTACGAAGCCCAATTTCATATTGGCTGCGCCTACGACCCTTCGAATATGCATATTCCACGGTAGATCACGACAAATGATGAGTCCTAAATATTTAACGTATCTTATATAGGTACCCTTCTAACGCTTGCGCAGTTGTTTTAGTTTCGATTCGGTCGCTTACGTATGTCAACCTTCAGAATGGAGTATTTTTTGCCGATAAGCCCTTCAGCAGTGCTGTGAATATTTGCACAGGTAAAGTAGTCTCAATCTCTTTCCCGCTTTGCTGAAAAATTTCGTCGATCTTAGACGCTTTAAGTCTTTCGGATTTTTTTACATTTTACATGAATACTCTGCAAGCCGCCCGAGGCGTTTGGCAGGGGGTGTCACAGCACCAAAGGAACTCTTAACTAATGCCTCTTATCGCATCTGGGGAAAAAAGATGTGGCATTTCTCGGTTCTAGCGATTGTTTCGACGTGTTTTCTCGTACGCTCTGATCTAACGTTACGCTCACTAAAACCGATGGGTAGGTACAACTATGCCGCCTACGCCTTCAACGAATTCGGAGCTTTTAAACTTTTCAGATAGTTTCCTTTTGTACTCTTCAACGTCTGCCATTTCAGGTCCCCCAAGATCTCTGATACACTCGCATCATACCGATATTCTTTTTAGTTTTCAACCCGATTTAATCCTTTTTAAGGGATGGTTTGTTTTTTTACGATTAGGGAAACATATTTTTCCCAATCGACGAGTCGTCTTACTGCCGGTGACGATGAATTCTTCCCCGATAAACCTTTTTATCGTTTCCTTCTTTGGTGTTTTGTTCCTAGAAAAAACATCCTTTCTGACAAGTCTCCCGTTTAATCTCAACCTGGATCTCCCTCGCTCTGCGAGTTCTTCGCGGTGGAAATCGACAACTGCGTTTATGTGAACGTTAAAGAGCCTTCGCGCCACGAATATCCGTTAGAATTCATCATCTCGCACCTTCCTCCTCCTCCTCCAGAGAGAGAGAGAGAAAGATGTTTCCAACGAGCAAAAAAAAAATAAACGACCGATCATTTGCGTCGAGTTTTCTCTAGTGGATAGGCGAGATTTTTAAACGTTCCTGAATTACATTATCCTCGTTCGCTTAAGGATCCTCTCCCGCCGACTCATTTGCAGATCCTTTTCCCGGACGCCAAGTGGGCGGCGGAACATCTCTCCGCGTAATGCACCGCGATTTCGAGGTCATCTCGTGTGTGCGCCCTTTTAGAGAGTTCATGATCCGTGTGCGTTCGCCCGAGGTGGAAATTCTCGTTTCCACGGCTCGTCGCGCGGTTCTAAATGAATTTCGTCGGCACGCCGGGAGTTGAAACGATCTCTTGGGGCGGTTGATGATGGACCCGGCATTATTGCACGGGAACGGTTAATAAAAAAAACCGGTAATAATCTTGTATCACATAATTCATACGCGATGGCGTAAAATAAATTTTCTATCTGCTATTTTATATGCGAAAGTTCGAGCGGTCATGTGGTTTGAGGTATTAAAAGTCAGAATCGTATTCTGTTGAATTTGAAGTAGTATTATGGGAGGATAGATGGAGCCGGAGTATCTTCGCTAAATGCGAAGCATGGCGGAATGGATGATTATTGTGTGTCTATTGGTCCGATGAAAAAGGTGTGCCAGTGACTGAACTAGATGACCTTACCGTAACCGATGCCAGCGCCTCGTAACTGCAACCATATGGGTGGAGGTAACCGAGGCGTGAAAGATGATTCTTGTCTGACGTTTTTATCGCCATGTTTTCTTTGTTTATCCTACATTTACAGTAACGTCACAGAATCGGTTTGCGTACGAAGAACAGGCGTAGTAAAAACAATTCAGTTAAGTTTATAGAATTATCTATCTTCAGTCGATGATTTAGGTAGCGACGTTGGGAATACCTGCCGCGCGTTTCGGCTGCAATTTAGACGTATAATCATTTGTGACGAACCGATATTAAATAGAATTAAATTAGAGACCATGTGATTCAACATGGCTGCTTTGGTGGCCGAAATGCGCACCTAATTTTTACAGAGCCTATTGGAGCTACCAGAAATGTTATGTCGTCTACGATTTAACTATATTTCAAATTCAGATCATTCACGTGTCTTTTTTATTGAATTGTGTGGAAATGCATTGAAGTTCGTCGTTGATAAGGGTTGGCGCTACAATACACTGATTTGTCTCCCTTTACTTTTCACCGCATCTCATCTGGCATTCGTTAATAGTTTTACATAAGAAACGTAGATGGCGTTTATTTTTATTACCCGGCTATTAAAAAACAAATGTAAATAAAAGTTGAATCGAGCCATTTAAACTTCTAACATCAATAAAATCTATCGTTTCAGTGCAAAGGAGGTTACATGTTGGATGGAGGTTTATGGCGGATGCACGATTATACAGCATTTTTAGCGATTTTTTTTTGCAAATCGCTTATTTATTCACTTTGTCTGTCTGTCCTTTCGCCGTCGAACTGTGTAGACTATATCTCTGAAACGGTTCAACCTAGAGAAACTAAGTTTTCAAGATAATTTACTACATACGTGACCTACATGTGGACGGGATCAGCTGCTGGGGGCTGATTTTCCCCCAATATTGCTCCATAAGAACACGTAAATCGGTGATGAGATTTCTATATTTGCTTTTTAAAATTATTTCCCGTAACGATTCGAACTCAGGACTTAAACCATCGGAAAGTTTAGAAATTTTAGTTTCTAATTTTTGAAGACGGAATACAAATCCATGTACCTTAATGTTATTGGTATTAAACAATGTAAGAAATTAATTTTTTTATAAAAAAATCCACATAATATCTTCTTTCGCAGTATTTTTCTAATATGTATATTTCGTAGCGATAGCTGCTGACATGTTCGTTTTAATAATGAGTTTAAAACTGTGTATGGTGTAGTTGGAATTTATCACTCTCCCATTTCCTAACCAAAGTTGCAACATGCTGTTAAATTTTCAAAATTAAATATTTTTGTCATGTTTGAAAAATACTGATTTCTTTTGTCTTTTTTTTCCAGGTAAGTGTCCTTCTGTTCCACCACTTCCATTATCCTGGGGACAATTGTGAGTGTGTTGTTTGTTAATTTTTTCGTAGATATCCGAGGGGATGGATACGTGGTTGTTTATTACTTTTGCGGAGAACAATCGTTTTCGGTATCTATCTACATATTATGTTTATGCTCTGCATTTTTGTTTTTTTTTTTGCGATTTCATTCATTGTTCAAAATAACTTTTAAGGTGATGAAATATTCCTCTTTTTCCCAGACACACTCATTTCGACTTCAAAGCGTTCATTTCTCCATTTATCTGTATTTAGAGCAACGTAAAAGAACCGCGACTTTATAACATTGTACCGGTAATCGACAAAATGATCAAAATTTGCGTTTTAAACATTAGATTCTTGAGTTTTCTTTGAGCGTTTATTCTATAAAACTCGGCTGTAGGCGACTTTAATCTGTTCTTCTCCGTTTTTTGGGCGTTATCTAGTAAACAATTATATTTTCCCATAAGTTTACATGGGATTTTCGATTTTTCAGAGCTCAAGGTTTTGTTCGTTCATTCATCAAAATAGGTAAATATGGACCGATTTGCTTCTCTCGACAGATAAAATTATATACTATCTTATTCCTGCAATGTTTACATGTTACACAGTCGAAGCATTCAGAAATACGCAATTGTTTTAAAAATTTTGCTGATATTTCGTACTCTTTCCGGGCGTTGCCAAGGCGATCGTCATTGTTGCCTCCGATTCAATTCCTGTCAGTTAAACTTTCAAATAAGTGAAAGAATAGCGTTATTCGCTTCGCACTTTTGTTTAAGAATCGAAATTATTCCTGTATAAACGTCAAACTTTATTCAAAGCAACGTAAATATTTACGGATAATTATTCAGTTAACTGCGTATGGGAAGCGTTTCTAACTATTTAATCAAAGCAGTTGAATCTTCATTTCATCGTTTGAATGCTGGAATCTTACCTATTTGTAAATAGAACCATTATATTACACATATACAACCCTTATTAAGGCAAATAGGCTCACGCACAAATTTAAAATTAGATGAGAATAGGGACATACGTTATTTTTTAACACATTACATGGTTATCTTATCTTCATTGATAAACTAAATAAACGCTTGCACTGATTGTTATATAAAAAGGACATATATTTCAACGAAAAGAACCAAAGAAAATTAAAAACAAAAATTCGCCATCAATTTCCTCTCTAATATGACTTTTAAAATTCAGATTTCTGACTGACTTCGCATAATAAATTGTGAATACGCACACACAGATTCGAACCCGCGAGCCTTCCATTGGGAGACAAATACATTAAAATCCTATACAGGAGAAATGCATTATTAGAGTTACATGTGAATTATCGAGATCAACTTATTTCACTCACCTCTTAATTTTTTATAAATTAATTTGAAAAAAAAACCGCGCAAAAATTGCTCGGGGACAGCTAGTATGTATATATTTCTTTGCTTTGCTTCTCTCGAACGCATCACGCCGAAGGGGGCTTCTCCATTGGTCGTCCGACTTCATTTGAGCGATTAAGTGACGCGTAATTACGAAGCCGGTGAGCGGTCCGCCGAGGCAGGAACGAGCGAGGGGGTGATGTAACGCGAACGAGTGTGCAGCAGCAGTTGTGTGGCGCGTGCATCTCGTTCGCCTTATTACGTCATCGTTCGCGTCCTATGAGAGGCGGTTCTTACCTTGCCCCGGGACATCTGCATTTCTCTCTCTCTATAATAAAGTCGTTTGTCTGTCTGTCTGTCTCTCTCTCTCTCGACCAGCATCCGAAGGTCTCTCTCTCTATATTTGTGGATGAGTGCCGTCTTCCGGTGGGGAACTGGGCAAGGAACCCACTCGTCCCAAGCCCGAATTTCATTTTCATCCATTTTTAGCGAGTTTTTCAAAAAAAATCGCTCATACAGTAGGACATCGATAACCGTCGCCATCGATAATCGTTGTTTCGATCGACCCTCGTTTTTGTCGCCAGTTGGTGCAAAAAAAATTAAAAGGTTCCGCCGCCATTTTTTAATGAAACGGACGAACGAATAAGATGACGATTGCGCTGTGACCGAAAGATTGCTATCGAAATGGTGGGCAAACTTTTCTGCGTGGCAGGCCGCATTGGTGGCGGTGAATCTTTCGTTTGGCCTCATTGGAACCGGACGATGGATTATAGTTTAGTCGTAAGTTACCTAGAGATTCTTACTAGGCACCATATGCGTGGAAATCAAGTTAGAATTAGTCGTTTAGGGTTAACTTTTCACTATTAAAAATCATGATGGAATTCAATCTTAGAAATATCTTTTAGAAAAATCAAAAGCACCATTAAAAAGAAGTTAATTGGATTGAGAAATATTTACTGAGAGGCCCCAATTCAGCGTTAGATATTTTAACAGATTTTGATACTTGGAAAATAATATTTGTTAGTTCATTAAAATGAATGAAAAAAAGTTTTGAAAATTATGAAACACTCGAGGTGGGCCGCATAAAATTGCTTAGTGGGCCGCAGGTTTGATAACTCTGATCTATGGAAGCTGTCCGCTGAGGCTGTTCTCGGAGAACATACAGCCTCTCGCGTTGGAGTGAAAAAATTTAATGTAAACTGAAACGGTTAAACAAAGACTATTACTATTTATAATTTTGCCATCAAACATAAGAATCAAACAGCAAAACATTCCATCGCGGTTTGCTGCACTACAACTACCAACTCATTTGTCAAAAGTTAACATATTTCTTAAATATTTTATAGCTTACTAGCAGAATTTCTCGTTGAATTTCAACGGATTTAGTGAAGCTACTACAGCACAACATACAAACTCTTTAAAATACCTATATAGTAGATACTTTTAAAATTACAATTAGCTTTTCTTAACAATTAATCATATTTGCTTGTAACAGTCCGTTTCCGAAAGTATTGCATTCAAATATAATGATAATTGTATTTCCTATCATATCACTTTCGCCAAATCCAGCTTCATTTCTTGTGTAATTATGCCTCGCTGAAATATTTACTTTTATGTCTTGTAAACAAGAAACCCGTGAAAAAGCAACGTACAGTTGTCCATGATTGAACACTGACTCCGGTAAATGTACACCAGATACGTGAGCTTATTTAAGTTAATAAACATTATAATGTAAAATATAATGATTTTACTTACAAAAAATATAAGATTCCAGTATTCAATAGACGAAAGAAGGTTCAATTACTTTCATCAATAAACCCTTCCTGAACAATAAACAGTATCTATTTACGTTGTTATCCATAAACATCGATCGTTTCGTTGCTTAAACAAAAGTGCGAATCGAATAACGCTAAACTTTCGTCTGTTTGAATGTTTAATTGGAACTAATTGAATCGGAGACAACAATGAAAGACTCCTTGGCAACACCCGGAGAGAGTACGAAAAATCCACAAAATTTCGAAACAAATCGCGTATTTCTGAAAACTTCGACCGTGTAACATGTAAAATTCGCAGGAATAAGATAGTATAGAGTTTTATTCGTCGAATAAAGCAAAACGAAAAAAATCGGTCCATATTTAGGTATTTTAATGCTTGAAGGAAGAATACCTTGCAAGTCAAGAAATGGATTCATACGTGTTATCTTATGGAAAAAAGTTAATCCCCTATATTGGCAGCACTGATTAATCCCGGTTGACCAAACCTTGACCACTCACTAAGTTAGGATGTAAGGAAGAATCGTACCAAATTTGGTTGTTCTAGCTTTTACCGTTTAGGAGGAGTTCAATGAACAAACACACAAATACACAAACCAACAAATACACAAACACACACTTCAAAATATATTATAGTAGATAGATTAAACCTCATGTGATAAAAATAGTTCCAAAACGCAGTGTCAGTGACAATGCTGCCAAAAGGTCCAGAAATGTGACATTCCTTCAAATAAAACTAGAAGTGAATGAATGAAAATGAAGCAGTCTAAAATTTCAAACTGGGACCTAAAAATTCAGTTTTTTGTTGCGTTTAAGATATTTTTGAACGAATTATTGACCTGTGACATTGTTCCAATGGGAGAATCGGTTTCGACTGTCGTCGTTTCCCTAATCGTCGGGGTTTCCAGGAACCAATTAACGACGGAGGTCCTACTGTATTTTCACTTTGGCGTCTTATCTGTCCGTCTATGCACTCATTTAAGTTAAAATTGTGACTAAACCGTGAACTATAGAGAGCAGGAACTGATTTCTGTATTGTTGCAATTTGTTTTTCTTTTGGTTTGAGTTTTGAAAAACATACAGGGTCGGATAGGAATTCATTAATTTTTTTTAACATCTCCGAAGGCGTAAATGATGGAAATCTGACATTCTTACCGTACCTTTTCACATTGATGTACATTTTTTAATGTACAGAGGAACATAGAGAACAGCTCAAAAAATCAACAACGCGCTAATGTTATCCGTGTTCGTTGTTAGGGATATCGTTGATGTGAACCTAGTCTCTCAGACGGAAGAGCACGTTTATATATTTGAATATCTTTTTCGTGGGCGTTAAAGTAACTCTAACAGAATGTTTCCGTTACAAGTTCATAAATTGACATCCTCTTATCTACTCCTGCCGTATCCTGATGCGTTTTTTGACAAAAAAAAAACACCCCAAGTAGGACGACATTTTGTCCTGCTGGTCGAGAGAGAACTTGCGACCAACGGATTAAGAGTTCTTTTCATCCCGCTGTTTGATTATTACTAAGGAATTTATGTTAGGCTCCACGCCCGTTTATACTTGGCAAACGTTTCCCTCCGTCCCGCTATAGGCTCCGTGCCCGTGTGTTGTGAGTGAGTTTGTGGCCGTGGGAAGGAGTGTGAGCGCACACCGCTATCTGCCCTCTCCCTCTCGCCTTCCGAGAAACCACTGGACACTATCCACGCGAATCGCTTATACCTGTCCATAAGAGCGACGAAAGGTATTATACTGAAACTAGGGGCTGCGACGCCCAACCCTACGCCTCGCTTCGCGAAGCATTTTCGGATTTTTTTCTCCGGTGTTCCTAAAAACTTGGAATTCTGTCAAATTTCAAGTTTGTAGCTCATCAAAAAGTGCCTTATAATTTTTTCCTCGTGTGGGGCAAACAGTTTCTAAAATTTGAATTTTTACAATTTCGGATTTTTTTCTTTCGGTTTTTACTAATAACCTATAATCCTGCCGAGTAATTTTCAATCGCTACGTTAGGGGGAACTATCTGTACTATACATGCATGCTCTCTACCGGAAGCTTAGGGAACAAACTCCACCTGGCATAAAGCGTCACCTCACCTTGTCTAATAATATAACGGATAATGTCACAATTCGATGCTACTGTAAAAAAATCCTTCCTTGAGGCCGTAGCGGACGGCGGTAAAGTGAATTTTAGTCTGGAGGAAATTGCTAAGACGTCTTCACTTATTAAAGTTCTTTTTTGCCGCCTCAAAGTCTAACCGTGAGTTATTTTGTGAATAAGCTTAGGGTTAGATCTTTTGTCAAATTTATTTAACACCGATTTGCTAAGCGAATTCAATGATATTTCTCATGGGCGTATCAACCCCGTCATTTCTAGATTATTAGATGAGCTTATTTTGTGCATTTATCTTTCTGTCGCAATTGATGTGGCAGGCAGTAGCTTGATATTAATTGTTTAACTTTTTCAATGGCTCCATTTCCATCTCCCTTTTTTCTTTCTTCATATAGAAAAATTAATTTATTCTCCTTTCTTTTTTTAAATAATTTCCTCCATTGCTCTTGCACTTCTCAACTTTCTCGATGCTTCCTCGCATGTCGCACATACTGATGCATCCGACGAGAAAGGCTATTTTTTTTAAATATGGGTATATCGCCACGTCGCTTGAAATTTCCATCCGACTCCGCAGGCGCTTTTTACTTTTCATATACGAAGTATATTGAGAAAGTATTGTAATCACGAAAAAATTCGATCTCGAGATTTTGATGGAAATATACGTTTTAGGTGTACTACCTGAGTCCGAAAAATTGGATTTCGCAATGCCGTCTGCATGTCTGTTCGCGGGTCTAGAGCTTAAACGGTATATCGAAAATGAATGAAACCTCGTACTTGGGCATTTTATCATACAGAATAGAGGTTGTGAAGAAATGATTGATATTGCACAATAATTAAGGGGAGTTTAGTCTAGGAAATTTTAACAACAATTTGATTTTCTCGAAAACGGCTGCAACGATTTTGATCAAATTTCGTACAGTTACTTCAGTTTACGTCTGCAATAATACTACATTGTTCATATTTCTCAAAAAATGAATATAAAGCTAGTTTATTCTTGGGAAACTTTAATAACAATTGGATTTTCGAAAAAAACGGCTCATACGATTTTCATCATATGTCTTGTAGTTATTTAAATTTATGTTTATAATGATTCTACCTAGTTAATATTTTTCAGAAGATAACTAAACGACGCATTAGTACATGAGAAAGTTTGTACAGTGTATATTGTACCGATTTTTTTTTATTCCTTATTCTCCTCAAAGGGAAAGGTTATCGCGCGTTCTCCATTAGACGAGCGAATAGTTGCCGGTTGATCGCAGAAACCTAAATATATCTTCCCATTCTAATGTCACT
The DNA here is from genome assembly GCA_036926305.1 of Uropetala carovei. Taxonomy (NCBI): domain Eukaryota; kingdom Metazoa; phylum Arthropoda; class Insecta; order Odonata; family Petaluridae; genus Uropetala; species Uropetala carovei. The sequence goes on along the minus strand of JAXCHB010000078.1, from coordinate 1,144,020 downwards.
CGGGCGGCCATTTTGCATCTTCGCTGACTCAGTCGTTTATGCAAAAGCGCGAACCTCATTCGTACGCGTGATTCCCCGGAAGAAAGGGGCACCCTACCTTCTTTTTTCTCTCCTTCTCTCCCCTCCCTCTTTTTTTCCTTCTCCTCCTAACGATTCATTTTCTCTCGCTTTCAACTCTCGACGTACAAATCGCATCTTCCGCTATTGGCTCCGACCTGCGGGTCGTACGTCTCTCTCTCTCTCTCCCTTCGATTGCGCTCGACCTTGACCTTGTCGTGTCTCGAACCCGCGGCTCTTTGTATCGGGAGAACTTTTTTTTTTATGCTCCCCCATAATCGGCTGCTGCCGCCGTCATCAGGGTGAACAAAAAATCGGAAAAAAATAGTTATATAGGTATATATATATTTTTGTCGTATCCGAGTGAGATGCCTTAGACAGAGAGAGAGGGATGCGGGCTGTTGGGAATTCTGTTTTGGCGTGACATCCTTGAATGTTAATCGAGGTTGATGAACCGTTTCCGGCCGCCAGACACCAAGAAGGTGAATATATTCATTTTCTGACGGGATGTTACATGGCCCTCTCGGAAGTAGGAGTTAATCGTGAATCGTTTGCATTGCGTATCCGAGATGCTTATATTATGCTATTCCTGTCAATCGTAAATCCATTTCAATGCTGAACTGTCGCTTCAAATTTTAAAGAATTGTTGTTATATTTGGTATGTATTTTAAAATGATATGTTATACGGTTGAGTTTTTATTTCCAATCGCATTATAGCAGTATGGTTTGAAAGAGTGGTGGACCTTCGAATAATTATTTTAAGTTTACGACCGTCTGTTGCCTTTTTGTTCCAGAAGTTCCAGTTATCGTTGCCTATGGATTGTAATTCTCTCGAACGCGAAATCTCAGTTTTGGAAAAATTAATAGCTACGAGCAGGGCCACCCCAACAGAGGCGCGGGACCCAGGGCAAATGGACCTATGCGGGACCCCGTTATCGTTAACCGCCAAATTAAATTTAGAGTTTTCTTGCGGTAATATAGAAGCTAGGGGCCTCTGAAACCGCGGGACCCTTGGCGATCGCGTCGATTCGCCGTGCCCTAGGGACGGCCCTGGCTGCGAGTTTCAATTAGATTACGATGACGTGTTGTTTGCTTGTTTGGTCTGCGATTCTCCAGATGAATGTAATCTGTGAACTGTTTAATCTTTTCAGTTAGGGAATGTTTTCTTTTGCAATTGCATCTTAATTCTGAATATGTCAGTAATCATTCCTTTACCAGAGTTTTAGATCGTAGGCAAAGCACTTGACGATATATTTTACATCTCACTATACTGCCCACAATATCTATCAGAAGTTATTGATTTAATCCGTCCATGATATACACCACTGACTCAAACCCAAGTTTCCTCGTAACTAGTAGCGAAACGAACTAAAATTCTCCAGGAAAGCTCTTTTATTTTACGTTTCCGTTGCAAAAGGCGTATTACTAGCCTCACGTCTGGAGTTTTTGTAATATTTGAAATGTTATTTCCAAGGGCGAGTCACTTTACGTCACGCAGTTATATGTCGCCGTGACCGAGAGCTCCGTGACGTAATAACCGAGCCGAGTGTCGCGCTCTCCGCGGACACAGAGACCGATATTATTGCGCTCTCAGCGCTTTTAATTTACTAGAGGAAAAGGTTTATTTAGTTTTTTTTTTTTTTTTTTTAGGTTCCCTCAAACGTTTTTTTGAGAATTTCAAATAAAAATTGGCTCTCGGTGTAGCCTTGTAAGGATCGACCGCCTTCCTCTCATCAATCCAACTTCTTTTTTGATGCGACTGTAATCTTTCGCCGGCCCATCTCTCTTTTTCTCTTCTGTGTGGCTTCATTCAGGGACGCTCTTGCAAATCCGCCTCGCCTGACCTGGACTGCCCCTTTACCTCCTCCTCCACCCCTCCCTTTTTTCCGCCTCTTTCTTCTCCCCCCCCCCCAAAGCCTCCATTTATGCCTCATTCCCTCGCAACTTCGCCTTCCAATCTCCTTTCCCCCCAAAGTCCATGCACTGCCGCTGTCTTACCTTTTTCCCTCCCTTCACCTTTTCTCCCTCCCTCTCTTTCCACTCTCCCATAGCTAATACATTTCGCCAACCACCCTCAATCCCTTCTCTATCTCTTTCTCTATCTCCTTCGCTTTTTCCCTCACTCTCTACCTCATTTCTCTCCCTCCCCTCTCTCCCCCCTTCTCTCCCCTCTCACTTCTCTCCCTCCTATTCCTCTCTCTCTTTCTTCATCTCCCACACTCTCCCCCTCTTTTCTCTCACCCTCCTCTCTCACTCTCTCTGTATCTCTCTTCTCTCTCTCTCTCTTTCTCTTCTCTCTGTCTCTCTCTCACCCACAAATCCCGCTGCAGTGCGATATACTGCCCGTAAGACTTTCGAAATAGCCGCTGCATCTAGAAATGTATGTTTAGTCCGTTCGCTACCCACCGTTAAACCTTTTTTTTTCTTTTCGCGTCGTACACTCGTCAAGTAATGGCTAATGCTCTTGCGCATCCTTTTCTTAACCGTTGTTGCGACCCTTTAGTATTCACCTCTGGCAGAAGTGATAAGGTTGTAAGAACGTAACGGAACCTGCAATTGAAGTCGCTTCAGTAGGATACTTGCATACCGAATGTTTTCGGGTAATTTTTTTCCCTTTTGAACATCGAATCCTTTTTGTCGGAAGGAATCCAAAGCCTTCAAAGGACGGCAATAATTTTTTTTTAGGAAAAAGCGGTCATCGCGAATGCTATTGAATCGTTGCATATCGGAGCAACGCGAATTATCTATGAAAATAATACAAAGATTATCGCAATTATGCAAGTGATCTTATTGCTTGTTTGTGAAGCAACTCTTATGTGAACTAAACACTTTTTTGCACCAGGATAATGTTTACGATGCGTTCGGGAAAATGTTGAGTATTCGCTTCGGCGCATTAAATCAGAATGTACCTACTTATTATTTTTCTGTCCGTCGATAGCAGTCTTATTTTCCCTTCCGATTTAATCTGGCTAAAGCCAACGTGCCTCGCTACTCCAAGGAAGAGAAATTATTTGCAAAGCTTGAAAACAGCTTTAAATATTAGTTTACGTTTTCATTAAAGATATCGCATTAGATTGATGTACTAATTCATTGCAAATATTATTGAGAATTAGTTGAGTGACATGATCTCTGATGCTGTGCATTGCATTGAGGAACTAATATATGTTATGAGGATTTTTATTGTGTGATGATAGATTCTGAACCATTTGAAGAATCCATTGTGTTGTCGCTCAGATTTTGAGATAGTAAAACACCGTGCCTGATTTTCAATAGCTCTGTTAGTACCTATGCGAATACAAGCAACATACATTTTTAAAATGCTAAGCTGCATAGCCAATATTTACGCCAAAACGACAGAATGCTCTCCAAAGATACTGCAATTTACAAACCATCGTTATTTGCAAGGCTGTGGTGGTATTTCCATGTGATATGCAAAACATTCGGAATAATCGGATCGTGGTATTAACCGTCGACGAAAAATTCATATGAGTGACACGCTTCCTTTGATTTACGCATATGATCACTTGTAAATAATCCTTAAGCCGTCAGTTTTATTCTGCGTTTTTTTACTACATTTTACATTGATAACGCATTATATAATAGCGAAGCCATGTTTTCTGTACACACATTTCTCATTTGCAGCCTCTCTTTTATGCAGATGTGACGTAAAGTGACGCCTCTACAGCTTTTTTTGTCCTTTGCGACGTACAATTTTGACCGCGTCGTTTATGGCTTCTTACCTCTCGGGTTTTACTGCTCATAGACTGTTTCTAACATACTCAGCAGTGACTGCGGAACTAGGATAACCCCGTTAGGAAAAGATTTACCAACCCAACCCCAGAGTCAGGGCACGTCTCGGCTGGTGTGTCTACTTTTAACTGTGAGAACATTATCAGTGTTATTGTCAAGCAGCATTGCCGTCAGAACCGTGCCTAGCGTGTGGCATTTGTTATAGGCGCCGCTTGAGATAGGTAACGCTCGCCTATAGCAAGATATTCCAAAAAATATCTTATCTTTTAAATAAATACTTAGTTTTTATTCGAATGCTGTTCTTCTTGAAGGCAGGATGAAATTGTTTATTACATCGCAGAAAAATAAAATTCTAACAAGTTTTTTTGTGAGTAAACTTAACCCAAAGACGTCGGATCTTCCAAATCAACTCTAATTCCTATACATAACGTGGACGGATTAATTTCTAATCTTAGAATCACGGCGAAAAACTACACGCCTTTTTGTAATAATTACCCGCTTCACATCTGAAATTGTTTTTTTGTAAACGTCAAACCGTGAGTCTTCTGACTCAGGAATGCTTCTTCGTCCTCTTTCGCTCTTAGCTGTCACATAATTCACCCAAAGCGGTTCGGTAGCGGCTGTTTGTGATTTTTAAGGCCGCTTTAGTGAAGATAAATTGTGCAAAGGCTTGTTATATCCTTTCCCTTGCTTCGTTCACTTCTGGATACAAAGCCGCTCTTGAGTTTCTCTTGAAATGCCTATAGACATCCATTATTTGAGGACTGACAGCCAGGTCAACACACAGGGATTTCGAATTTAACATTAAAGAATATATGATCTACTTACCGGAAACGTGATGTGCTTTTATTTTTCTACCGCATCAAGCACGGCATTTCTCACGACGCTAGTTTAAATTATTAGTACATGTCCGGACAATAGCATTCGGTTGTTTTTATAGGAGAATAATAGCAGTGGCTCTTCATTTCATCCTTCGTGGAGAATCGGCAGTGTTAATAACTTCGTATTCGGGTTCATTTTGAAGTGACCTCCCTGGGAATACTACTCGATAGATGTAAGTTTGATCTTCGCTTTAATGGGATTTATTTCGATGATGTTACCGACGATGCACTATGGAAACTAATCTGTTAGCGAAAGTAATTTCTGGAGACGCGCACATGACAACGGATTTGACTTGCTAAGCTGGAATTCGCATGAAAAGATGGACTCGTAGACAGCAAGGGAAGCTGTCAGTGCTCGGTTTTTAAGCATATGTACTGCAATGAAAAAGAAAAATGAGTTCGCGAACGAGTGCCTTTCTCACGACGATTCCTAATTGATGTTGTTTGTGGATTTCATGTTCGTGTCTCACTTCGTAAAATTCGTTTCAGAAGCATAATTCTCGTGAAACTGCCTTGATAATCGAGTCACTAAATGGCAACCTCGTAATTATTAGTCCTCTCTCAAGCGAACGTCGTTACAATAATACGCTAAATACGAGGAACTACGGTTGGAATTTAGTAGGAAATAAAAGATTTTTGCTCGAAAGGAGAGAGGAAGCTTGATTATCGCAAGAGGCATCCGTTTAAATCTTCGAAGCTGAGATGGTCTGAAAAGTGAATGGGCGGGATTCGTTTCTGTGTTAGGGTAGCATTGGGTTTAGTTTTAATGAATTTTAAACATTGTGAAGAAATACTGGCGAAAGTAATTCCTTTGCGAGCAGAATGAGTAAGGGAGAAGATTACTGGTTTAAGAGAAACAGGAGCGCATTCGCTTTAGGAAGCCATCTTGTTACGGATGGTAAAAAGAAACATCGCGTGATCAGTATTATTTTGAGGGCGCCGACGCTTTTGGGTACATGCCATTTTTTTTTGCGCTCTCGTATCTTTGGTCCAAATTGTATTTACATTCATAATGAGTCGGCTTTATCCTCGTGATGCACATTTATAGGAATGAGTTAAATCTCTCCTAACTCCTCCAAATTAACCGAATGATCAAATCCTTTAGCCGAGGGAATACATTTGCAATTTGTTTTTTTTATTCTCTTGAGCCCTCGGAAATTAAACAACCGTTGCGCTCTGCGCTTGGAAAATATATTTATTTATTTTTTGAGAATGGCTAAAGTTTGAGATTGAACAACTTTCATGTGTTGCGCACATTCGTCTATTCCACCTGTTATCGGTTTCTACACTGAAGAATTATATATTGAATTACTTTTTTCTTCTTTATATAATCCATTGGTTACGTTGTCTGAAATCTTCTCCGCCATTTCCACACATTAGCTGCGGATTTATTCTTGTATAATTTAAAATAATTGACCGTGAAGGTTTTATTAAAAGCTAATTTCGTCAAATTTTCCGTTAAATGACGATGTCTTCGAAAGCAAATTCTTTGAGGCCACGCGTAATTCTAGCATCTACAACTACACAATGCCCTGCAAATAACCGAATTAGTGGGTGGCAGGGGGTACAGCGCACCAAAGCTTACCTAATTACTTCTCTCGCGGGAATCACTCTCCTGTTATGATCCCGTATGGTCCTTGGGAAAAACGAACCCTGATATCGCTCGGTCCTACAGTCGATCTCTCGTATTTTATTCTCGTGATCGTGCCTGCCCATGTACGTAGGTGCCTCTAACATTCCTGAGACCTCCTATAATAAAACTTCCGACCTAAATTTCTCCAGAAGCCTTAACCTAGCGCTAATTCTGCGATCCTCTAGCGACATCCAATTCAACTCCTTCAAGAGTGATGTGACGCTTAATTTTTGCTCATATTTTTGCTTTACGAATCTGGCTGCTCTGCGTTGGATTCTTTCTAACTCAAGTATTTGTCCCTTTTCGTACGGATCCCATATGCTGGAAGCGTATTCGACCTGAGATCTGACCAATGATAAATAACACGTTTCTCGTACCTGTTCTGTGCTACTTCTTACTATTCTGCCTACGAAGCCCAATTTCATATTGACTGTGCTTACGACCCTTCGAATATGCATATTCCACGATAGATCACGACAAATATTACTTTACTAGCAGAATTTCCCGTTGAATTTCAACGGATTTAGTGAAGCTACTACAGCACAACATACAAACTCTTTAAAATATATAGTAGATACTTTTCAAATTACAATTAGCTTTTTTTGACAGTCATATTTGCTTGTAACAATCCGTTTTGTTGTTCAAATTTTATTTAATTAATTACAACGAAAACGTAAGGAATTGTAAATTTTTATATAACAATTTGTTAATTTAAAGCTTTTATATTGATAAGTAAGAAGAGATTACATACCTTCTACACTTTTGTAAAAGTTAATATTCCAGAACGATAAATACTACGTTCTTATTTACAACTTTTGTTCTTCAAATTTTATTTATTTAATTAATTATAATGAAAACGTAAATAAAATTAGGTACTTTCCCCCTCCCTCCCCTCTCTTTCCCATATAAATGCATTGAACTCTCAGTTTCGGCGACAATGGGAATTGTCATGGTAGCTTATAATGTGTATTGTAATAAAACTGACAAAATCACGTATTTTATTGATTCTAACCGTATTTCTAAGCGAATTCGACCAGAATTCGGAATCACTCTTCAATAAAAATAAACTTTGTTCTTTCCCGCAAAAACGTATCCAAGTCTCAAGTTCGTACCGCGATTTTAAGTAATTTTAAAATGCAAATTAAAAGTAGTCTACACTCATCCCTGTATTTCAGTTGCAGGACGCGGCAAAATACGTGACGTTTGATAATTAAAACGTTCGCCATTTCGAATGAAAGTGACGTACAGAAACAAAACCTAGACCATTCACTAAGTTAGGATGTAAGGAAGAATCGTACCAAATTTGGTTATTCTAGCTTTTATCGTTTAGGAGGAGTTCCATTAACAAACACACAAACACACGCTTCAAAATATATCATAGATTAATGTTGAAGGGTTGAATAGGAAATGCAGGGAATGACAAAAGGGATAGAGAGTGGGAAAGAGAGAAGAGTTTGGTGCGTGCACGAGTAAAAAGAGGTCCACTGGAGGGAGAAAGGAGTGTTTGAACAGCATGGCGATAAAATGTCTTTTTAAAAAAAAACGAATAAAAAAATAGCTACCCTTCCGATAATGTGACGATGAGGCGGCGAAAAATGGAAGGGTTCCTTTTTTTTTATACGCGAGAGATTTAAGAAGAAGAAAGGAGATAGAGACATTATTAGAGGAGTTCGATTATCGAGGTGGGGGACTACTTTCTTTTTATTATCGTTTCTTTGAAAATCTCCTCTGCGAGGATGCTGTGAAAATTCCACGGCCGTATGAGGGGAGGAAGGGTTAGGTACATTCATTCCCCTCTGCCTCCCCCCTCCTTCCCTCCCCCTTCACCTCAGCCTCGCCGAGCCGTGCCTTCCCGCTCCTACCTTCGAATCCTAAAGGTAGCATCTTATCCCTTCCTTTCAGAAACCCATACACTCGATCCGGTTAATGAATAAAAGGCCTCGCAGCTTGGCCATTTCCACGCTTGAGCTCGATATATGAGTATAGTGCGTCCGTTTGTTCTTACTCTCTCCCTCCCTCTCCCTCTCTCCCTCCCTCTCCCCCTCCCTCCCTCTCTCTCTCCCCCCCTCTCTCTCTCCCTCTCTCTCTCCCTCTCTCTCTCCCTCTCTCTTTCTCCCTCTCTCTTTCTCCCTCTCTCTTTCTCCCTCTCTCTCCCTCTCTCTCTCTCACCCTCTCTCTCTCACCCTCTCTCTCTCTCCCTCTCTCCCTCTCTCTCTCTCCCTCTCTCTCCCTCTCTCTCTCTCTCTCCCTCCCTCTCTCTCTCTCTCTCTCCCTCCCTCCATCTCTCTCCCTCCCTCTCTCTCCCTCCTCTCTTTCTCCCTCTCTCCCTCCCTCCCTCCCTCTCTCCCTCTCTCTCTCCCCTCTCTTTCTCCCTCCTCTCTCTCCCTCCTCTCTCTCCCTCCTCTCTCTCTCGTTTCTTCGAAAACCAGTTATATATTTTTCGAGCATCGGTGTTAACTTTATATTTTATAGTTGGAAGTTCGAATACATGGATGGAAATTGCTCGAATCGGTGAGATTCGCCAGGTTAGTGTCGGTCATTCTTTCGGAACGCGATTTTTCATCTAGTGTATCTAAGCAACGACTCCAGTTTATTGTTACTTTACCGCTCTTATGCGTGTACACCTTCAGTCCACTTTACACTCGTTCTCTTAATCGATACGATTTCCGTTGCATGTGTAATACGCCTAGCGTTACGAGGTGCTAGTCGTTTTTTTTCTTTAATCCTCGATGGGCGAGGGAGTGTTCTCCCCTTCCCAGACACGAGATGAGTAACCGTTCTAGCCGTTATGTGGCGGGGGAGATGTGGAAATACCCGTGATTCTGTGTCTGGATGCTGGAGGCTTTCTAAACGTCTATACCACTTTATTTTACGACGTTGGTCATCGGTTTTCTTCATAAATCACCACGATAACTGCATGGGAACGAAGTAAGTCCCGTTTTTTGCTATTTTATAGCTCAAGGTAATTGTATGCTCGTTGGAAATGCATTGGTTTTCAAAGTTATATCTATTTAGTGCAATAAACAGCAATGGAAATGTTTTTATTAATGTTGGCAGGTGCGTGGCATTTTAAATTCTTTAACACAATATTATATTGCGTCGATTTATATAAATTATGTGAAACTAGCGGAATTTCCCGTTGAACTTCAACGGATTTAGTGAAGCTACATCAGCACAACATACAAACTCTTTAAAATACCTATATAGTAGATACTTTTTAAATTACAATTAGCTTTTCTTAACAATTAATCATATTTGCTTGTAACAATCCGTTTCCGAAAGTATTGCATTCAAATAAAATGATAATTGTATTTCCTCTCATATCACTTTCGCCAAATCCAGCTTCATTTCTTGTGTAATTATGCCTCGCTGAAATATTTACTTTTATGTCTTGTAAGCAAGATACCAATGAAAAAGTAACGTACAGTTGTCCATGATTGAACACTGACTCCGGTAAATTTACACCAGATACGTGAGCTTATTTACGTTAATAAACATTATAATGATTTTACTTACAAAAAATGTAAGATTCCAGTATTCAATAGACGAAAGAAATTTCAATTACTTTCATCAATCGTTATAAACGCTTCCTGAATAATAATCAGTATCTATTTACGTTGCTATCCATAAACATCGATCGTTTCGTTGCTTAAATAAAAGTGCGAATTGAATAACGCTAAACTTTCGTCTATTTATAAGCTTCATTTAAGCTAACTGAATCGGAGGTAACAATGACGGCCGCCTTGGCAACGCCCGGGAGGGGTACGAAAAATCCACAAAATTTCGAAACAAAAGGCGTATTTCTGAAAACTTCGACCCAATAACATGTAAACTTCGCAGGAATAAGATAGCATAGAGTTTTATTCGTTGAATACAGGAAAAACGAAAAAACTCGGTCCATATTTAGGTATTTTAATGTTTGAAGGAAGAATACCTTGCAAGTCAAGAAATGGATTCATACTTGTTATCTTATGGAAAAATGTTAATCACCTATATTGGCAGCACTGATTAATCCTGGTTGACCAAACCTTGACCATTCACTAAGTTAGGATGTAAGGAAGAATCGTACCAAATGTGGTTATTCTAGCTTTTACCGTTTAGGAGGAGTTCCATGAACAAACACAAATACACAAACACACAAATACACGCTTCAAAATATATTATAGTAGATAATGGATGCGAGGAATTTTTAATGCTTTCATAGCTTGTTCTGTGGAGTGTCACATCTTACACTTGATCTAACTCAGGAGCAATTGGAAGAAACCTTAACTAAAACCGATGTGTCTGATTTTTTCGATTTTTATTTTGCAGTCATTTTTGATACCTCAAGGATCATTCCTTTACCTTACCGATTTAAAAAAAAAGAACTTTCGCCGTTTTTTCATGCTCTTCTCCCAGTAATGGTGCCCCGCTCCCTCATCAGTGCCCTTTTAGTCCCCGTTTTCTTCCACTCGTCGCTTCGATCGCATTCGGTTGTCGACTACTCGCTCCGCACAATTTGATTCTCGCGACGCAATCATTTTCGGGCGGATGACGCAAGATAAGTGTCGGCGGAAACCTTGATCCTCTGGCGAGAAATTTCAGGGATTATTTCAGCGAAGCGCATTCTCGGAATGCCTTTTGACTTGCAGAAACCAAGAATATGCGCCGTTGGGCTAACTCGGGAAAAAATCCATACGAATCAGATGTTCGTCTTTAAACATACTTTTAAAATGTTTAAAACTGAATTAGGATAGGGCGTGTGGTGGATTTTAAAAGCCAGAAATGCATCAAATGTTTTGATTTCTGAGAATTCGTCTTCTTTTTTCCATTGATTATTGCTCCTCTGCATGAAAAACGTATTCTTTTGATACTTCCATTCTCTATAATTGATGTTTTCTGCTTTAAATGTCCTGTTTAGAAGCCGATTTTTTCGCACGCCAAACAGTAAAAATGTCTAATTTTTTCTAATATAGGATTAAAATATTTGGCAATTTAATTCGCGCCTTATGGTGTTTTCCTTAGCAATTCGTCGCTCTTCAAATGTTTCTCGCTTTGCCCCCAGTCTTCTTCATCTTCCTCTCTGCTTTTATCATTGGAGTGACTTGCAGTGACTTTCACATCTGTATTCTCTCCGTCTTCAATATAGCGCCTCCCTTTTCGCAGCCTTCCCAGTCGTTCCTCGTGTGTGTAAATCCTTCGGTGCATTCTCTGTCCGTGCCTTAATTCTGCTTCCTTAGGAACCGAGCAGAGTGGCAGGTCTTATCGCAGCCCCGTAAAGCACCACCTTAAGCCATCCCGATATCCACCTTTCACAGAATACAACCTCCATCTCTCTCCCTCTCTCTCTCTCTCTCAGCCACCGCATTTACTTCTGCTGGACGATTTGCGGCGTATTTCGCCTGAATTTCGCGTGAAAACGAAGGCTTTTTTTCTTCTTCTGCGCAACGTGGACCTGCCTCTCAAATTTATTTCCCGAGTATCTTCTGTTCCGGCATTTTCCATAGGCTCCGCTTGCAAAAGGGGCTAAACGTTCCCGCAAACACTGCGAAAAGTTAATTTTCCCACAAATAGGTGTTACTTTAATACTCAGACGTTAATTTATATGCAATAAAAACGCTATTATTCTTTGTTAAAACGAAGGAAAATGATGTCCTACGCAACCAAGGTGTTTTCTAAAATTTTGCAATGTCACCGAGGTAGTACATACATCTCTCTCCGGCGGCACTGTTCTAGGAGTCATTACTGTTCTAGCTGTTTATAGAAAAGGCACCTGATGTTAGAATGATACGATTCCTAACCCTTTCTCATCAAATTCCCGTAATTCGACGCGTCCTTCTAAATATTTTTAGATGTAGGTAGCAAGACATCATTCCAGTGTTGCAGTTATTTAACTCTATCGTTATAGTCTCTATGGAATTGGCACCACTGTTTACTGAAATGAGTAAAAAAATCTTTTCAAACTAAACAAGTTAGGAATGTGTACAGCGTATCACAATTTGGCGCGTTTCGTGCAATGGAGTATTAGAAAGAAATGATATACGTGCACGTAAGGGAAATAGCGTTTTAAAGTACTTTTCTTCGTCATAAATAATCCATTTTCTTCCTATTTAAAAATATATCTTGCACACGTCAGGAAATTAAACGTATTTTTGTGAGATTGTTTATGTTAGCAACAACGAAGAAGTAGCCATGCAAAAAGTTCAACTCGAATTAAGACGTTCTTGTTTGATTTTATTGATAACGGCTACTCTGACGATAATCATGTACAGGAAAAGAAATACCTAATTTACCAGTTCTACAAGTTTTATTTGAAAACTACTTTCATATGAGCAATACTTAACGAGATATGACGGAAAATTCATTTTTGTCACCAGTAAAGTGGTACCCCTGCTTAGCGTACTTGATTCATTTACGTGATTTTCTTATTGTCTTTGATAGTAAGTCCTTAATATCAAATTTCGTGAAAATCCGTTATGTAGAAGCCGAGAACGAACACGCGGACGGACGGACGGACAGACCGACGATAATAGGCGCGCACGCTGGAAGCGAAACGCGCCAAAAAAAAAATGCCTCCCAGTTACTAGATCCAACGTTAGAAGAGGGAAAAGGAACACGTACGCATCAGGAACCATTTGAGCTGTGTTTCGACCAGTTGTCCATCGAAGGAGGTGTATTTCAAAGTGGTATTTTGATTGATCGAGAATGGATGAAAAAGATACGACTGCGATTCGTACTGTTGTGCAAAAGAAGCCCAGCGTCGCGACGCGTCGTTACCCGGAGATTCGTCGTCTTTGGATGATGGCATCACGCGGGAGGGAGTGCGTCGTCCTCGCGAGGGGCGTGCGGAGGTCGCCGTGGATCATTCCTCTTTACCGAGGATGAGGTCAAAACGGCGCGGGTGGGGCGGTGACACGGAGGAGAGTGGGGAGGAGAGGGGAGGGAGAGGGGAAGGTGGAATAAGCGATCTCCGGATGGGCAGAGGAGTCTTGGTTATCGGGAACCTAACTGAGGAATCTCACCTCTTAAATGGCTCTTTAGAGTGATTTATTTTTCCCCTGAAAACATTCCTTACGATGCGTTCTGAACATGTTTTTTTCTTGTTGAATTAACCATTTCTGCAAATATCCGACGGTTTGCGTGAAACAGACCACGTGTGGATCGCGGCGGCGTTCAGCGTATCGGACGAAGCGTGAAGTTTCACCGTTCGCTTAATTCTCTCGTTGCGGTGTGCATGATCCTCGGGTAAAATCCTTTACGTAAAATCCATTACGTGACGGGAAGTTAAGTCCGAACGAAGCAACACTTATACTTCAGCCGTTAGAAAGAGATTTCTTATCGCCGAAATAAAATAATCTGCCGACGATAGCTTTCCAGTCTTATTTAAAATTTCAGCTTTTTCAAGTGAATTGGAGAGCAAAAGGTTGGAAAAAAATATACTAAACCGTTACTACTTGCAAGCACTTTTAACTGTTCAACAGTACTTTGCGTTTATTACGCGCCTGGTTGAAATATTTTCGTACCCATAAAATAATTCATTAATTTATCCAGTCTATTGGTCGTGCAAGTTTTGGGTCTTAAAAACGACTGAGCTACGTTGCATAATGCATGCCTTCTTATTTGTCGCAGTTTTAGAATCGAATGCGGATTTCTCGATCGAGACCGTAAATGTGAAAACGCTCTAAGGTGTCGCAACGTAATCCGCCCTCATAATTTTCCGTGTTGTCAATGTTCAACTTAATGGACGAGATATTTATTTGCAGGTGCAAATAAATATCTCTCCGTTTTGCCGTTTGAGTCATTGGATCTCTCGTAATCCCCGAGTCGTTTAACGTCCGCATTGGAGCGGAGGTTGGCGAATGAGTCGCACCCGCCTTGCCTCAGATGATAAGAGGATTTTTCGAGCACGGATGCTGTATTTGCGATAGCAATTTTTAAAGGAAAATGTCTCCACGATGGCGTGACCGCTATGAATGACGAGATCTGAATTTTCAAAAGAACGACGTCTCCAAATAATTTGTCGCGCGAATGTTTTTCGAATTTCTCTCTTATGGAAACACGCTAAAGGTGAAATAGTCACTTTTTTGAACGGGAATGGTGCGTGTGAGTGTGTGCGCGTGGATGCACGCACTGTTATTCCATCGCCGCTGCATACATTTTAGTTTCTATCGATTCCAAGTTTAAAATCTGTCCTTCGCGATCTCTGCAGCGCGATAATTTTCCCCTCCACGCCCCTCTTATCACATGGACCGTTCCTACAGTTTTCAGCAAAAAGTAATGACTCCATTAAAAAAAAAAAAAACAAAATGAATATCGGGTCCGTTAATGCCTTATGTATTCCAGGCGTAGGCTGAAGATCCAGCCTTTTATTTCCTCTCGTTCCACTTCCAGGAAACCCTTCCCCCCTCCACCATTTTTGCCCCTAACCAATTGCGAATCTCTCTCCTCCCCCCCTCTCCCCCTCCTCCTCGTCCCTTTCCCGCAGCACCCGATCCTCAAACATCCGATCACATTTTTGCCCTCCTCGTTAACCCTTTCCTAGCTCCTCCCCCTTTCCCTCCCTCCCCCCCTTTCCCTCCCTTTCTTCCAAAAACCTCCCCCTGATAAAAAAACCCTCCTCCGAGCAGAACCCCTCCTCGCCCATCGCAATCTTTGCTCCGCCACTCTCTTGTTTTACTCCAACTTCCATAGCAACTCCTATTTCTCCTCTTCCCATCCTTACAAATCCCCCTTTCTAAACTCACTCATTCTCTCTCTCTCTTTCTCTCCCTCCTCCTCTCGCCCCGTCTCCACCTCCCCCCCTTTGCCTTTTCTTCTCTCCCACGCACTTCCTTTCCCTCCCTCTCTCTCTCTCATATCCCCGACCACCCTCACTCTCCCAACCCAACCCTTAAGTCCCCTTTCTCTTACTCTCCTGTCTTCTTTCGACCTTTCTGACTGCCTCGATCTCTTCGAAATCCTTGTTCTACATCATATTTTTTCCCTCTCTCTTCCTCTCTTCTATAAACGTACTCATACAGTTGTGCATATAGTTTGAGAAGTTGTGTTAAGTTGTTGCCATCGTGATTTTCGGGTTTAAATTATACTACATATAACCAAGTTTTTTCTTCTGAACAGAACCACTCGTTTATCAGATCACGTTACTACTGTTTATAAAACCCTTCATCTGTAAAACCTAACCACTGGGGAAAGGTTCTTACAATTTGTTGGATAAGGCATTGAAATGACAAGAAATGGTCAAATTAAGAGAACAAAAGTGTTATTTGTTCGATTATAAAATATAGGATGGCGCCATCTTATTGCAATACCCTAAATAAAATAATCGTATTAGTAAAGCGATGGGAGAAGTTTGAATTACAAGGAACACCTAGTGCTCCGTAACTGAATCTGTTCCTATAGAGGTTCGTTTTAAATGTATATTTCTCTTTATCACCGACCATCAGAAATAAATGGAATAATACTCGTCAACATTTTCCAGACCCAATGACGACGTTAGCAGCATTCAAAAATAAATAAATAAAGGCTCGCAAAAACGTATGAAATTCGTGCCGTATGATGAATCATTCTGTAGACGTCTGCAACCATCTAAAATATATAAAATATCCGATCCCCTCATTTAGAAAAAATTCGCGTAGCGCTACAGTTTGCCATTGGTGTTTCCACTCGCCACTTCAGCTGCGATTCTCAGTCCAGTGTGTATTTTTCGACTTATCCCGCAAAAATAAAATAAAAAGAGCCGTTGTAGCTTTATAAACCCGCCGGTCAATTCTTTTAAAAATGACACGCATAATATCCTGTAATCTCTTTTGTTCCACTTTATCCAGCCTTTTCACGAATCGATCGCATCTTCATATTTTAAACTCTCCGAGTATTTACAATGTCATTAAATCCTCTTTTGTTTCGTTTTCTCGTTCGCGTCCACCCTCATTTGCAATAATTCTTTCGCTCTTTCGATTCTCCTTTGTCACCTTTTCGCCTCTCCCGCTGTTTCCCTCTCTCCGCTGCGTTCTCTCTCCCCTTCTCTCTCTTCTCTCTCTTTTGTCTATCTCTTCTCTCTCTCTCCTCTTCCTCTACTCTCTCCTTCTGACCGCCGCGCCCATACTTAATTTCACCTCCTTATTATTTCCTCCACTTCACGCATCAACTCCGTCTTTTTTTTTTTACTCCGCTCTCTTTCGCTCGTCCTCATCTCCTTTCCTTCATTCCTTCCTTCCTTCACTGTCCCATTCCTCCAATCCACTCGTTTTTTAATTTACCCTCGCTTCATCACCCTTATTGTTAGCCGCCTCCGAAATATCCTTCTCATTCACCTTCCTTCACCTTGCCTCTTCCTCCCTCCCTCCCCTCTCTCTCTCTCATTCACCCTCCGTCGCTTGCTAGCCTCTCCCTCTCTCTCTCTACCTCCCCTCCCTCCCTCTTTCCCTCTCTCTCCCTCTCTCTCTCCCTCTCTCTCTCTCCCTCTCTCTCTCTCCCTCCCCGCCTCGCCCTCTTCTCGGCCTCGAGAACCGGGGGATCGATAAAGTCCCACGTATTGCGCAGTTAGAATCTCCCGCTGTATTAAAGGAGATGAAACCACGTCTGGAATAAGAGTGAGGTGGAGAGAGAGAGAGAGGTATGGGACAGCGGGGAGAGATAAATATATTTATACATACATATATATATATATAGGAGGAGAGGCATTTTCCTTTCGGTCTGTCGTTTCATTCATCTGTTTCACGAACTGATTGCATTTGTCCTTTACTTCCCTTTCCTAACCCCCTCCCCTCCCTCCCTTTCCCCTTTTCCCCTCCCCTCCTCCCCCTTTTCTCCTCGACAGTCGTTTCCTTCGCTTCCATGTTTGTTTCCGCTCTCTGGTATGTTCCGTAGCCGTTTTTCGCCCATCGGCGTGTAGGATTACGAAGATTGATAAATATTCATGTCCTCGCCCGCCGCGTTGACCCGTGGGATGCGCATTCTTAAATTCTAACGTTCCGGAAGATGTTTTTTTTTTTGGTCCTCCCCCCCGAATTGCTGCGTCACCGTTGTGATCTTCCTCGCCCAAAGTTCCACGTTTCGAATTGTCCCGTGCGTATTTGCCTCGCAAAGGGGACATGTTCAATTCATTTTCACTTCCACCGACTGCCTCGAGAGAGATATTTGTTGCGATCGTCGGTGGGTGTTTGCGACGATTCTTTCGCGGTCAAACGGCATGATTTTTTGTTATAGTAAGTATCGTTTTGCTAGGTTATGTCGATCGGTAAATCCAATGGGAGACGTGTGTAAATGGCTCGATGCGTTGAAATTTTCTCTAAATGCGAGAGGGAATCCTTGAATTCGAAGGGTTTTATTTTCCGTGGAATCCAAAGCGCCGTCGTGTTCATTGATCCCTGAGCCACTGCAAGGAGCGCGCAATCATTTTCCTATATTTTTACCTGCCTTTCCCAGGCGTCGGCCGGTAAGGAACAATGCACTTACCTCGTGGAATATTGACAACTTGAAATACCTTGATTTTTCTACGATATGTGGTTATCTTTTTAGATCGATCGAAAAAAACGTGGTACATATTTTGAAAATACGTTCCCGTATCTCGGTGATTGTTCCACATGTGGTTATTTTTACGCTTTCCTTTTGGCTGAAACGCTAAATATTTTACACGACATGTCCGGGATTACACGCGATGAATATTTTTTGTTTTCACGATAATTTCACGTAAACGTCGCGCATCCGCGTCATCGCCGTTTCTCCTCGCACTCCATCTTGACACCTCAGGACATCGACTTTAACAACGATGCAACGGGCGCGCCTATTTCCAGCCCTTGATGGTCGTTGGCATTGAATTTTGACCGCGCGTTCCAATTTGCATGCGGAAGAATCTCGCCTCCGAAGCGGACGAGAATTTTCCTTATTCATCTTGTAAGATTGGGCATGTAAATCTCGCAACTTCTTAATTTATCCGTCAGGAAATAGACGTAACGCAGAATGAAAACTAACCCTTCGAATTATGCAATATTTCGAGAGAATCGAAACTGTGAGAAAAAGACGTTTTCCGGAAAATGCTTTCTCGTCGAATATTTTTGTAATGTTTCTATTACAGTACCTTAGTAATGTCAATATTTCCATTGTGATTACGCTTGTCATATTTTTCGATATGGTATTTTATCGGAGATGTTATATAATCATTCGTTGTTATTTCCTTAAGGATGGATAATGGGTCATCACGATAGATTAGGCGAAATTTCGTTTTCATTGGCTTATTTCGTGAATAAGCCCTTCGCTGACAAGGGACGCAGAACTTAATATTGTCGGTAAATCCGTGAAGTGTAACCGAGAGCACGCATTTCCGTTCGTATTTTCTTATTTTTCTCGTCGCCTTGGGCAGTCCCCCTCTTCCATTCGATCGTCTCTCGTTCCTAAAAATCGTGTCTCGTAAACGTTTCCGAATCTTATCTGATGCATGGCTGCCACCTGGCAACTTCTCCCCTTTAATTGGAAAAGTTCATTGGCCACTTGATATATACTCTGCTTATCCAATTGAAACTTCTCCACTACTTTATCAATCGGCTAATCGTCCGCGGAGCCTATGGGAAGGGATCTTTTTTCTTTTCCGCTGCAAAAAGTGTTTTTAACTTTTTTCTAAAAAGAAATCGCTTTTGCATTCGGTTCGTCCGTCCGTCCGTCTGTGTTCAAAATAATTGAAAATGAGTTAAGTTGCAGACGCTGAAATAGATATTTCTACATTAGAGCTACTTATGGTATAAATTTGGTGTGTCTAGGATCATTTGCTGTGGAATAATAGGCAAAAATAACTAAAAAGTAAATGCTCTACTAATGTAGTATACAACCAGCATTGCATCGCATCTGCGTCTCTTTACTCCGATGGAAAGATAGCAGTCGGTGAAAAGAGTGCCTTGTGTAATTTTCTCTGCAATTCTTCTCTCACTTGTTTAACATGTCGGAAATTTTATTGAAATTTATAACGAAAATTGTGACTATGCTATTACAAATAACTTCTGTTATTGTCAAAGGGAGTCGTCAGCTTTATATCGATGTTTCGTCTTGATTCCTGCCGTAAAACATCTTTTGTTACTATTTGGTAAATTATAAATTTCAGTGTACGATTATAAGAAGGGGCGGCCCGAGGATATTCGGCGCCTTTGGCGAGATAGCACACAAATTGTTTGTCGAGATAATGTCGAAGTACATGTTAATTTATTCATCGCTCTGTAAATATTATGTACAAAGAAAAAGCAGAAGGAACGCCATAAAAATTCCAGCCTGTTCGGCGATATAAATCGGTATCCAATATTTATTCACTTGCAAATAATGCTTAGATAGATGGTCGGAATAACGCCCCTTAAGATTTTGGGGCCCCGGTACCTCGGGTCGGCCCTGATTATAAGCATCATGTTGGCGGTTTGAATCACGCGTTTCCATAGAAAATCGATATCTGATCACAATAAAAATGTTATTTATTGGAAATACTTTTACCTTATATAAATCTGCTTTCGATTCGTGGTGACACGTTTTTATCGATTTGTCCATGATTTGGAATTTCGTTCGGGATAAAGTCGATGTAGGCCATACAGAATGGATCCTAGGAAATATTAAAATTTTTACGTTAGTGTGAAAGTATTCCTTTTGAATTTTAATTCCTTTCCTATCAATTGAATAAATTGGACGTATGTACTTCTTCAGCTTCCTATGCCTTATAGCTTCACTGTCGTCAGAGGAATTTGAAATCATTAACATATATTTTTATTACACGCGGATTGCACTAACGAATCTATTGGTAGAATTTGAAGAAACGTTTTCCGAGATAATGTACCCTCTATATAATTTGCTTGGTTATGCGTGTTGGTGTAATGCTCAATCGGCGTTTTCATTGGTTGAATGGCAAGCCAATAAGGGTTCGGGACATCATTTGTCAGTGACGCTCGATTGCAGCGCCTTTTCTAAGGCTTGGAAGAAACGCGAACTAATAGAATATATGTGATTCAAAGATATTTTCCGCTACAATTTTGAATAAATGTTTGATATTTGATGGATATGAATAAATTGTTTATAAGAATACTAAGTACGAGATTTTAAGTTAAATAAGATATTCATTCCCGTTATATCGACTGACTTCTATACTATTTTAGGTACATATATTTTCGTGTTCTCGTCAGTTTAGGACTGTGATCTCATGCACGGAACCCGTGTTTACAGAGGCCTTGCCCTTGTTCCGTTCGAATATTTTTCCCACCTCTAAATAATTGTTCGGTCCTGGGTCGTGACTTTTCCACGTCGCTTCTGGCGCTGCGCGATATTGAAGTATAGAGATAACATTTGCTCCCTCTTCCGCCCCCCTTCCTTCCTTCATCTTCTTCTTCCCTGAGATCCGATTGTCCTTCTCCTCTCCGCAAACAATGTCGACGGCGGCGGCGACGGCGAGTAGTATTCCTTACTCGGCAGCCATGTGCCATTGCTTCTCCCGGAAGAGAATTTTCTTTCGGTTGCACTCCTGGTGGGACAAGTTTCGCCCGTCTCCAAGTTCCAAGCTTAATGCCGTTTGATTTTCTTTTATTCCAAAAGTTTTCCCCTTCAGCAGTTTCGTGTACCGTCCCCGAAAACTTGCCTAAGACTGCGTTTTCTTTTTCATTTTTATTTTTTGCGACGCGGTGGAAATTTGACTATGATATTTGTCGAGGATATTTATGGCGGTCTTTAACTAGTTTTCGTTTTTTTTTGATCGTGTGAGAATCGGTGTTTGATAGAGAAAACGTTCAGTCATTTCGCTCAACTATTTTTTCCCCAATTTTCGAGTGTGTAAAAGCAAATATTCAGTTTAGGATTCATCTATTCAGTTCCTTAATGTTGGCTTTTGCGTTTAATTTCGCCGTCACTTACTCCGTAAACTATGAAGTAGGTTTTGACGATCTCCATTTTTATTTAACCGTTGAAAATCGGCGATAATTTAGTCATTTGTGTATAAAATTAGTAAAATTGATTTTTCATGCAAATTTGTGTCCTCGCAGTAATTAGCGCACTGTTAAAAATAATTCAACATGTTAACCAAGTAATACTACTCTTCCTGAAATTGAGCCAGAAACTAACTCTCCTTTGTATGGACCAATTCGATGGAGCGAATAAATATTTTATATGCACTGAAGAATGCGTTGTTTTTATACTTAATTTTTATGCCATTAGTTTATTTTACCACTTGAATGAAACTAGAAAGTATCGCAGTTGATCCAATATTCACGCAATCTCCGTAGACGAAGGGTTACTTAAGAATTTTCTGTTTGCCTGCCTTGAATAGATGACTTAAGGCTCCTCTCATGTGGGTCGAAAAGTTTTCTTTTTTGTACTACCTGTGAATGAATAACCTAGGATCACTGCCGATTAGATGGATGGAAGCTTTATTTTAAAGAACTAATCAACAGGCTCTTTGGGATTCATTTTACGGTTAAAACTATCTTATATTCTCCTAAAACATTGCGGTTATTACTAACGACTTAATAAACAAATTCCAAGCCTCATGTGCGACTTCTTGTTATTAAATTACTCAGATAATTTGATTGATGAGATGTATGAAGATGAGGGTAGTGATGTGAATGCAAAAAGTTATGTAAATGTTGACGAAAGTGTTGTCACAGAAATTGATCAAATTGACTTACAGACTGTGGTAGAATCTCAGAGCAATGACACTGTTCGCAATTCAGACGATGAACAGAGTGAGGAGGATTGTGAAGAACTTGAAGTGCCAACAACATCGCAAGTTTTAGATTATATTAATGCTTTAAAACTATGCTAAAATGAAGGGGGGAAATGAGTTTTATGACAATATCGTAAGGTTAGGGGTTTCTTTTAATTGTTTGAGGAAATCCCAGAGAAAAACAAACCAACTGAAATTGGACAGTTTATTTTAATAAGTTTTAACGATACTTTGTATTTTTATTTTATATTTTTGGCTTTTAAGTAATCTCTATGTGTATCTTTGTAATTGTATAGCTTTTATTTTTTCTATTCTAAAAGATTATGGCATTTTAAAGGGAGGATTATTAACTTCTAATAAATTTAATTTTGTCTATGCATGCACTTTCGTTTAATTTCCCATTTATTATTAGTATGAAATTCTATTTCGGTGTTAATGCTTTTCCTTCTCTTGAGACCCACGAAAACATCCATATTCTACTTAAAAACTATTAATAATAAAAATCCGAGTTAATTTCTTTTAACCTGTCTAAGAAGGAAAACCTAAAACCGGAAAAATATGCCGGTCCCGTGAGGTTCCGCCTCTCGCAGGTTGTACTGTATTACCTTTCCTTTTCTGTAAGCATTTATGTATATACTAGCGTAATACCCGTCAATAATATTGACGATGAAAATTTCGACAAAAAAAAGTGTTTCTAGCATCTAGCATTTTAAAAATTTTTATCACAGAAAAGTAATATCACAAAAATGACTTTATCCCTGTAATAATACTCTCAGTAGGACATTTATGGTATCATTGAATAATACCAAATTTGAGCTTGATCCATTCACTTTTCATCGAGTTATTGCGAAAATGCTGCAAAAATCACTGTTCAGAACGAACTCTTTGTATGGCGGCTACCTGATCCTCTTTACCGATCAAGCGCAACTTAGCAGGTACAGCTGTATCTTGTGAGAAAAGCTTATGCTGAAAATTTCAGCTCAATCGGTACAAACCTCTGTCCAGAAGACATAAATTTCCATACAAAACATGTCCCCCCTTCGGCTCTTGTAGCAGCTCCAGATGGACCTATTGACCAAAATTCTTTTGCGGATCTAAATTTTGAAAGTTTGACGAATCCAAAATGGTATACAACTTGAAAATCCATCAAGTAGTTCCAGAGATATAAGCATGTCAAAAGCGTTACGTACAGAGAGACAGAGTGACAAACGTAGCTTTTTATATTATAGGATATGCGTAGAACTCCGATTATCCGATCTAATTGGGTCCAAGAGTGCTTCGGATAATTGAAAATTCTGATAATTGGGCAGAATAAAACATTGGTGTACAGTAAACATTCTTCTTGTCCCTCCAACCATTCCATTGCTGTCTCCAGGCATTTGATCCATCGGTTGGAGTATAGATGTCGCATTTGAAGGGATAAATATAACTTTAAACATGCCGTCGTCACGTTCCAGAAGTTCAGCTGAGGGATGAGGTTGCGCATTGTCTAAAATAAGTAGAACTTTTCTGACTTTTCAATTTTTTCTTGGTATTTTTTAATCTCGGGAATGAAGGTTTTGTCACACCATTCCAGAAACACTTGGAATGTTCATCCATGCTTTTTTCTGGCTGTTGTAAACAACAGGTAAAGTTTTAACATTCTTAAATGCCCGAGGCTTTTCTGATTTCCCAATGAGTAGAACAGGCAGCTTGTGATTTCCACTGGCATTAGCACATAACAAAATTGTTACCCTCTCTTTGGACACTTTGTAACCGGGTGCAGTCAATTCTCTCCGTGATGCAAGTGATTTTTTTGGCAGAGTTTTCCAGTTATAAGTCCGGTTTCATCTGCATTGTAGATCAAGTCCACATCGTATTTTTCTTTTTGAATGAAGTCTTCTGAAATTTTTAGAAAATTATCGGCCCCGTGAAAAATATGGGGAATGTAGGCAACGTTGTGTGGAATGATTTCGGTTCGGATAATTGTAGTCCTACCGTATATTTATGTACTAGCAGTCCCCGCCGTCCAATTACGGATAAGGAAGTAGTCGTTTCCCACCTTTCTCACTGTGTATAAGATGTAGAGTTACCTGTTCGTTGAGAACAGGAAGTTTATGAGTACAGTTATTTTATTGAACAGTTTAGGCATCAGAACAGTCGGAAAAGAACTGTTTCGTTATTTCTGACCCATCTCTAGTGTTATGGGCTGACATTAGCATTAGCATACAAAGTTATTTTGCTTTTTATACAGTTAATGTAAAAACATTTGGGATTAAAAAGTAGCCTACGGCCTTCCTATTTGTGAAGAAAGTATCTGCTGAAAGTTTGATTACTCTAGCTTTAACGGTGTGGAAATGTATAGATGCACAAATAAACAAACAAACTTTCATAAATATATGAGATATATATGTGTGTGTGCGTGCGTGCGTGTGTCTCTCTCTGTGATGAAAAATCTCTGGTGATGCAAGTTCAAGTGTGAGGAAATTTTATTCTGTTTGCAATTCCAGCGTTTCAGCGAAAAAAAATAACCGGTCAATGAGGGAAAAGCCTACGCATCGGATATAGTGTCGTCTACAGGGCCATTGACATGACCGTATTCAGTCTCTTTAAAAATATCCACGTCAAAAATATATTGCTGTGTTTGTCCCAATGCGAGGTCGTTTGCCCTGACTCGTATTTCCCTAATGATACCTACCTCTGACTCCTACTCCATTTTGAAATGAATCCGTCTCCATTGATACTACTCTTTAGACGCAGCAGTTTGTGTAACATAGCAACGTTAGGATAAAAGGCTTGTGGTTGTCGTAACGATGGTGGTTGCTATACGCGACGCAAATGGTCTCCTCGATGACCTCCCTAATTACTCATATATCCGAGCAACGAGTTGCTAAACATGTCCGCCGTAATGCATATCGACGTTAGGCTCATTTGGTAGACTTGTAATGGAGACGTTGACGGATACATTTTTCTTTGATTTTTTTTACTCTTCCTGCCGATTGTCGTTTTTTTACAAAACCGAGTCAGTTTCATTTTAATTACGGAAAAAAATACTTGAGGTTTATCGTGGCCACAAACGGCGTTATGTAGCTATTCTTAGCGCTCCGCGAATGCGTTTAAAACCTGCTTCTGCTTATCATGATAATTCATGGACGCACTTGCGGAATGAAACGTTGTTTGCGCAGTCTTGATCGGTCAAGGAAAATTCATATTATCCCTTCCTTTTCTAAAAGTATTACTTGGATGTTACATCGAAATGTACATCTCTCTTCGAGGCGAGAATGCCTTTGTAGAGTTGCCGTCTTGTTTCTAGACAATATCTCATCACGTGAGACTGTTAAATTAAAAATTTCTTTCCAGTGCCAATTAATCTAGTTTTATATTTAATGAGGGGTTAGGAAATATCTATTTTTATATTTGTATTTTTTTTATTTATACAAAGGCATGCAAATCCATTGCATGAAGTTGCCGAAATAGGATCGAACCTATTAAAAAGTAAATTGGAACATGTTGGGATTAACACAGAAAATATGTTTCATACTTTAGTCAGTATTTACTAATATTATATATCTACAACTGCATGATACCCTGCAAATCAACAGATTTGTGGGTGGCAGGGGGTGCAGCGCACCAAAGCCTACCTAATAACTTCTCTCGCGGGTAGCACTCTCCTGTTTTGATCCCGTGTGGTCCTTGGGAAAAAGGAACCCTGATATCGTTACAGGCTGTAATCTCTGCGAACCGTGGTAGCAAATGTTAGGCTGTTGAGGTTTGATTCGAATGATAATTTCATAGCAGATTCAAGCTTGATGGGGACACAGTCTTATCTCGGTGAATTGATAGAAAATTTGCTTATAGTCGATCCCCCATCTGAAGTCTCTTGGCCTACTTAGAGCAAGTAGCCAATCACGAACGTTTCCCCTTCCATCGCCCCTCTCAACTTTCGTGCGGGATAGCAGATGTCGGTGCGCGCTGCCAGCTCTTGCTCAGCTGATATACTACGCAGTTTCTAAATAAAATACTTCCCATCCTTCTTTTTGATCCACAGCAAGGAAACGGCGGTAGAAACGGCAACGCAGTCCGATGCGATCTCTTCGAGAGCAGGAGTGAGACTGGTTTCCTCCCCACTACCTTTCCAAACAAACAGTCTCCTATTGGCTGCTGCTAACTCGTGCACGCCCAGTTTTCGAGGCCATCAGACTTCCGATGATGGACCGACTATAACATAGCGGTGACTTGTGTATTTAGCGCCAACGGTGTGACACTCCAACGCGAAGGTAGATGGCGTGACCGAATCACACCTCTCTCCTCAACCCGCTTTCCTTCTTTCTTGCCCTCTCAAGTTTTTCAAACTTAGTTAACCCTACATTCGCTTGTTATCGAAGTCGGCGCATTTTCGTTAGTTCTTTTTTTTCTCCTTCGTTTCCTCTGCTCGCCTATTGTAATCGCATTTTCATTCCTTTCCTCCGACGTTTAATTGGATGATGCCGTTTGAAAGTCTCGCAACGTATTACTTTTAAGGTTTTACCTTTCGTTTCGTACCGTGTTGTCACGTTATCTCCGTTGGTGCACCCGCCGCCACGCGCCCTCCGCAGAGACAAAATCCTCTTGCTTAATCCGATTGGTTCCTTGTTTATCTTTCAGTCACGACACGCGAGGACAGCACCTTCCCTCCTGGGAAACGGATGCAGCATCACGGCCGACTCTTGGTGCAGCGTGCTTCCTATGTTTTTCACTTGCTTCGGAGTCAAATCTCCGGCGAGCGCCAAATATCTATGCGACGGGATTTTTATTTTATTTATTTTTTATCACGCGGCCGCTTCGCAAACGATAGCGTTTCACTATATAAGAAAAAAAACACTTTCTTTAGAATGTGTGTCATAAGCGCTTTATCATCTTGACTGTCTGATGGTCGCCAATAGTCGACCGTTGTTTTGGTTAGCCGTTTTACCTTAAATGGTTGTGCGATCCCCCAGAGTTGAAACTGGCCTCGTAAATGTCTCTATCGTTAGATTTCATTCTTTGTGAGATTTTTCCTAGCTCTCTATGACTGCGGAATTACTTAATATTCGGAATCGTTGCATTTTGTATTTTGTGTCGGGATTACATCAAAGTGGCAATTTATTTTGGTTTGAATAATCTAAAATCACTGATCATTTTAAAATCATTAAAATGCTGCATTGTCATCGTGTAGGTAACATATATTTTTTAAATACTCCTATAAATAGTCAATAAATACGATTATTTTTTAATGAAATATATTTTTCTAATTTATCGGAGTCTGAAAATTTATCACAGCTAAATTTTCTTCGAATTTAATCTTGGGGTTGGATTGAGGATGATCAGAATTCTCACTAGCACCCGTCTTTCCCCTGTATCGTCCAAATCACGGAATATTATTTCCTCGCCCACTTCGTTCTGTGAGTATAATGATTATAGTCCTTTTTCCGTGGCACCCGATCTCTTTTCCCCTCCCCTCCCCCCCACCCCCACCCCCCCCATCCCTCGGTCTCCTTCAAATTGCTTCTCGAATTCCTTGTTTCGGGGCAGTAAAGTGGTGCGTCCTCTTCCCAGACCCCTTCCTTTACCTCACTGCGACTTTTCCCCGGCCTCTTACCCGTCTTATTAATCTCATATATATATATATATATATATATATATGGTGATGAAAGGACGTTCAGGATGGATATACTATGCTGCAGTATCTCGGTTATCTCACTTGGCCGCAGACCTCTTTTAAAGTGGCAATTATGGCAACGGACGTTTTATTTTGAAGTGCTGCGGAATACCATTTTTCTCCGTTGTCAGTATAATCCTTGAAGTGACCGGTTTAATATGTATTACAGAAAAATCCGTTGTTGTTGTTGTTTTTATTATAGACTTTCGATTTTTGATCGAGATGCCTCCTGAATCCGTCGTCGCACGAGGAAGTTTTTTTTTTTTAAATATCGTTCGAAATAAAAAAAATAGTCGTTTTAATGGCTTGACGTGAGCCATCGCACGCACTCTCTCGGCACACGGAAGTGTCGCCAAGTACCTGTTTAGTGCGTCTTAATTGGCTCGTATCCGCTAACTCCTCCCCCCTATTTTCCGACTTCCACATCCTCCCCCCCGTGCCTCCCTCCTCCTCCGCCCCTCGCCGCTAGAAGTGTAGCCGCATTGTCACAAAGGATGGACGGAGTGGAGGTGAAGGGGAGGGGGATGGAGGGCGCAAATTGCTGTGACCTTGCGCGCACGCTTTATGTCGGTTCGTGCATGACCTCTGCCGAGGTCAGGCGTGCTGCTCCGTCCAGCGGGTAAATGACGTTCCTCGTGACGTTCTCTTTCCCTTTCCTTTTTTTTTTGCAGAAGTGGAAGCGATTGGCGGCAATTAAATGGGCGTGTGGCTGCTTCTCTTTAAAAAAAAAAGTGCTTTCCATCTTTTCAGGTCCCGCTGTCCCTTCTCTCTCTCTCTATCTCTGTCGCCGCTCGCGAATTCTTATACACCGAGAAAAATGTCAGGGGTCGGCTTTTCTCTCGCATTCCTAAATCATTAATCGCCGGACACGCGAGCACGGAGGTGTTCCGTTACCTAGCAACCAAGTGCGCTCTGGAGAAAGGCGGCTACTCTTTTTTTTTTTTGCTCCGAATGCGCTCTTAAATTATTAAGGAGTGGATTTGCGAGTTGTTTTCCCGCTCTTTTGTTCGCAGGGTAGCATTTGGCTAGCCCTGTGAGAGAAAAGAAATAAACGACCCTTTTAGCTCTCTCTGTTTTTTTTGAAGAAGTCAGCGTGTCCGTATCTTACCGTCGGGACTTCAATCCAATAAATGGGATTTTCGGTTTCTCGTCGTCGCGCCGAATGAGATTCTCTGGAAGTATGGAAACGTAGATTTCTTACTCGTTTCTTTTTTTTCACCTGGCGCGCGGAGAGGGGGAGACAGTACTCTAGAGATGGCATAGCTCATTTTCGATATAGATGGCGTAGCGAACCGAAGAAAAACGTTTTTATTGGAGTTCGTATGCGTTGTCGTGGAAATCACTGCTTTCACTCTCTTTGTCTTTTGTCTCTCTCTCTCTCTCTCTCTCTCTCTCGATTCTCTGTGTGTAAAATTGTTTCTTAAAAAGTTGATATTATCCCATATCAGCTTTAAATATATAACGTACCATAGTTTTTTTTAGAGAGGGAGTTATTTTTACCTCGCTAACAATCTCACGAAGATTTACTTGGAAAATATCTCCTTAACTTAAAACCACTCCGTAATAGGGCAGTGGTTCCCAATCTTTTTCGGTCAACGTACTCCCTGGCTTTAGAGTAAGGTCTTACGTACCCATTCTCAATTTTTTAGAGGTAAATTTTACTGTTTACCATGTATGTGTATACAGGAAAATACACAGATAAAAGGCTTTTCATATGGAAATTTTTCGATTTCCTCGTGCGAAAATAAGGCAAGTTATGGTTGACACATGTTACCAATAAATGCAGTTTATGAATTTAAACTCCTATATTTCAACAGTCGTATTATAGTAAATATTAAGTGTATCTTAAGGGTGACTTCAAACTGCATTGTATTTTTTGATTGAACCTTTGTTGATTAACTGAAAATTAAAATATGCAATGAGCGCTAAGTTTTTTCTCGTACTGTATTGACATATTAGTTACATAACTTTAAACCCAACGAGTAATACTTCATGTTTCTACTATCTTTATAGGTATAAAAATGGGTTGATGTTGCTGAAAACGCAAATTTGAATGTGGAAAAAATGACGACTGCTTATCTCTGTGCCCGTTATTTCAATAAAAATCAGTTCAGACTGTTTAGAACTATAACATGTTTTAAAAAGCCGAAAACAAATCCAAATGCCTGAAGGGAAAATAATATTGAATTTATTACGTTTTGGTGAGCAATAGAGGTAGTAAACAGAGGCTTAGCGATTGTCAAAGACGTCGTGTAAGCTCTTTAGAGTTTTTGAACATGTAAATGTTTTTATTCATCAAATATCTCACGTACCCCTTGATTTGGCTTCACGTACCCCTTGGGGGTACATGTACCCCAGGTTTGGGAACCCCTGGTATAGGGCATAGGAACTGTAAAAAAAATGTCTCAAGTATTCTACAAATTACGTAAGGGTAAAGTAAATGCTAGAATAAGCACTTAAATGTCAAAAACTGAAAAGGTATTGTCACAACAAGGTTATGAGAAAACAGATGCTCATTCGTTTCAGAATCTTGTTGAAGCTATTGGAGATAACTGAGATAAACACTTTTTCTATTTTTTATAGTTAACTGCTTATCCTTGGATTTGTTTTTAACCTGGAAACCAGTTCGGTAATTTTCTCGTGAACTAATGGTAAATAGTTAAATTTTTCTTAAATCTTTTATTTACATTATTTTCTAGGTATTTTGAATATGCGTCGATCGCACTTCTTTCTTACCTGTAAATGTAATATTTACGAAAAATTGTTTAGAATATTGTTTTCTAAACGTGAATATTGCTTCAAGTCGGGAGTGGCCAATCTGCGGCGCGAGTGCCGCTGGTGGTACGTGAAGCTCTTGTCAGTGGCACGCCTCCCGATTTTGAAAAATAAAATAAAATGTATATAAATAAATTGAAAAATGTCAACGTTAACATTCTAGGGTCTACAGTGTTGTTCAACGGCCTGGGGGTTGCGTGTGCGTGCTGCTACTTTAATCTCACGAAATATGAGAAACATATTATAAGAAAATTGTGTACACAAACTATATAGTCACTGTTTTCAAGACTGAGTTGGACTTGTCTTGTTTTCCAGGTAGTTGTCTAAACATTTCAAAATAACTGCCCCACACCTATATATAAGTATACAGATACACCTCGTTTAACAAAGCCTCTGGGAACGAAGCTCCTTTGTAACGAAGTCAGAAATTCCGCAGTGAAAATACAAAAAAATCGAAAATGTTGCGAATTAGTGTTAGCGTGTTATACGGCTCAGGTGGACGAGACAGAATTGATACTGGCGCTACATACGTTTCGGAGCTTCGCCAATACAGTATGATACTCTTTATCTCGAAGTAACCATATCTGAGATCTTAAGAAACCTCTCTTTTTCGTATTGAAATGGGGCGTAGGTTAATTTAACATTTTTACTATTTTCTGATTAGGATAAAGTCAATGTCAAACTTTGAACCAGCAACCACAAGGGACATAAGCGGGTCCATCTCTCTGCAGGAGGATTAGAACGGCAGTAATAACAAAATTTTATTAATTCAATAAAAATTGTACATTCAGTATGTTATTAGTTCATATGTTTCGAAAGCAGTTAATAAACTTTTTAAAATTTCATTTCACTTTTGCCGGAAATCTTGGTTTAATATATCGTATTCATTTTTGATAGTATTATTGATGTAAAAAAAAAACTTCCAACCCGCACACAAAAGGACCGTAGACAAGCCCATCTTCGAAACAAGTACAATGGCTTTTTCCCTCCGTGTTCACACTGCCATCTAGACCAGGGGTGTCAAACTCAATTCCACATCCGGGCCAAATTCTTATCATTGTAACCATGGCGGGCCGGATTAGATATGATGAAAAAATACGATTATTATTTAATCATTTTGTATGGTTTATATATTTTCAAAGTAATTTTATTTCAACATCCGTTCAAAAACATAATTACACGTTTAACCAAATCTTTACAAAATAAATTATGTAAAATATAAACAAAATAATTTACATAAATACAAATATAAAAAAATAAAATAAATTACTAGTAGGGCAGCCCCGGATCTCCGATCCTCAACGCGATTTAAATAAGCTGAAGGTTTAGTGAAATAATTTTTATTTAATAATTAATTAAATAAATGAAATGCAGATAATCTAAATAGTTCGGCCCTAGGTTAGATCTTCTTTGTTTCCTATTCATTTGACGTGTTTCCCCATTTCTTTGTCTTTCTTGTACTCTCCGCTCCTAAAATACTCTTCGTTTGATCTCTGGCTCCTCTTCCTTTCTCTGGCAGCTGTAGCTGGGCTAACAGCTCTACCTTACCTTAGTTCCAGTGATTATCGTTGCACCATTATAAACGAACTCACAAACAATTGCTTTACTTCAAGTGTCTATCAACGACTGCTTTTAACTTCTTACAGGACCTACTATAAAGGAGATATCAATGTAACCGTTTATTTAGATTATCAATGAAGAGAAGATAACCATATAATGTGTTTACAAAATAACGTGCGCCCCTATTCTCATCTAATTTTTAATTGATGCTTGAGCCTATTTGCGTTAATAAGGATTACAGATGTGTAATATGATGGTTCTACTTACAAAAAGGTAAGATTCCAGCATTCAAACTATGAAAAAAAACAAAAAAACAATTTAATTGCACAATTTAAAATAAAACTCAATGCACTGGGAGCTTGTTTGTTATACACATGTTATTGACAGAGCTAGAAACGCTTCCCATACGCAGTCAACAAAATAGTTATCCATAAATTTTTACGTTGCTATGCTTCATTAATTTCGATAGTCAAACAACAGTTCGAAGCGAATAACCATTTTCTGTCGCCTATTTGAAGGTTTAATTGGCATTAAATGAATCGGAGGCAACAATGAGAGTCTCCTTGGCAACGCCCGGAATGAGTACGAAAAATTCAAAAAAGAATGCGCATTTCTGAAAACTTCGAGCGTGTAACGTGTAAACATTGCAAGAATAAGATAGTATAGAGCTTTATCTGTCGAATAAAGCAAAAAAGAAGAAAGTCGGTCTACATTTATGTAATTTAACGAATGAAGGAAAAAACCTTGCTCTATGAAAAATCGAAAATCCCGTGTAAACTTATGGGAAAATATAATTGTCTCATTGATTCGAACCCGGGACTTGATGAAAATTAAAATATTTTTCCAGGGACCTCGTAGCCAGTAGAAACAAAACGCTCTTTACCGCATATCTTTACGACCAACGGTTCTCGAGAAATACGCCGATATAAATTGTATACAAATGTCTACAGACGTCAGCGTAAAATTAATATATAGTTAGATTTATTTATCGTAGCCCCGGAAACTTCTTGACGTTTTTCGACAGCCAGCCTATCAAGATTTCGTTCCACTGATTGTTTGGTTGATATTCTCAGAATCTAATTCAAATTATTTTCCGTGAGTTTTGAACGCAGTTTTGACTTATTAATGTCCATCACAGAGAATAGTAGCTCAAATAGGTATGTAGTTCCAAACATGGATAGTATATTGCCGGCAAATAGTTTGATTTCTTTGTAATTATCGCCCAAATATTTATAAAATTCTTGAACGGTAACTGATTTAAATTTCTCCTCTAACACCGTGTCGTACTGAAGGTCAGTAAGTTCAATTTGCAGTTCTTCTGGGGAATTTCCAATATCAAAGGAAAATGGAGCACTGAATAATTTAAATTGTTTCTCATATCTTCTGAAGTCTGAAAATCTTCGAAATCCTTCT
Organism: Uropetala carovei; assembly: GCA_036926305.1. Classification (NCBI taxonomy): domain Eukaryota; kingdom Metazoa; phylum Arthropoda; class Insecta; order Odonata; family Petaluridae; genus Uropetala; species Uropetala carovei. The sequence goes on along the minus strand of JAXCHB010000078.1, from coordinate 1,110,640 downwards.
TTCACAGCAGAAATTTTTTAAACATATTTCTCCAAAACATTTGCAGATATATTAGTATTCTTTGTTATGGAATTCAATTTGGGAAAGTGGATTAAATTTACAAGGAAGATTTGTTTTTCCCAAAGATTCAATTCCATTTCAAAATCACAAAGACTGTCATAAAATTCGGTCACTATTTGGTTACGTCCTTGCATTTTTGTATTTAAAATATTCAGGTGTCCAATAATATCCACCAAAAATGCAAGATCTTGTATCCATTTATCATCTTTCAACTCAGTCACTGGTTTATTTTTAGTTTCCATAAATGTTTCGATTTCTGTTCGCATTTGGAAAAATCGTTTTAAAACCATACCGCTGCTTAACCATCTCACTTCAGTGTAGTAAGGTAGTCCTTGTTGATAATCGCATTCTTGAATTAATTGTTGGAATTGTCGATAGTTGAGAGCTCGACTTCGTATAAAATTTACTGTTTTAATAACAACACTCATTACATGTTCCATATCTAAAATTTTCGTACAAGGAGTCTCCTGGTGCAAAATACAATGAAATGCAATAAAATCACGATATGGATTCACACACTGGATTTTATTTTTTAATCTAGAAGCTGCTGTTAACTTACAACCTACCATTGACCGTGCTCCGTCTGTTGCAATGCTCACTGCCTTTGACCAGCCCACACCAAATTTATCCAAAGAAGTTGTGACGCCATTGAATATATCATCTCCTCTAGTGGTATCATTCATACCTATTAACTCCACGAATTCTTCAGTGACATTCATTTCTGTGTAAACAACACGTATGAACACTGCTAAATGTGCAATATCAGAAATGTCAGTACTTTCGTCAATCGCTATTGAAAACGAAATAAACGTCTTCATCTTTTCTTTGAGCCGATTTACTAAATAGTCTGATAATTAGGATATTCGACCGGCGGCTTTATTACTCCAAAGACTGATATTTGCAAAACATCGCTGTTTTTTTGGACATACAATATGAAATGGTTTCGAAGACGTTGCAATCTCTTGAGAAATAACAAAACTTACTCTCACTGCTGCATCACTACTATTGCACACATTTGTAAAAATCGATTGTTGTGATTTCAAAGCCTTTTCTAATTCCGCAAACTTCTCTTCACCCAGTTTTCCCGCATATTTTGAATATTCAGATATATGACACGAGTCGTAATGCCTTTTAATGTTGAATTCTTTCATAACTGCAACAGTTTGCCGACAAATTAAGCATTTCTGTTCGATTCGATGAAAAAATACGATAGTTTCCATTTATCGGAGAACGCCCGGCAATCAACATCTAAGTACTTTTATTTTAAGCGACATGGGTAGTATGTAATTATAACATTTATCATACAATAAAATTTTATTTTAGTGATATTGATTAAGTTCAACAATACTTAAAGAACTAAAAAAAAGTACTGAAATCAGTTGATCAACATGAACAAAGCGGTTTAGCTCGGAAAGTTTCGTATACGTTTGAAACAAATGACAGTCGACTGCCGACACTGCCGATTGCCGCACTGCCATGTAAAAATATGACAATATTAACTTGTTGCAAAATTTAATATATATTTTACTATACTTTTAATTTTACAAGTATTTTCAGAATCTTACGCGGGCCGGATTGATTCAGTAAGCGGGCTGAATACGGCCCGCGGGCCGTATGTTTGACACCCCTGATCTACACTACCCTAATGCAAAAATATTTGGTGGCACGCGACACATTTTCAGCATAATATGTGGCACCTTACAGAAAAAAGGTTGGCCGCCCCTGCTTTTAGTTTTCAATGCTCTGTTATTTTTGGGAGCATCTATACCAGAGGTCGGAAACCTATGGCACGCGTGCCAAAAGTGGCGCGCGAGGTGGTTTTTGAATGGCACGCGAAAGAAAAATAATATTTTATATATTTATTACAAGTGTGTGATACAATTAAATATCTTTGAAAATTTAGGTTGTATTTAATAGTAAGAGTAATTATTCAACTCTAAAGTCTGTTTATGTATTCTAATTCTGTAACACTGTTCTCAGATAGTTCATGTGTTCTCGTGTTCCCTCTCGCCGCCTTTATGAGTAATGGACACAAAAATTCGGACCGATAGGTACAAATGCATACCGTTTGCAGTGAGATCCTATTTTAAGTTAACCGGGGGTGGTCAAATAATAAAAAATTATCATTTAATTAAATTAAAATGTATTACTGGCGCGCTAGACCGTACATTGGCGTGAATTTGGCACGCCGCTTGTGACCGGTTGCCGACCCTTGATCAATACCATTCGGTTTCTGGGAAGCGAATTCCAAACTTCCTACTCCTTCCAATATCAAAATTTTAGAGAGGAAATTCTTTGGTGAGATTAAGTTCCTGAATGCGAATTTGTGTCGATCCATAGAGATAAGGGGTTCCTTGGTAACCTTCGTTGCTCTTCCGAAATCGAGTGATCTTACACTCTGGAACCCTCTCTCGCCCCGTTGATGTCTGTCGATCGCCGCGTGCCTCGATCCCCCATTTCAAAGCTGCCGTCGATGCACTGCAGGTGCATTCGCGTGGATCTTCCGTCATCACACGCACGCACGTTAAGATGGAGGGAGTTCCCATTCCAAGTATTCCGCTGTATTTTGATTCCTTCGGTCTCTGCGCGGAATAATCTTCGTTTGGAAATTTACCGTAATGCCCGAATGTAAGGCGAGGTTTTTCCCCCGAAATTGTCCCTCGGATTAAGGGGAGTGTCGCCATATATTCGGGCCCTCGAGCTTTGATTATTCAAGTTTTTGTCAAATAATTTTTTTCTAGTTTTATCGGTGGGAAAATTGAGAGGGGGGGGGGGTCGCCATATATCCTCGAGGTCGCCTTATATTCGGGCATATACGGTATATCAAATGCGAAAAATCATCGCGAGATTGCTCAATTTGCTTTTACTTATAATTTTGCGTCACCGTCACCTGCATTTCTTTCCGTTTTACGTAAATGGCGTCAGCAGTAGTATCTTTTACTATTTCAAAAATTTCTGTGAAGATTGATCGTTGCTCAAATTTACCCCCGTTTCTTTTTTATTTATGTTCTCATAGTTTTATTAACTCTACTTGAATTTAAGTTTTTACTGCGCATAAACCTTAGCTCGTAAAAAATGCTTTCTCGCTGCATTTTGTTTCCTAGGCAATGAGCGTTGTAGTCACTAACAAATGATTGTGTACATTATATGCGCGATAATTTATTTATTTTATAATTTTGAGTCATATACATCATTGAAAAGCTCGTTAATTTAAAATCGATTGATGTAAAATTCTTGTTTATACGAAGTATACTAAAGTCCCGTCCTGAAACATGTATTTAATGGTTCTTATGACGAACTCGATGTTGCAGACCACAAACATGTCTCCGGTGAGGTTTGTATTAACAAAGTTATATTGCATACGTTCATCATTACACATCACTATGTGCATGTTTATTCGCAGTAGCATGTTTTCTGTCGCTTGCAATTAAGTTAGCAAGTTGCTCCGGCAACTTTTTTATAATATTTTATAAAATATAAATTTAATCGATTTGTTTATTGAATTCTAGTTATTCAGCTACACAAATGTTACGTATTTATAAAAGCGTTAGTATTTCTTCTCAACCCTGAAAACATTTCAAACGGCAGGAGTTGTCGTCAAAATGAGGCAATCCGCGCGATTACGAATGTAAATGAATTTTTTTCCGCTCATTAAACCAAGGCCCTACGCGCGATTTACCAACCGAGCGTGCCTTGGAAGTGTGTGCGGTGGTTCCTAACGCCATATATCCCGATAACGAAGTGAAAAACGAGGGCGCCCGCAAGCGACCCTAAGTCCACAGCGAAGCGCCAAGGGTTAACCCCGTATATTTAGGCAGTCCGCAAGGGTCAACCGTACTTCAAGCTGCCTGTGACGTAGGGGTTACCGCCCCTTTTTGTTCCGACTCCTCCCGAGCGTCGGGAAGGGCACGCTAAGGGCGTCCAAGGGAGGAGAGGAGGACCCTTTGCATGTATGTATACCTTTTCCTGCGAATGCTGAGAGAGCATCTTGCCAAAAGTATTTCCGTGATGTCGAAGGAGGCGGCGAAGAGAAATGTCCTATCCTTCCGTTGAGTATTACACGGAAATTATTTTCCTTCTCATTTGTTTTGTTGGGTTGTTTTAACCGTCGATCTTTAAGAGTTGCACGCTTGGATATAATTGCACAGAAAATCGCATTCTCAATAAATGCAATTTATGCCTTTATTTTTAGTATTCTAAAATTCGCGTGGATTCTTACAATTAAGTCGATTTCGGTTTGAACGTGACGCGTTTAACCCGCGCGTTTCTCGTTATTCTTTTCGACCTATTGCGTCATTTTGTGGGGCTCGACGCTCACGTCAGAACCGTAATTTGGTTTGTAAGGTTGAAATTATGGCAACGTAACAGAATTACGTTTCTCGAGCGAAAGAATTCTTCTCCGTTAAGGAAACTGTTTATTCTTTACCACTCTTTCGTCGCGACATTAATAGCCATCGTGTTCGTTTTACGGCGGATAATATCCGTTCGAAAGCAGGTCATCGGTTTCGTCGATTTTCTCGGAAAATTTTCCAGAGTGGAAGAGTGGATAATAATAGCCCTCTCGTGTCATTTTTCTAAATGAAATTTAGCGGCGTTCCACATAACTCTTAATCGATTTATTTTATTCCATTGTTGGTCTTCTGAATTCCTGGATGCGGAACGTTGGCGGGTTAAAACCTCTTCGCCGTAGTCGCGCCGCGGCTGTTCTAACAGGATTAAGAAATTGGGCCGACTCTCTCTCCCCCTCTTTCTTTCTCTCGGCCGAGAGGGAGAGGGTGTCTCGTGCGACGCGTAGCCTCGAGAGAAAGAGGCTTCTTCGCAGGGGGCGTTCACACGGGCATATTTAATAATCGGTGCAATCGCAGGCCTTCAATCAGCTTGCATACATTCCCTATGCGCCGTCCTGAAATTGGCTTATAATTTCAGAGGATTGAAGAAAGTGGGACTCGAACCGACGGAGACTTTAAAAGTAATAATCGCGTCATCTGCGCCGGAGAGCGAAGACGAATTGCTCGAAGCGGTGCGAATTCCCTTAAGGTGACTCTTGAGACAACATGTGAAATAGAGAAACGCTCGAGTGACCGCTGATTGAAGAAGTACGAAAACCTCTTTGGAGGACAGTTAACGGGTGCAGTTTTTTTTTATTATTTGTCGACAGACGGAATAGTATATATGTATTTAAGAGTACTGAATTTGATTGCTCGTTTCTGGTCACCGTGATTGGGCGACGGTTAATGAGGCCGTTGGAAATCAACTCGCACCGCATACGCGTGTAGTATTCTTCGGAGGAGATATTCCTATGAACCGTCACCGAAGAAGCTCAGAGTTTCCCCCCCGAGGCTTTTTTAGGCGTTCACTGTTTTTACTTTCTCGTATACGAAGTATATTGAGATAGTATCGTAATCGCGAAAAAATTCGATCCTGAGATTTTGATGGAAATACACGTTTTAGGTGTACTACCTGAGTCTGAAAAAGTGATTTTCGCAATGCTGTCCGTCTGTCTGTTCGTGGATCTAGAGCCTAATCGGTAGAGCGAAAATGAATGAAATCTCGTATTTAAGCATTTCATGATACAGGATAGAAGCTCTGAAGAAATGGTAGAAATTGCACAATAATGAAGGGCAGTTTATTCTAGGCAATTTTAACAACAATTTCATTTTCTCAGAAACGGCTCCAACGATTGTAATCAAATTTCGTACAGATACTTAAGTTTACGTCTACAGTAATACTACATAGTTTATATTTTTCAAAAGATAACTAAAAGACGCATTAGTGTATGAGAAAGCTTGTACAATGTACCGATTTTTTATCCAGGCGTTAGGTTCAGAAGAATATTCAAACTCTTGATAGGTTGATTATGGATTGCGAAAGTACGCGTAATAACATGCATGATTATTCATTGCATTAATTCCATATGGAATAGTCAATATCTTTGTGTTCAATAACTTCGCGCAAACTAATACTGAATCTGTGTTGACATGTGGACAGCTGGCGAATTTTCATCTCAGAAAGAAAAGTACGAACTCGTTGTTTGCTTTTCGACCTTGATCTGATACTCGAAATAAAACTTTTGGTTATCAAAATTGTACTGATTTAGATAAAGCGGCTATTTGTATCTTTTATCGTTACTTCACATTTATTGACTTTTTTTAGGAAATTCGGTATGTCGTTCACTGCATTGCGGTCATTTATTTATATTTCAGTTACCAAAATTTGTTTCTGAGTATTATTCATTGATGCAGGAATGATTAACGTGCTAGCATGATATTGCACCTGATGGCGGGATTAATTGCAAATTAAATTTTAGCCGAATAAATTATGTATCCTTCATCTTATGCGACCCGCGCTACACTTGTTTTGAAGCAGAACACGCAAAAGCCGTTTCTCTTCAGGTTCTCGATCGAATTATTCGTATTGAACTTCGTGTTATTTAAATCAATAGATTTTTCGCATTCAGTCGCCTGTTTTAACAGACAATGGCATCGTTATTTCAGTCCGTTTCTGCAGGTTTTGAGTCGATCGCTATATTGTTATTTTTTCAAGTCGTCTTCTTCATCGTGTGCTCTTCGGTGAAAACGAGTCAAATATCTCACAGGGTCGCTCCGTCGAGGGAAAGAGTAGCAGAGATAAAGGAGTAATTTTTCCGGCAATAACTTCCCGTGGGTTCTGGCAATATATATATATATAGGGAATATTCGAGAGGCAGCGAGAAGACAAACTGAGACTCGCCTGGCTTTATTTTTCAGTGGGTCATTTTTGAACAACATCGTACTTGATTCACGCTTTGACCGAAGAACTATACACACACGCTCGTGTGGCGGAAGGGTGCGAGAGGAGGCTGAAAGGCTAAGCATAGCCATGTCCTGGTAGCATTGTTAGCTCCAATTATGGAGTCAAGTCTTTCAGTTGCTTAACATCTAATATACCGGTGGTCGGGAACGTTTTTTGTTTTGTTGGGCGCCACTCTGTATCAATGTTCATAATCCGTTATCCTCTGCGCGTGCCACCCATAAATTCGTTTTAACCGTAATGATTACAAAAGCAGTTTTTATATTATAAGGAATCCATAATACGTACCTATAATGCAGTATCATTAAAATACGAAATAAATTGAAACAAAAGTGAAATTCTTTTAAAAATGCTTTTCGTAATTATTCTCTGAAATGTCGCGCCACTTAAAATCTCTTTGCGTGTCACCTTTTGGCACGCGTGCCATAGGTTGCCGACCCCTGAGTTATACTGTTGACGCGCGTCTAATATACACTAATTAAGACGACTTTAATCTTCACAACTCGAGTAATATGATTATGCGCCACATAGTAGTTGCTTAGGCAAACGCTTAATCCAATCCAATTTGTCGCACGCAATCTCATGATAACAGTAATGTTGCGTCTGTCCTTAACGACGAAAGCGGGACAGACTGACATACAAAGACTTTTATATATTTACGTACGGTTAGTAGGTTATCCGTTTAGTATCTCGATGCGATTGGTTGAAATATTCTGAAAGGAGCATAATCTCTTACTTATCCGAGCGACTTTTTCCTCTGTTGCCGCCCTTGACCTTCGCTCTTTCTCCTTCCACACCCCTCTTTCACTCTCTCTCTCTCACATAGCATCATCTGCTCCTCCTCCTTCCCGCTTCCCATTCCCTTCTTAGCTTTCGGCACATTTCGGCTCTTTCCGTCGCTCTTCGGCTTCATGGGTGGAGAAGGGAAGACCGTCGCAGGTTTTAGGGCACACCGAGGAATCTCGAATTTTTTGGATCATCTCATCCTTTTCCCTCACCTTTGCTCCCACGAATCCTTTTTCTCTCTCTCCCTTTCTCTGCGCGTGTGTATATATATATATATATATATATATATATATATATATATATATATATATGTGTGTGTGTGTGTGAATCTACCGTTGTTAACGTCCAGCGTCGGATTCTTCCGGATGAAATTCGATGGGACGTATTCTCTGTAGCGTAGAACCTCCAAAAAATATATCATCGGTGAAGTCTTTTAAACGTGTATGCGTGCTTGAGGAAAAACCTGCAGAGGGTGTTTGGCTCTTGCGTGTTTTACCATGGAAATCAAAATTTTACGGATGCTGTCAGCGGCCGAAGCGAACGATACGCGTGATACCGTGTCTTCGAACTTTTTTCTCTTTGCACCCTCCTTTCCTGTTTTCGCATGATTTTGTTCTCCACTGGTCTTCTATATGCCGTCTGTGTTATGCGTGATTTCGGTTGAATTTCTATCTGAGTATTGTGTAGATGCCTTCGCGTTTAATTACTCAACTATTTCCCCGGGAATTTTTTAATGTGTTACTTATCTGATAAACTTCGCTTTAGGGCCGTGAAAACTTTCATAGTTAATCGTTATATTACTTAGATTCCTTTTAAATATAGAAATGTCCACATCATACAGTCTTTGTCTGCTATATGCTGCAGTCGTATAAAATCTGTTTGTTGATGGAATGTAACGATCGTTTTTTGTAAGTAACCCTTTGTCATATCCTTCGGGTTCATATTTTTCATTACATGATGATTTTAAGTCACATTTGGAGGAAAAATGTTTTTTCTGATGTACAGGTTCAACGTGCGTTTTGATGTAAGTTCATCTCTTGTGAATTCAATACTTGGTTATGAATAAAACCTACTGAAGAGACTGTATAGTTACGGAAATTCATAATAATAAGTATGGTTGTATGTTGCATGAAATGAAAAAAATGATAGAAGCTTAGTACTATATCAGCATAAGGATAAAATTCGTCGAAACCGGTCGTATTTTTATTTGTGTGGAAATAGTACAGAACTTTTATCACTCCGTGTTTTGTTTAATTTAAAATACAATCATACATATTTCTGTTTCGAATGGTTTATCCAATTGTACGAAGAAATTGACCGGGATTGTAAACGTTTTGTGAAGGGTGATAGAGGAGTCGATCAAATTATGAAAATTTTCCAAGTATAATGAATAATCAGTTCGTTTTAATTTTACATTCCTTTCTTATAATAGGTATTCCTCATATGAAGCATAAATTTTATTTTACACCTAAATTTTCGTGATATTTATTACTTGGAACTTGACCCAAAGTGGTACTGTGATGTACGCTATGTGTTTCCAAGGATGGTCGAACACGCAACAATCCCAAGAGTTCATTTTTTCCCATTAATACTTTTCCTATATGTTGCAGTCTCAAAGCTAATTTTCTATAAATCGATTCCTTTTGTCTTCTGCTGTGATTAGATTTTTATGCATTTGTATGAACATGTTTGCGCTCTTTATTTCGTAAAGTAGATGAAATAATCCGGTAAAAAATCAGGGTAATTTTTATAGGATATCACAGCCTCCGAAAACTTTGGGAGTCCTGGCTTACTGCGGGGTATTGGTAATTGGGACCGAGGAATGTTGCAGCATCCAGGTTAATGGGCGGTCGCCATTGGCTCTCCTTTCTCCAGGTTAAGGGCAAGGATTTCGTAACCCGCAAAGGATTTTCTAGCAGCGAATCCGGTTCTAGGCGTCTTCGTGGATCAAAGAAACTCGTGGGGGAAATATCCTTTTGTAGGTTTCAAAGAGATACGTACATGGCCACTCTCTTGAGTTTAAGAGTAATGGTCTCAAATACGCCGGTCCTCTTTATTCTGCGATAATATTGCTAATACTCCACCGAGGAAAAGGTCCGAACGAAGCTATCCTTGATCAACCAAAAGATACGAATATATTTATGAAATTATTTTAAGTTTTTTTTACGATATCTGAAGTTTCGTCATCAAAATCATACCCCACTATTAGCATGCTGTGGTATATTGGAGTTTCGGGAAATTTATTTCGCACATAATGGCTAAGGATGGCAGAGTGAGAGCCTAGCGTGAGTCGCCCCCTCGAGTATTGCTAACGATGTCACGAGGTCTTCTATATATATAGAAATTATCCATTTGTCTCCCTTGCGATTTTACTTTGAGCCCTAAAAGGAAGCGGTAATGAATGTTTCGGTTGTGTAAGGAAATGCAGAGTAGGAGATTTATGGCCCTCCTATTCGATATGGGAAGTGGTCTGGAGACGCTTATCGTATAGGGATGGATTTTTTTTATTAAGCCATGATACAAAATAGGGAGTGATTAAGTGGAAAAGGTCATGTTGGAATCGGAGCCTAATGTTACTTTCCAATACGAGAAACGCAATCGGTCCGGAAAATTTTATCGGAAGCGAAATTTAAATCAAAGCAAAAAGCTACGAGGGTTTCTTGCTTAGAAGATATTTAATCAAACTTCGTGATTTTGGCTTACAATTAGAGTAGTAGTAATTAGGTTTATGAGGTGCGTCAACAGCTAAGGTTATTTTGCACCGTCGAATTCTCTTAGAGAAAATCAACGTACATCACAACATCCATGCCCGAAGCGTGATTCGAACCCGCGACCTTTGGGTTAGAAGGCAGGCGCACTGCCTACCAGTCTAACCCGGCCGGTTTACAATTAGAGGTATATGATAGAGCGAGTTCTTAAGTTTTTATAAATTATAGATTTCGTTATATACAACGTGCATTTAAAAATGGAAATATATGATACAGACGTACTTGCTATTCGAAAAGATTATCCTTTCGTGGAGAGAGAGAGAGAGCAGTGATGCGCGTTTGATGAGTTTCGTGGAAGAGAAGCGGCTGAAAATATGGATTTTTAATCGCAAAGTGCAAAGCCGAGTCTTTATTAGCTAGGATATATATCTGGGAAAAAGATATGAAGAGCATAGGAGAAAATATATAAATTACATCGAGGGATTGTTTATTTAACCTACGGAAAAGAAATGGAAAAGTTAATCATATATTATGGTTTACTCTGGCGAGGAATTTCCGCGATAGGATGAAAAAACGGCAATCCAGGGAAGAAGCCATAAATGTAGTGGATAAATAAAATGATGAATAGGTTGAGCAAAATCTACGAAACGGCTAGGGAAAAGCAATCTTAAGGCCAAGACGAGCTGACGGAGAAAAAATGACTCCGTCATCGCTGAAAAGTTGTCCTCTATGCAGTAATTAAAATCAGCAACTGTCGAGTCGGCTTTTAATAAGTCTTTAAAAGCGTTCCCTCTGCCTCGAAAGGAAGTTCACATCGAATAGACGGAGAAGTTGTTTGGCGATTTCATTGAGTGTACTAAGCGATAAAGAGTCCGAAGAAGGCGAATAGGGAGGAAAAAAGTTTTTTTTTTTTTGATAAGGAGTTGTACAAGAACCAGGGTAGGAGAAAAAGAGATGTCGCATTACGAGATTGAGGAAAAAACTAATCGGGAGAAAGCAGGCGAAAATGCTGGAAACGGTGGCTCGATAAAGGCTTGAATTGATTGCAGGAAATGTGTTTGTGGGAGATGGAGGGCTTAAGCATGGAGAACGTGTGCAAAGCAACGTTGGGATTTTGAAAAAACAAAAAAACGGAGTTTATCTCGATGCGGGTTGCAAGACTGGATTAAGACGCTTTAATTAAAAAGGAGGTTTCGACGTTAATTGGATAAGAACGAACTGGTTCCAGGAGAGACATATTCGATTTAAACGTAATATCTTAGTCGAGACATGGAAAGCGAATGAGATTAGATGGAGGATGTGGCTGGGAGTTAATCATGCCAGAGTTTATTCGTTGTCTTTCGAATAAAGCATAATGCAGCCATTCCGGAATATTGGCGATTCCAGTGACAAAATTCGAATGTGGGAAGGAATGGGTATATGGAGAAGGAGAAAGAAGAAATGAAAACTACCAGTTGCGAATGAATACGTATTGAAACTAAAAGAAAGTGAATGCCACGAGGACCTTATGCGTAATTATAATTTTATTGGGCGGAGTGGATGTTGCAACGATGGGAAAGATTTTCTCGCGGTATTAAGAAATTGGAGTGAGCTAAGGATGAAGTACACGAGAGCTTCGCATGCGATTTTTTCAAAAATAAATAAATACTTCAGTTATGTTAAAGAAGAAAATCCTTTGAAATTAACTTTCCTGGGCATCTAATATTAGAAAACTGGTTTTTCTTATGTAATTCGAATTGAAACGTAATTAGGCGCGTGGAATCGTGTCTTTGTGATATCGAAAGAGGGCCGTCGGCAGAGATAGCCGTCGGTTAAGATGCGGGAAAATCGAAGAAGGACCGAGTTTTTTCTGCAGAAAATACCGACCTTTGCTAAAGCGCCTTTAAACGGTTTGGAAAGGCGGAAGTCTATTGTTTTTCTCCGGCGATAGTATTTTTTCGCCTCGCGGATGTTTTTTTCCCGGATAATTTATTATTTTTTTCGAAGCGCGGTCCGATCATTGGCCCCCGGATTGCTTAAGTGGGATCTAAGTCTCATCCTACACGTGTTTCGAACGAATGCATTGTTCGTATTCAACTGTCCGTTTCAGATCCTCGGCGGACATAATGACCGCTCTCTATGGTAGCTTTTGTCTGAGCATTTTGAACGTTTTCGCGTTTTGCGTATGAAAAAATTCGCTCGCTCGCACGCACACACACACACACACCCGGACGCAGGCAGCAGCACGTCTGCCGCCTGTCTGATGCAGAACAATGACCCGAAATAGGCGTACGCCTACGTCTCTGCAGTCCCGAGTATCGTGCCACCCTCTCTCCCGTTAAATCCGTCTTTAGGGGAAGTGACGTCACCCTCTTCCCCTTCCATTATTCCGCAGAATGCGAGCAGTGGTTTGGCCAACCCCCCTTGTGTCAGGTTTTTATAATCGGTGGCATTTATTTGTGTACGTCGCCTTTCTAAAAATACGTCTTTTGTGCGCTCGATTCGCAAATAAGTCGCCCTCTGTCGACCGGATTAATAATAATCGATGCAGAAATAGACCGCAAAGAGGGGCGTTCGAGCGATCCCGTGATTGGTGGGTTGGCATATCCGCCCTCCTCCCCAATTGACCGTATCAACTTCGGATCCCACCTCTAGAAACATTGTTACGGATTTTAAACTTGGCCGCCAGTTACATGGCCTGCTCGTTCTGATGTTCTAATATTGGATTCGCAAAAAACCAATTATCGGTCACCTAAGATATATCGTTTTATATTTCATGACCATGTTTGCGCCATTTTTATCCGCAAACCTGCCAAATCGTTGCCTATGAATTGACACTTTCCTATTTTCAAAACACCGCACTTGCACCTATTTATTTATTTACCGTTTACTAAACCGTAACGTTTTCCTAATTTTACATTTAGAATTTATATTTGATCGTTTTAATTTTTAGCGTTTCAAACGTATCAATGCTACATTGTCGATGTAGGATATATTACAAGTAAACTTTGAACAAACGAAGGCTACTACTTAACGTTAAATGCGGTTTCGGAGAACATGTTTAAGATAATGTCGGTATAGTTTCTTTATCGTAATAAATCTGCTTAACACCGACGTAGCATTGCCGTAAAGCATTTGTTTTGAATGTAAACCACCGACTAGCGTAATTACATTTATTAGTTATAACAGAGGAATATATCATTTGAAGTCTCTCGCGATAAACGGAACCAAAAGACATTTTCAGGCGTGAATTATTGATTTTTTGGACTTGCTGCAACCGTATGAAATGTTTCCCAATTTATATCGCACGATATGGTCTTTCGCTCCCCCCGTGATGGCAGTTACTTACGTGGTGAATACACGCACCTGACCAACGGCCGCGCACGCATAGATGCACGTAAGGTCACGCGAAGTAAATTCAGGAAAGCTAGCCCCGCAAATCCGACGGGGAATCGATGCAACTAATCCCTGTCGCGAATAATCGAGACGGACCGATTGCGAAAATGAACCTATTGGCTTTTTAAAAAAAAAAAAACTCGGCAAACGATAATGTGTTCATATGGAAACGGACGTTCGTCTCCCTTGTAAATGCGAAAATGGTGGAACTCTGGGGAGGGGGAGGGGGGGGGAGGACGGTTAAGGGGAGGGGAGGAGGAGGGAAGATAATAAAAAAAAACCCTCCTCCCTATATATCCCTTCTGCTTCGCCCCGCCCCCACTCACCCTGGCGGCAAAGGGGAGGGGTTTAGGCCGAGCCAGTTGCCGCGAGTGAAGGGGAGGAAGGGAGAGAGAGAGAGAGGAAAGGTGAAAGGGTAGAGAGAGGGGGGTAAGGGAGGCCGGCGGAGGGGAAGGGTTTTACCCATGCCTCTGCATAACTGGAAGGACCATTCTCCATACGCAGTCGAGACGTGCAGCGGACAATGCCGCTCGCTCTGTATCAACGTGGTTTCCCCGGTCCAGGTCGGAGAGAGAGAGAGAGAGAGGGAGGGAGGAGGCTTCTTCTTCTTCCTCTTTCCCATGTGGCCTGTAAGAGTGGTCCTTTCTGTAGTGCCTTGCCATCGACGCGGTTGGTGCTTGAGGTTACCCCTTTCTTCATTTAAAAAAAGAGGAAGGGGTTCTTTCTTCTCTTCTTCATGAAGTCATCGAGAGATGCCATGTTTCCCAAGGACAATACCTCGCCGCGTCTTCTTCCTTCGTCTGCTGCGACTTCTACTCTATTTTCTCATCTCTTAGACTCGTCCTCCTCCGGCCGACGGTGAGTCTTTTCATCGATTTTTTTAAATGACCTTTTTTTGCTTTTTTTTAAATCCCTCTTTCGGCAATCTCTTTTTTGCATTCTTGGCCTTTTTTCGCGAAAATTTGAAATTGTCCGTGGATCCTGATTTTTTTTTTACCTTTTCGTAAGTCAAATGTTCTCGTGGAATAGCCGTGTGAAACGTAGTGGACGGATGAGCACGCCCTTGGTATTTATTTTTAAAAAAGCGAGTGCATTCGTCCTCATAACGACCGTCTGCGTCGTCGGAATGAAACGCGTTTCAATCCTAAGCCGGGATCAGGTTTTTTTCGCTATCCTAAGACGATTCTCACCGAAACGATCTTTGTTTTCCCCCTTAATTTCCGAGGTGGAGCCCTCGATTCGTGTACTCTTTCGAAGTGATGTCATCGAATTTCTCTTCGGATCTTGGATTTTGCGGCGCCAAATTATTTTCGCATTCGTATTTTTTTATCGCGCGTGTTTTTCGTCGTTTTTGACCAATGCGCTTCGGTCGGTTTATTTCGCGTGAAACGCGGCGTCAAAAACCGTGTGGCGTTATAACTGCGCACTTCTGACCAGCTCTATGCAGGCGTTGTTGGCAACAAATATTGACCAATGACGTCGTTTGCATGCGCTGCTTTGGGTTTTTCCTGCGCGTTTTTTTTTAATCCGCCGGCTATCGCGTGGCGGGTTAACTCGAGTCTAATCAAAAGGATTCGAGGTGGTTATAAGAAACCGCCCATATTTATCATCGGTGACAAACTTTGGTGCTCGTTCGACAGTGCAAATATAGGAAAGGAATGGACGCGGGAAGTGATGGGAAGTCCTAGAAAATTCGCGTTCGCATCGATTTTCGTGTTTTTTCGTAGAGAGAGAGCTCATTGTTTACGTCGCCTGCGACGCAATAAGCAGCAGCGGCGGCTGGGAGTTGCACGCCGCGCCCCCCTTTCGCCCCCTCTCTCTCTCTTCGCCCCCTCTCCCTCCGCCCTCCTCTCTCTCCGCTCTTTCCGCCGCTGCGTTATCGACCGTGCGGCACCTGTCAGTTCACGTTTTGCGTGCTCCTACGCCATTGGTGGGTCCTCTTTTGTTGTCCCTATAGCACCTCTCTCTCTCTCGGTGCTAACGTCATAGTTTTTTTCTAAGGAATGTCGTTTAACGCGGTGTTATCGGGTGTCGAGTGAAGTACCATCGCCATGATGATTGATCGACTCGATCCGATTTTCGAATGTCGAGATTCCCTCTCTCTCCCCCCACCTCCCCTCCTCCTCCTCCTCTCCGTGAATGGTGCCTGGGATCCAGCTGTGGTTTTCACTTTCTACGGGTACGTACAATTACTCTTCTTCATCCAGGCGTCGCTCTTTCTCTCTCTCTCGCTCGCTCGCTCGCTCGTTTGGCGACGTAGGGACGAGTTTCGCGCGATTATCGACTCCTATGCAATTTGCGCGGAAATTTTACTGCGTTTGTACGAATTTCGTTCGTGGGATTTGATCTTCTCGACTTCATTCTGTGGGTTTTCCACTCCCGTGAATTTCAATCTTCTAAATGAGTTCATACTCTGATCTTTGTAGTTTTGTTGAACTATCTGGTGTTGCAGTGACGATTTGAGGTTCCCTTTAAAGCCCTGTGGGACAATGTATCCCAAAATTGTACTCCGGAAATTCGTATTTTTTTTTCGTTTATTCGGTGTATTTTTATGTGGAGGCGCTCTCGTTCGTTTCCGGTGTAAACGATCTGTTTTTAAGTCTATAAGCAGTGCAATCAGCCTCTTGAAAGAACGATGAAGCTATGTTGACTTTAATTGTGCTTCGATAAGACGCATCGGAAGTAATCCTGTTTCATAATAGTCACGATCTAGTTTTCCTTTTAAGTTGCAACTCGCCTCGAATTATTGTTGAAACGGCGTTCAATAGTTCTTTCGTTATGGCATTGCGTTAAACCTTTTAATTTTCTACGAAAAATTTCTCTTCTTCTCAGGTGTTTTTTTATATTTGATATTCATGTAAAAAATTGGTAAACTTTTAGAGAAAAACACTCATAGCTACTAGAAATATTTGTATTCTGGCGAGTATTTCACGTTTCTTTCATTTGAACGGTTTTTCATAATATTTTTCCTTTGGAGGAATGTGTTTGCTGTTTTGAACTTGGCGGTTTTTTTTCATTCTCTTTCCTAGTGCGTAGTTGGCTTCGTAGTACATACTTGCAGTGATCTTCATCACCCGCGACCTAAATGATTCTATATTTCCACAAGTTTTTTTACCGAATGCGCATTCCAAAATGGTTTCTTCTTGAAAAAGTGGCTTCGAAACTGTCAACCGACGACTACTCTTTCCACAAACCACTCTCGAAGGAACCGATGCGTAGTTTGCGTTTTTTTTATAACGTCATTCATAGATGGCGTCGTAGTGAATCGGAAGCTCTCAGATCGGCCGAGATGGCAGTGGCACCGCCGTTTCGCGACTGTTTCCTTTTCCTCTCCCAGCCACTCGAGACCATTCGGGCTTATACCGTGTTCTTTTTTTTGCAAGTAGATGCGTAAATGCATGTCGCACGCAGCTTATGATTCTTCGTGTCGGGTCGACATCCGCTTCGAGTCCCGTACCTTCCTCCCCACCCACCGCATCGCCCTCCTCCTCCAATCCAATGGGTGACACCCCTTCCCCTCCTCCTACCACTTCCCCCCCTCCACCCCAAACCCCCTTCCCCGTCCTGGACCGTGGCAGTACTTCGTCGCGACCCTTTTGCCTCCTTGGAGTCAGACTGCGTGGGTCGCCATAGCAGACCGAGGATGCTTCCTGCTCCAGACTTGTGCTTCCTCCTCCCTTTCCGCCTCCCTCCGTCCAATTCCTCTCTCCTTTGTACGACTCTTCCCCATTTCGCTCATCGCTTTGATGCAGATCGACTTTGATCTCCCAATCTCCTGCCTATGATTGACTCTGGAGTGCGGGACGTTATTATCGCTTCGTCTGGATCCCAGCGGGCGCCTTTGGGAAGTTCTCCGAAAAAAAGTGGTGCTTCTCGGACAAAAAGAAATTCCCTTTTCCTCGTTGCAAGTCTCCGATTAAGTGTGCTCCTTATTACTTGACCTTTAGCCTACACCGCCGTTTTGTTTACCGCCGTATTCAACTTCTGGAACACTTGCTCTTTGGTGATGGAAGATGGCGCGAATCCTAAAGGACAAATTTTGGTGCCTTTGCCTACAACCAAATCTCTATCGTCACACCGCTTGGTGAGTGTAGTTTAGAAGTGAGTGTGGGGTTCGCCGGCTTGGTTGACTTGGCATTCCGATTAGCAACTCGTTAGCGTGGAATCAACGTCAAAAAGTTTAGCCAATGAAAAAATTAGTCAAGCTCTTTCGAAAGTTATTTAGAATAGAGGCGAATAACATCAACGTGAGTTTTCGCGTCCGCGTGAGCAAATTTTGGAATTCTCTGAGTCATATTTAGAACTATTTCGCTTATTGCGATTCGGCGGGTGACGTTCGATTTTCCGCCCTCTTCCCCCCTCCCCCCCTTTTTTCCCCGATCGCTATTTCGCCGTGGTCAAGGAGTACCATTCGAGAGGGAGGAAGAAGGGTTTGGAAGCGTGATCGCAACATTTCCGTTATTCACGCGGGCCTTGCACTATTCGGCGCCGATATATGGTCACGCGATGGAGAGGAGGCGAACGTTCCCAGCGTCCGCTTCGTTCGCCTCCTTCGGCGCCTTCGAGGGGGCGACGTCAGCTCGCAGGGACCGCTTTATTTACGCGGAATTTAATGATTTAAGCAGTCGGACTCTAAGAGGGTGCGTGCAGTGTATTATTACCAGTTCCGAGCCACACGTATTCGTGTTTTGGTGTTCGTCATCGGAGAAACTCCACAGTTCGTAAAACTCGGTATTGATTGCACGTAAAATTGACGAGGTAAGTTTTATTTTCTCTTGATGTTTTTTTTTTAAATATAAAAGTATCTACCGGTCAACGCTTCCTGATCATGCGTGATATATATTTATTTGAACAAAGACACATTTTTTATTAACGCCGTTTGAAAAAATCTGATTGCCCTTTGTCCAATGTGTTGCCTTGAACTTTTTAACCATAATTAAAAGTTAAATTTATTTTATTAACGATTTCGATAAAGAGTTTAAGTAGTAATCAATAAAACGTAAGCCAAACCGGTTGTCGTGGTTACAAAAAACAAATCCTAAGATTTGCGTTCATATTGTACTTTCCAGAAAATAACGACTATCAGGTGTTTGTATGTAATCCAGACGTGCACGAATGGCATCCTAGCCTACTTTTAAAAGTAAAATTCGTTAGTTAATTTGCGGAAGCTAGTCCCCGAGAGCTTCCTTCTTCCTCTACTCCAGGTAGCCCCCCTCCAAAATGAATGAATTATTATTCGGAGAGGGAAGTGTGTTTTTCCCTTCGCTCCGTTCGGAAGTTATAAACGACGTTTCAATTGACGAACCCTGTCATCAGTCATCCATTCCTTTCCACCCATCGCCACCGAATTCCTCCGCCGGTAAATGGACAGTTCTAAACTTTATTACTAATGAAATCGGTCGAGACTAAAGTTGTCTAGCTCGGTGTTTGTCAAACTTTTTATCTAGCGGAAGGGAAGGCAACGAGATGCAAGGAATATTACGACTTTGGTTTTCATTAAATTGCAATAAATAGCAATTTTTATATTGAAATATTGGTATTTATGTAAAGAGAACATGATATGGTATGTTTCGTCTGGTTTTGGATTGAGCGCTCGCGTTTTCCTCGTGAGCCTTGCGACCCATTAAAAGGCTCATAAGAGGTGCTTTGAAAAACACTGATATAGCTCTCAGAAGTTGTCGCGCATTTACCGAAAAAGAGAGGTCGTTGGTACCTTTACGTGTTCCCTTGAAAGGATCTCTTGAGAATCCCTTTCAATCCGTTTTACCCCTCCTCTCTCGCGATTACTCACCTGACAACTCTCTTCCAGAAAGTGACGTCCTCAAGGAAAGAAATGTAATCTCCGCAGGCTTGACGCGTTGCGCACGAATTACGTAAATCGCGACGCCGTGATTGTTAGTGATGGCACGCTTTGGGCACGCCCGGGAAGGAACCCTGCTTCCCCCGGGGGTCAGGTCTTCTCTGTCCGCTGAGAACGTCGCGTTTCTGGTGTCCCCCTTGGGAGGAGGGGGGGGGAAGGGGAGCAGGGGAGGAAGGGGGCTGATTCGGTTAAACAAGACCCTCTCATCCACACCCACTCGTTTTACGGAAGCACCCTTTTGCGCCCCATTCTTTTTCTGTCATCTCTTCCGTTCCACATCTTTCGTTTGCTATCCTCTCTTTCGCCCATCCCCCTCATTTTCCCCCTCCCTCCTCCTCCCTCCCTCCCTCCTCATCATCATCATCCCAGGCATAGTGGAAGGATACCAATCGATTCAGCGTGGTGTAGTGTATCGCCCTCCTCCCCCTCTTTTTAACCATCTCTCCCGAGTGACGCTGGCCCATCCTCTTTCTTCCTCTCTCTCTCTCTCTCTGTCTCTCTCTCTGCGCATGGCAACCGCTACCGTCGAAAAAACGAAGGAAAGCAGAAGCGAGGTTCTTGAATGAAAGGGCTTCGGTCGTTGCCACCTTTTGTTTAGCATAGATACGTGCATTTATGCTGCTTTCGCACGAGCCTTGCGATTTAAACGTGCAATCGAGACTTTTTTTGTTCCTTTTCTCTTGGAAACCTATTCCGGCGTTTTTTTTTTTCGTGATTTAACGTCGCTTTTTAAATGCCGTTTACTTAGCCGCGCAGTGATTCTTTTTGGAATTCGTTTGGTGTAGATCATCTTTCACCATTGTCGTGAATTTCGCGACACCGTCCGCTTTTATTGTTAAGTCGTAATTAGACAAGTTGAATCCCTCCGTGAAGCTGCGGGAAAAAGTTTTTGTCGTATTTATTTCGATTGACATTACGTGCGTAATGTTAAAAGGCATACGAATCTGGTTCCTCGCGTCGGACATATTCTCGCGCCGGTTCGATATGCAGACAGGATTTGTATCGATTGTCGTTCGGATGCAATCCTCAAGTTACGCGTTAAGTGATTTTCCAGGAACTCAGTGTTATTATACGTCCTCTTGAGGATCGATTAGGCTTGTTTGCTCCGATGTAATAAACTCGATCCTTTTCCACTAGCCTCGTCCCGTTTCGCCGATGTCAACAGGATTTCGGCTTAAAGCTTCGCTCGTGTGGGAATCCTAGCGGCATTCCGAACACTGAGATCATCTCTTTAAAAGCAACATGGCTGCCTTGCCAAGTTTTGACAGGATATGTTCCATTGGATCGTATAAGTTTTATCTCCGTCGCAATTGTTTTTTTTTTCGTTGCACGGAGTGGCACACACATACACCCTTACCTCGAATTGCACGGTTTCGCTTTACGCGATTTCGTTTTGGCGCTGTTTTCCTTTTAATAGAGCTAACAGGAATCGCGCGGTCGTCAGTTTCGCATTAGCACGGTTTCGGTACCGTCTGCAATATTTTTTTAAATCAAATGTTTCAGTTAGAATTGCAGGTTGTGATTGAGAGTAAATGAAGCAATTTTGAATAAAAATATAACCAAACTACCTTTGAACTCAAGACGGCGTTAAAATGTAACCTCTTGTATTCTAGTATGTATCTTGAATTGCACTCTGTCGCATTGCACAGTCTTTTCCAGTAACGCATATACCGTGCAAATTGATGGAATGAGCGCACACCATTCTGGTGATTTGTGGAATACCTTGCGCTCAAACACTCGTCGTTTACCTTCCGACTCTTGTCATTGTTCTTAATTCGCCGTATTAGTCTCGTATTCGAAGCGGAAATGTCCACTCAATCAAACCGTTCGGCTATAACATGCCTCCTCTTATTTACGAGCTGAGCCTCATATAATGTTCCTGTATATTCCTAGGAGGTCCCATCATTTCGAAACTTTGGGATGATTATTTTACTTGTGCCTGATTTAGTTTTACTCTGTTGATTGATTTTTTAGGCAGTTTTCAGAATTTATTCCAAAGAAAAAATTTCGATTTTGACTTCGCTGGTGATTCCAAGAATTGCGGAATACGTTTCTAAGCTCTTATTCGACGAAGCTATAAAATCTGCTTTGTTATTGAGAGAAGGCGTGATACATCTTTAAATTCTATTAAATCAGTACATTTGTCTCCGACACATTTTACTGTGCATTCTTTCAATGGACTTGTTAACATTGAATTTGTGGATGAACTTACTTGAATTGTCAGTTTGGGTAAACCGATATTCATTGTCTTGAGCAATGTTTTTGATTATTTTACTTATCTAAGAAATCGTTATTTGTTTTTACCTTTTTTGAGAACATTTTCTATGCATTATGCGCTTTTCTTTGTTCGATTTACTTGTGATTACTTAAGATGCATTTATGGTTGCATTAGCATCCTCAACGGCTTAAGCGAGGTCATGCCCATTAACTTACGAAGGACGGAATCGCTCGGTCAGTGTAAGAGGGAATTCCGGGACCAACAGGATTCAAACCCGGATACGCTTCGCGGAAATCCAACACTCTAATGCCCTGTGTTACCGCTCCACCAGTCATTCAAAACAATTCGTGTTTACCGAAGAACGTAATGCAAATATTATACCAGGTGCTGCTGTTAATTCGTCGATCGAAAGAGTTAAGCTACGATGCAGCGCACTAAGGTACATAATTTTTTAACGATCTGCTTTTGTCGATGAGGTAATGTGTCGATTTGTCATACATATTTTTACTTTCTTATACGAAGTATCGAGAAAGTATAGTTTTCGCGAAAAAATTCGAACTCGAGATTTTTACGGAAATACATGTTTTAGGTGTCGCTGAATCCGAAAAAGTGGTTTTCGCAATGCCGTCTGTCTGTCTGTCTATTACTTGCTCTGGAGTCTAGACGGTAGAACGAAAATGAATGAAATCTCGTACTTAGGCATTTTATCATACTGAGCAGAGTATACATAGAAATGGTTGACATCGATCAATAATTAAGAGTAGTTTATTCTACGCATTTTTAACAACAATCCGATTTTCTCAAAACCGGCTCTAACGATTTCGGTCAAATTTCGTACAGTTACTTGAGTATACATCTACAATAATACTATATATTTCATTTTTCTCAATGAATGAATATAAGGCTAGTTTATTCTTGGGCAACTTGAACAAAAATAGGATTTTCTAAAAACAGGCTCATACGATTTTCATTTTCTACAGGTTAACTAAACGACGCATTAGTATCCATATATGAGAAAGTTTGTACAATGTATGTTGTACCGATTTTTTTATTTTTGCCTTTACATTCGTCTCGCAATCACGATCATCTCTCATTTTTCGATTTTCTCTTTCATTTTTTGTTTGCCTTTCTTCGCTCGAGACTGCCTATTTTTGTCCATCCCCTAATTAAATAGAACAATAGGGAGTGGCGAGTCTTCCCCGGGCGTGCCGCATCCGTAGCACCCCCCGCTCTGTATTGCGCAGCATTTTCAGCGGCATTTGTAAGGTTAACAATGCGCCTGCGCAGGAGAATCGATGCGTCATTGTCTTCCCGGCTAAGGAGAGTTCCGAGCGGTTGACTCATCGAATTATTCGACTCTGTTCGAAGAAATTTATCTCCGTCTCTCATATTTTTACGTCCGGTTTGCGTGGAAAGGAATGTATGGTCGGGTTACGGAATCGACGTTAAATAGACAGGGGAAGAAGAGGGGGGTAGAGGAGAGGGAGAGGTGAAAGGAGCGGAAAAGATTTTTTTTCATAAGTTGTTTACCTTTACTGGTGCCGTTGGCCTGTCTGTGCGAGAAACGAATCGTAAAAGAAAAGAGATGATGTAATGCGCGTTCGACCCCTTCGTGAAACCTATGGGCCGCGTTATTGGGGTGCAATATATTTTAAAGGGTGAGCTCCGTTTTCTGGCTGTCATTTTATCGCAGTGATTCATAGAAACCTGTCTCTCCTGCCACACATTCCTTCCGTGCGATGATGCTCCAACCTTGACCGTGATGTGACAAAATGCCAAACGTTGCTCGGCAACTTTCTTATCTTCAATAGCTTAGTAATCTTCTTATCTCCTTTTTCTTTTTTGCGTCTTTTCAGATGCAGTGTTTTTTTAAAAATGTTATCGATGCAACGAGCGAACGTGATTAAAAACGTTCAGGTTGTTTTTTTTTTTAAAGCGTGATTCTAAGTTCTGCTTCACAATTACATTTTCAATAAATTGAAACCTGTTTGTTTTGAAAGCGAGACTGGATATCTGGTAATCGATAAATCAGTCGCTGTTATTTTCACGCGGCGAAGGAATGTGAAGGATTCATTTCGAGTAGCTTATGCTCGTTTTAAAAGCCATTTTCTCTTATTTTTAACTAATTTTACGAAAATTCAAAGACTAAGTATGTTGTTTATGTTCCTTTCAGTTATCGTTATGCGTTTGCGTGAAAACTGACGCCGTCCTTATCTTTTCACAAAGCTTTTTTTGCGCAGAACTCTTCGAGTACATTATTATTAACACATTACGCAGTCAAAGCTCTGCCTTAACAGTGGTATTTAATCTCGCAGAATACGAGAATTTTTTTTTTAAACAGCAGGCGTTTCATCATCATCATCCACTGGTTCTGGCTATCCAGTTATTTAGCGAGACTAACAGTCGAGATTAACAGCGATTCCATTGCACTTTCATCGTCCGCTAAAGAATCGTCGTGCCTTTATATTTTTAATGGAGAGGGAACATTGTTATTCGACCCAAGGGAAAGGATTTAATTCATCCTCACGGCATGTTGTAGGATATTTGAATTAACGCATTAATTTAATTAGATTTTTCGTCTGAGAGAAGGGAAAAAGCAAAAAAGGAAAATAAACGAGAGCCTCTCCTAAAGTATATTTTTTTTATGGCCTGTTTGCATCTCTTTATTTCATCCTTTTTTTTAGGAAGCCTTTCCTTTCCCGTTTTCACTTTCACCTGGGCTCCTTTCCCTCCAAATCTTTCTCCTCTACACTCTCATTCCTCCATTTTTTTCTCTCTGTCTCTCCTTCCATTTACTCTCTCCATCATTTCTTTATCCTGTCCATCTCGCTTCCCCTCCCCCTCCCCCCCTCTCTCTTTCTCTCTCTTTCGTCCTACAAAATTAATGAAACCCTTTAATTCGATGCCATTGTCTGCATCCGCTTTTTTCCACTCAAAAATCCTCACGGTTTAATTATTTGCCCGAAGGATCTTTTTTTTTTTATATTGTGTGTTTTTCATAATTTTTATGCGTATGTTATTTAGATCCCGATGCTGCATTAGATTGCTTCCGAGCGTAAAAAGTATTTTTCCGTGATGGTTTGGAAATTTTTATATCCGTTCTGAAAGGAAGGGATTTCGACGTACTACTGAAATTATTAAAATGTGCGTATTGCGCGGCGCTCGATATATTTTCTCTCTGCCCCCCCCCCCCCCCTCCCTCTCTCTCTCTCCTCCCTCCCCCCTCTCTCCCTCTCTCCTTCCTCCCCCTCTCTCCCCCCTCCCCCCATCCCTCCCTCTCTCTCCCCCCTCCCTCCCGCCCAATGGACGATATTTAGCTCACGAATGGCAAAGTCTGAAAAGTATATGTCGCGGATTATTTCATGGAACATGGCGATCGTAAGGGTAAGGGCGTTTATTCATTTTTGTCCGAAACGATTCTCCTTTATCACGAGTCGATCGAGGCACGGAAATAGGCGTTAATGGCTGCCTAAGCGGATAAGTCATTTCGTGTCAAACTCGTCGGATAGGAGGTCGCGATAACGAACACAGTTCTTCTCGTCATGTTGTCACTTTGCTTTATTCGTCGACTTAGAACCTGCGTCGTTATCTATCTATGCTCCATTGTGAACTTAACATGTGCTAAAGTTTTCGCGTGCGCTAATGTTATACCTATGAACGGTAAATTTCGATAAAATGATCGTATAGTTCTTTATCCCAGTTGATAGACTGGTGATAACTCATAGAATTCATCGGTTTCCTTTTACTTGGAAAGTCGTTTAAAACTAGCTCTGTGGTACTTCGCAATGCATCCGGGCTATCTTCAAAAGCAGCCAGAACGCAAGTAACCATTTGAGAAGCAAGCTCTGGCCCAGAGATGTCGGAGAAACTGGTGTTGAGTTTATCCACCTCTGTACATATATATGTAGTATATGTGAAATTTTTCCTTGCAACCGTTGAGCGTTCTTCCAGTAGAAAATGTCCGATCGCACAAGGAAAGATGGCAGACTGCCAATGTAAGCGTGTGCCTCGTAATTCAGCTCCTGCGTCAAACCTCATCGAAGTACCGCGAAATGCATTTTCGAATCGTCTGTTTTATTAAAACGAAATAAAACGGGAAAAGTTTATTATTTTCCCGACAGCTGGTCTCAGAGAAATCCAAAGCGAATTCTGACGTAATCGAATTCCGAAGAAAACATTTTAGCTAAGAAAAATATCAGTTTTAACGTAGGAGCGCTACTGTGTTAGAACATAAAACTATTTTTATGGTTTTGGGAGCAGCTGAAATTAAAATAAAGCCATCCATTCGTCTGCTCAGTTATATGACTCGACTTCACGTGTTCTCTCGTAGCTGTTTTTTTTTTGCAGAGAGAGATATTCCGGCGCCCAAACCCTCCTCAACCCCGCTATCTTGTCTTCGCTCCCCTTTCGCACCCTGTCATACCAGACACGAGTTTGGCCAATTCTCTTCTCTTCTCTTCGGATCTATCTCTTTATAAAGACGTCTCGTGGAAACGTCTCGATCGGCCTTCAATTTCCTCCGCTCTTCCTCTTCATCTCGAGAATACGTCCTCTCTCTCTCTCTCTCTCCTCTCCCTCCTCCCCTACTCCCACGTTCTTCATTCCCTTCCCGTCTCCTCCTCACTCATCCTCTTTAGCGATATGCCATCCGCATCGTCTCCCTTCGATGACGGCGGAAACTGTGCCGACGGAAAGAGAGGAATGGGGAGAGAATGAGATATATATATATATACGTATATATGTCGCCTCCCACTCAGAAGTACGACTGAACCCTCGATTGGGGAGTGTCGCGTATCCTACACCCCCGTTCCCTTTCCCTTCCAAATGATCCGCCATATCTCGTTTTGGAAAGGTCGCGATGACGTGCGGGTCGCATAAGCTTCAGGATGATTACTTTTTCTAAGTCTCGGATATAAGGTCGCATATTGGTTATCGCTTTTAGAAGTCGCAATGTTTTTGTCGAACTGCTATCTGCTATCTTCCGACGCCTCGAATATAATTAGGTAATAACGTATGTTTTCGTTTAAACTTTAAATAAAATTTAAACATCACGAACCGACTCCTTTAACGATCAATTTTCTTGTTTGGTGAATTTCTCCATTTGTTGTTTCCTTTGTAACGCATTATAAAAGTGTCAGTAGGAAGCGGTTTTTCATTCAAATTTCGAAGCCAGTATTTTCCGCGTATGTTACCTTTTTTTTCGAAGTGGTTTTTGCAAACCGGAAATTTTCGAAGCACATCAATGCGACCATAAATCGGCAATACCTATCACGAAGGAATGTTTGTCACTGTAATAATTTTTCGTGAATTAAAAATTCTATACATTTATGAGGGATCACGTTCCATGATATGGGTTTCAGAGAAAAAGATTCAACTCGAGCGTGATGGCAGGTGTTTTCCAAAGCCGTTTTGCAACGCCGCCGTGAGCGAGGCGTGCTGTCGCTCTCTGCTGCTCACTTTGCTCGTTCTCCCCTCCCTCTTTGTCTCTACGTTCTTCCCTTTTCCTCCTAATAACTCGCCCCGTTTCCTTCTCTTCTAGGCTTTCTTTTCACTGACATTATTTCCCTACCTTGAATTCCTAACCCTTTCATTCCTCTCTTTCATTACATTCCACTCTTTATACCTCCTTTTATTCCCTCCCACCATCCTTCCCATCGTCCCCTCTCCCTCTCTTCCGACCATGACCCTCCCACGCGTTCTTTCGAGACCCACCAACGCACGGAACCTTCCTGCGATATATCGATCGATATGTGAGAAGAGACGCCGTGTTGCTCCCTCTCTCTCTCTCTCTCCTGACGACGGATTGCGTTATGACCCGGTAGCACTCCCGTTTGTTTACTGGGGCACCTTAGTTTTTATGTGGTAAACGTCTTTCAATCGTTAGTAATTCTAATGAGAGCGGAAAGGGAAGGATTTTAATTTTTTTTTAAACTGGTCTCTTAGCTAGTTTTAAACCTCTTTGAAAATTAACTCGCTATTCCCGCTGTATTTATTTATTTCGTTTATTTCCAATAAAGCACCAATACATTTACACTCTAAAAAGTATAGTAACTATTAATATAAAGCAACAGGTAAAATTGAAACATGACAGCTCATGATTGATGATGGAATCGTTTCATATTTACTTAGTTAAAAATCGTCGTTACAATTTAGTCCTATGACTAGGCGGTACTAATAAGAGCTAATTTAATCTAAATAGTTCAAATATATATATATATACGTTATTTATAATACACCCACTAAATCTATAATACATATAAGAATAATTACAATTTGTACCTGTAGTGAGGATTTTCGCGGATCCTTGGTAGGCCTTCACAACTACCGTAGCGGTCATATGAGGCCACGAAGTCCTCACCTTGCATCACCCTTCCAAGCAATCCCCTACTTCTCCAACACTAAGGCACAACACATTTCTAAATATCCTTCCCGCAACACAAATATATACTTTATATTAATTCATTTTAATACACTTGTTTCCTACAATCTATTATACATAATTAATTGTGCATAGTCAATTTATCGATATCGACAAACAATTTTTCTTCATACTAGTCGCTCAATGCTAATGTGCATATATTTAACAAATATGGTGATATTGCCACTTTACAATGAAAATTTTTTATATTAACAGAAAGACTACGCTATTGTGTTTATAAAGAAAGTACAACCAACTTGCGCATCTCAGTAATTGGGAAATGGAAAGTTTTGACTGTAATAAATTTCAGGATATTTTTAAGTGCCATAAATTTGGCGATGCAGCGCGTATTTCGTGGTCTTTCGTCCGAAAGAATTGTCACTGGAAGTCATTATTCGTTTGGATCGGTGAC
Organism: Uropetala carovei; assembly: GCA_036926305.1. Classification (NCBI taxonomy): domain Eukaryota; kingdom Metazoa; phylum Arthropoda; class Insecta; order Odonata; family Petaluridae; genus Uropetala; species Uropetala carovei. Next base: position 1,082,014 of record JAXCHB010000078.1, on the reverse strand, counting down.
AGCGCCACGTAGTTTGACCACCAGTTCAGCGAAGAAGCTCTGTTCTTTCTTGCATCATCCCTCCCTCTCTCCTTCTTTCCTTCCCTCTCTCGTTTTCCTTTATACTTCCCTCTTTTCTATTCCTCTCCCTCCCTCCCTCTCTCCCCTCCCTCCCTCACTCTCTCTCCCTCCCTCTCTCCCTCCCTCCCTCCCTCTCCCTCTCTCTCCCCCTCTCCTTCCCTCCCTCTCCCTCCCTCCCTCTCTCCCTCCCTCTCTCTCCTTCCCTCCCTCTCCCACCTTTACTCTCCCATCCTTCCTCTATCCTTCCCTCTCTCTCCCCCTCCCTCCCCCCCTCTCCCCATCCATTTCCCTCCCTCTCCCCATCCATTTCCCTCCCTCTCCCCATCCATTTCCCTCCCTCCATCCCTCTCTCCTACCCTCCTTTTCTCTCTCTTTCTCCCTATCTCTCAACAAACGGAGAGAAAGGTTTTTTCCGCTCTCCAGAAAGATCTCTCTTCCTCCTCCGCTTCCTCAGAAACGTAAAACTGTTTGTTTCTTCCTCCTTTCCGTCCTCCCTCCTAACCCCCCCTCTCTCTCTCTCTCTTTCCCCTCCCCTCATTCCCTCCCCCTCTACTTCTCCTCATTTCTCTGGAAGCGCTTTTGACGTCAGAAGCTGGGCGAACGTGGGCGGGCCAATGGGCTATCGAGTTCCTTCACGTCGCCATGGGCCGCGGGGAAACCCCCACCCACCCACACCGCTCGCCATTTCCTATCGCGCGGTGCCCTCTTCTCTCTTCGCTTACCTCTTTTATTTCATCCACGGCGAATCCGGCGTTCCTATGCGTGCCTTCGATAATTCCCTTTTAACCTTAGGAAATAGTCCTGGACTTTGATGCAACGCTTATGGCGAGATGCGCGAAGGTTGAGACACCTTAACAGCAGTCGATTAATTAAGAATGATCTATTTAGACGAGATCACGAAAACTCTATTGTAAGCCTTTGTGTGCATCTGCAACGCTATATTCGCGCACTGGTTCGTTTTAGTGATGTGGAACCGTTTCTTCTGAAGCGGCGGAAGGTCGTAAAGTAATTTAATTTTTTGCGAGATCCGTGAAATTGACGTCTCCTTTTTGTTGCCATCTAGGTTAAATGCTGTTCTGCTACCCGTGTCGGGAGTTACTCGACGCAATCTGTCCGATTGCCAATTCCCACGAAAAAAAAATCGAGTAAAAACACACCGGTTGGTAATTGCACGCGGTGTGACGGCTTCCGAACGTATGCTATCGCATTTAACTCTGTCCAATTATTTGCAATCGTGTTCGAGTTGCATTTTCCGTATGTAACCGATGCAGGGTCGGTTTCTGCGGCGAAATCGATTTTTGCCTCGTGGAATTCAATTTGAAGACCTTCGCCAGAGGTCGAGTGTCTCCTTTCTCGCCGCGATGTGGGCCATCGACTGCTCCCTCTCCTCCCTTCCCGCCTCCCCCCCTGCCCACGCTCTCCTCTTCCTCTCTGACCTCCGCCGTCCGTTTCTGGGTCGTGTGAATTGGACACTGCTGCACTAGGCAGGTCTATTGCGCTGGGGAGGGGGGTGGAGGAGCAGTTGGAGGGAGGTGGGGGGGGGGGGGTAAGTCCTTTTGTCGTCTAGAGACGCGAGTGAGTCCTCAACCCGTGTGCATCGCGGAAGAGTCGAGGACAAAATGATTCGTGTTTGTCGCCGCGCTTCTCCCAGCAAATTGTGATTGCCCCTTGTGTCTAGGGAACAAGTAAGTCTCTCCGACCCTTCTATGGCTGTATTTCCACCGAGAAATTCGCCGAGGGCGCCACATTGCTACGATACCTAACATTACAAGAGTAATAAAAACTTAAGAGTTATTTCGAGATCCGTGATTAATTTTGGAATGACTTCGAGAAAATTAATGTTGCACGAAAAAAATAATCCTGCCACGTGTCGCGGTTCCTCTCTTTTTATGTCCGTGCCTCTTACGTTTCTTTAATATCTTTTTGGCACGTACATTCCGTTATTAAGGTCAAAGGTCGCTCGCCTTTATACGGCCGAATGAACGATTTCGGTTGACCTTTCGCGTGCATTCGAAATTAATTACTCGAAATCTTGTGGAGAAATAACGAGAACAAGAAATCGATTTTAGTTCAAATAAGAGGAACAAATCAAACAACAGTCGCCGAAATTGAGTGGGCTTATATCCGAGGCGCTTTTAATGTCAAAATCTTTCCTTAGAACTCTACCTTTTCTATTTAATACCGGAAGAAATACATGTTCGAAGCGACGAAATGGACCAGTCGCGGTAGTTTCAATTAAAAAATAATTTTCAGTAATACCGTAAACAGCTGATCTGAGATTTTTACACTTTAGAAGCTTCTGGAGCCTCGCGGCCACAATGAAATTTCAATCAAATCTGTTTCTCTGCGGTAGTCATGGAAGCAGTCTTCTACTTGGTCGTCCTTTAATTGTTGCTAGCGTTATCCCATGTTTCCCCTTGACAGCTCGCGCGCTCCACGGAGCAGAAAACTCTCAACGGGGTGCAAATCTCTCCTCCTCCATCTCTCTCTCTCTCTCTCCCTCCTTTATCTCTCTCTCTCCCCCTCCGCTCTTCCTCCGCCCGTCCCACGCCCTCCACCCCCTGCACCCATCCATTTAGATGGCTTTCTCCCACGCCCCATACGCCCACGCCATCCCCAAACCTAAAACAGAAAGGAGAGAGATGTGTATAACGGCGTCACCTCTCTCTTTCTCCTGTCATTCACCTCTCGTGACCTCGCCTCGAAATGGCAAGGAGGAATCGCCTTCGTCCACCATTTTGGAGAGAGAGAGCCTCGAGGCACTTCGTTTTTAGCTCTTTGTAAGTATGGTAATAGCCGTCACGGCCCTTACGGTACATTTATCTATGAAATCATTATTCCCGGAGGTAATTTATGAAAGTGTTGTGACCGCTGTTGGTTTTGCAGCACTCTCTCTCTCTCTCTCTGTGGATCAGAGAGCGTTTTATTCGGGGCGTTAGTTACTTTTCCCGATGGAACTATGTTGAAGGCGAACGTCTTTACGTAATGGGAAGTCTTATTTCTTTTTAAATCGTCGCTCACGAAACTCGAGAGAATGAATGAGTCGCATCAAAATTCCTTAGATCCTTATCTATTGCCATAGAAAGGATAAAATTTGTAGATGGAGGAATATTCTGCTACCTTTGCGTCTGTCTTCCGTTAGGATTTTAGTTGAATGTTTGAATTATAGTCATAAATTAGTTTTATGCATCTGCTAAAACGAATTTCTCGATGTAAACTTTACTAAATGTAGTATCTGATTGCAAAAATAACAGATAATTCGTTCTGTATCAGGGATTGAAAACCAGCATCGTTTTAAGAAAGTTTAGTTTGTCAATTATAAAAATAATGATTTAATCCAAAGCCAGATGGGAGAAATGATACATTTATTAACGCGTGCTCAAAAACAAAAAAATATATTTTTACGAATATTTATTTTTTAAATACCGAATAACGACACGCATGTTGGTTCCCCGTTGGCTACGGCACCCGCGGCGCTCGCCCCTCCCTTGTTACGGTAATGTTGGCAGCCTTTATTTAGTGCAGGGCTACTGGAAGAAGCATTAATGCTCGCCTGGTGCCATATGGATTATCCGAATATAACGGAGATATGAAAAGGATAAGGGTATATCTGTATATATATCGTATATTCCTCATACTATAACATTACGATTTACGTTTAAACACACGGTTTAAAAAAATCTCATTGTTCGTCTTAAATATCACAGTTATTTTACTTAATGGCTATTTTTATATTATGTGAAGAGCGTATATCGTCGGTGTCGTATGAGCTGTGTTTGCACGCCTGTTTGTTTTTGCAGAAGAGTTTAGTTTTCGATTCCAAGTCGTACCTATGCTAATTTCACTTTCTCGTTTGTTTACACAGTGAGCAGACTGCACTGCGAGAGCGAATCATTCAAGATGGATCTCATATTGGACATCAACACGTGGCTCTATCCTATGGAATTAGGTGAGTACCTCAATCGATGCGAATGGCGAATTCTTATTAACGGAAACTTATTGTTGTCGCGAAGGCGTTTCTCGAGACTCTCCGAAAATAACCTGTTTTGATTTCTTTCTCGAACATTCCGTATGTTCCCACTGAAAATATGTGTGGATTCTATGATCTTAACGGCCAATGGCCTCTGTTGCTATAAATGTAGTGTTTTCCTTCGTAGATCGTTGCATTGTTTTCCCGAAGTCCGTGAGAGGGCGTTACCTACTCCCGAGATCTTGTTTTGTTAAGGTGACCATATTCACAAAAGGAAAAACAGGACATCTTTTATCCAAATTTGTTTTTTTACGATGAACGTTTTCAAAAAGGCATAATTTGAGTAAAATTCTGTAGATATAAGAAAACATTGAAGTGTAATATTAATAAGGTGATTAAATTTTCTTTCGCCCAAACAGTTGTCCATCTTTGTTTTAAAATAAAACTTTGGTATGATATTTCATTGTGAGGGCAGGAATTCAAGTTAAAATAATAGAGTTAGCTTCTCTTCCTGGAGAAACAACTGAAATAATATCAAATCATGTAATGGAAATTTTGTATAAAGAATCCCTTACTGAAAAAATCGTTGCAGACAACAAAAACACGAATTTAGGAGGAAGAATGTTTAGAGAAAATTCGAGGCAATAAGACATGATTTGAATAAAGCTAATTTCGTTACAATTGTTACTAATGCTTCCAACCATAAAAATGTCGTTTTATTTTCAACAGAAGAGCTTTTTGTGCTATAGTATTCATATTTTGACACTGTTCGCGTGATTGATAAAAATATGCATACTATATGTTAATATTTAAGATAAAGGGTGTAGCAGGGCAAGGAAAAAAAGCAGGACGTTTGGTCACCTTAGTTTTGTTTAATTTAGAAGATTCTTCCACAGCTCGGGAAGGATTTTTGTCCCGAACAAACGTTTTTTAAATGCATAGATTTGATGAGATTTTTTTTAAATATTCAGCAGCGTCTCTGAACCTTTATCTAAAAAAAAGAGATTTTCTAGATCTAAGTTTTCTTTACACTATTAACATAGGTCGGCAACCTTTTGTATAAGGAGGGCCACATTCGTTGTTGTGAATGCTTAGGAGGGCCGCATTGACAATTACGAAAGATTCAGCGAGCCGTATGGGCGTTTAAATCAGAAGTTACTTGGAGATTTTGTGGTCTCATATTAGTGAAAATTAATTCAAATTTGTTTAATAGCGTTAAAACTCCGCCAGAAAAGGTTTTGAAACCATAATTTCACCGAAAAAATATGGAATTGACTGTGTTCAATTATACCGCGGGCCGCATAAAACGCTCTCGGGGGCCGCATGAGGCCCGCGGGCCGTAGTTTGCCGACACCTCCAGTCTAACACGTCATCCTCTCCCCCACGCACTTATAATTCCGAAAATTTCGAACTTCAAATATTTTTGTCCGAATCGTGTTTATCCTGACTGCAGATCTAATGCGAAAATCAGACGCTGCGCAAAACTCGGACCGTTTTCTATTTATTGTTTCGCACTTCAGTTCATTTCAAAGTCGAAGTAAGCATTCGATGGGGGAGGAAGCACATGTCAATTGCATCTTAGGAATCGTGTTAAGTGCGAAAGATGACCACGGTGGGGGGGAGAGAGCCTATTCACGCCAGAGAAAAAGACATGGAGAGATAGAGGAGACGTGAGCACGCGCGATTCTCTTCAATACAAGAGGTAAAAACGAATAAAAGAGTCGCCACTCGACCTATGTGACAGGTTTTGCGAAATCGCTCCGCAAATGAAACTGTTTGCGCGGGTTCTTCTTGCGCATGGTAGCGGGAAAGGGGAGTGGGGGGGGGAGGAAGAAGGGAGAGAGAGAGGAGGGGGAGGTAGAGCGCTGGTTGCTTTCATCACCTGAAGTCTTGCCAAGTCCAACTCGCTCCCCTTCGGGAAGGAGTTGCGTTCTTTTAATGGCGGTTGCGTAAGGCCTAACATCTTATTGGAGTGCTTAACTCACGCCCCCATAATCTTCCTCCCTCCCCATTTCTCTCTCTCTCTCGATCTCCCGATGCTGAACTTCGTCGTCAGCTGTTCTAACGCGTTTCGATTTGTTTTTGCTTTAACAGATGATCAAGATCAAGGAACCTGTAGAAACATCTACTTAGCGGCTTAAGTTTAAGCGCTGAAAAAAGGCTCACGTGACGGGTAACAATACAAAAAAAAGTGACGGCGGACAAAGAGCTGTCGTGTCGAGAAATTCTGACGTATGTATATCTAACAGCTTGTAACGAGTTCAGCTTCTGGCGGTGATTTAATGAATGACGTGGATTGGTTGCGTAATAGTTTGAGTCAGCGCCGAAAGAACTGCTGGAAGTAATAATTGTTGTCGTTATTCGAAGAGCATTTCAAAATCGTATTATCAAGGCCGATGTGTCTATTTTATAGTTTTCATTCTTCCCGTATTTGTCAGAATGAGTTCAATTTAGCCACGTAAAAAAATGCAACCCGCTCACTATATTCCAGGCATCGTAGATTGATTTTAATTCTTTGCTAATAGTAGATGCGTTTCTTTAAGCATTTTCTGGGCTCTCTGTTACGCACTTGGTACGTAATTCTGTATTCCACGACGTAATAGTTGCGTGGTGCTGTGTTTTCCTTTGTGTCCGAAAGGAAACCTTTGGATTTTCCTCTTCCTTTGGCTCACGTAGGTACATATTACGGACACTTGAAACTTGCGATCATTGCACGATGTCCTGGAGGGAGTTTCAAAGAGCTACTCATTCCGAATTAGTCGCAATATTTATTTTTAACAGAAGTTTTACTGTTGCCTGCTTCTAAAACGAAGACTTATACGCGCCTCTTAGTCTCTCTTTGATCGGCGAGTTATGGGCCAAATTGTCTCCTCGTGTGATGTTTATGGAGTTCTATCCGATACTTTCTATTATTTTTTTACTAAAGTTTGGAAGGATTGCTTAGATTCAGTCTAGAGATGCGTATCTAGCGTTATTACGTATTACTCCGATGTATCCAAGAGGTTACCGTGAAGATTATGTGCTTTTGAGTCATTTAAATTTATCCCTGACAGTCATGCATACCATTGCCTGCATTTATATGCTCGTGACGCCTGTTTTTTACGCTGCAGCTGTAATAATGTTTCTGGACTTCCCATGTGTAATACGAATTTATAAAATATGTATTTTTCATGGTAAACGTCTTAACAGATCAGATCTAAAAATTTACTTACTCGCTGCTTAAAAAAGTGTATTGAATATATGAATATTGATGCTAAATATTTACTGTTTGAGTTCAAATTGAAAGGGGACGCTTTCATATGATTGGTTAGTTATACGAATTTACTAAAGGATTATGCACGATTTTAAACTTTAGTAGTGATGAGGGTTTGAGATGACCGAAAAGACGCAGTAAAGGTGGTTGATGTTAGCACGGTCTGAATCGCAGCTGGCTGGCTTTAGTGTTGATAATATCACACCTTCCAGCAATAAACTGATGACAGCAATAATAAATCACTATATTAGATGTTTTCCAGGTTTCCCGATTATTAGCTCAAAATGATTTTAATTTAACGAAAAACGCTTTCGTGTTTTTAACGGAAATGATTGATAATGCCGTAATTGAAGCAAGAAAAAATAAAGGAAGGGTTTGGTAAATAATTGGTGAATATATGTATTTGTTACATATTTGAAATGATTTATGGCAACAAAATAGTCCAAAATCGCATTATTGTTATCTTAATGTTTTTTGACGAATATTCACGCCAGAGTCAACGATAATTCTTTGAGATAATCAAATAACAGCTCAAAATGGGATCATAAAAACACTTTAAAAACTAAAATAAACAACTTATCGCCCCAGATGACTCGATATAAAAATCTAAAAAAGTAGGTTTCGCTAATGACCGCTGCTATAATCGACCAAAATAACGTTCTGGCCCCCATCCTCCTCCGTCATATGCAATCGTTTGTTTGTTGATATCTGTTGCTAAGCAGCGCTCGCTATCTCTCCAGTTCCTTCGCCTTTCCGCAGCAGATGGCCACTCTGCGCGATGCGCTCTTCACGTCCCGTCATTTAATGCACGATCCAAATCGTCTTAAATATGATCGTCGAATTCTTCTCCAGCATTTTAACGCTTGTGGTGTTGAATTCGATCCGCCGAGAGTATGGCAATTTCGCTTTCTCTGCGTTTTGTACACACACACACACGCGGAGCATCATCCAGAAACGCTTTCTCGGGTAGGCAAGTATACACACAAACACGCCAACTGCGTCTCTTCCCACCCCTTCCCCTCCCCCCGCCCCTCACCACCACCACCACGCCAGCTCCCACACTTCCCCTTTCCTCCCCCCTCCCCCTCTTCACGCTCCGGATTCCGCGGATAAAAATAACGCATTTCTTGGGCAATCTTCCGCGTGTTCTAGAACCCTCCCTCCCTTCCCGCCACCCTCTCTTTCGCCCTTCTTCCGCCCCACCGGGCGTGCTCTCTGCCCTTGCTGGATTCCGTAATTGAGTCCGCTGGATGATGATGCGCCGGTTGCACCGGACGAATTTTTCATCGCCGGTCGTATTTGGTTTGAGAAGTCGGACGATTAACTTGACGAGGTGTGACGGCTTCGCCATCGGGAGTCTAAAGCCGGGTTTACACGGTGACAGTTCTATCACGACAGTATCTGCCACGACAGTGAGCGGTAGTTATTACTGTCTTGGAAGTGTCCGTCTACGTGTCATCCTGTAGATGCGACAGTTTCTATTAAAATGTCGGAAGAAATAGTCTTCTTAAGGGAGCATTTTTTATCGATGATAACGTTAGTGTTGATGTGTGTCTCTTATCAATTTAAGTAGCAAATTATGAAATTTTCTTTGCCCTCCAACTTTACCCGCTCGCGGTATTATTTTTCGAGTAGCCTATATAATGCACCTCAGCATTTGTGTTGACGAGGAATCGAAAAGCCAGTCATAATTTCTTTTTATAATTGCACAAAAGGAGGAGTGGACGGATTAGACCAAAAATGAGCCAACTATTCATTGAGTCGTCGCACACGGCTGTGGTCCATGGCAATATCTTTTTTTGCGATGATAAATATAGCAAGTGTGAGTGCTCACATTCTTTACGGCAGTTCTAAGGAAAACAAGCAGGTGGATCGATATCATTTTATAAAAAAATCTAGGTATGTGTCTCATTTTGCCTCTGATGGATCGAAGACAGCGTAGAAAGGCTACCGCACGAATTACGGCTTACCCTGAGTCGCATCTTTTTAAAAAAGAAACACCCACCCCCGTCAGCGAAAGCGAAGTAAATCTTTGTCCATCCAAGAAGTACAGAAAAGCTAATCAGCTCTGCGAAACGTAAAAAAACCAACTTGTAATGACTGCATTAAAACAAAGTCTGTAAAATATACGCGGACGAAAATCCTATATTTTGAGAGGCTAAATTTTTTAAAATACTCATTTAAATTTGTTCAGGAACACATTTATTTTCGTTCGAAATTCTTTTACTGAAGAAAAACCAGAAACTGGAAGGAAAGACTCTTCGGCGACAGCTCTTCTCTGTCTATTTTTAAAATCAGGGTGCCTCTTGTCCCACAGATATGGATACTATTGATAATGTTCAAGAAAACTCAACGTATCAAAACCAGACATGATTTGCAAACTCAATATGGAACTCACCACGTGCGTTGCAAAAGCAGAAAAACCAACATCAACGCGTCAGTTTACACGGCGGAAGTTAATGTGATAGCTACTACTACTGCAGCGGCAGCCCTGCTAGCTATCTAGCCAGGCCAGATAGTGAGACTGTGCTGCCACGACAGAGTGACAATGACTGTCAAACAGTATACATCATGACAGCATTACGAGAGTAGCTACCGCGATAATAACTATCGCATTTCACTGTCACCGTGTAAACCCGGCTTAATCCTCTGAGAAAGGGAGTCATCCGGTTGCGTAGAAGATGGATGGTTTCGACGGCCGTGAAAATTTTTTGCGTCGATTCCATCCGAAAATAAAGGTATAGCTTTGCGAGTGTTACTCGCCGTTTGTTTCTTTAGCTGCTTAAAATCATTTCGTATGTTTAAAATCGAGGAAATATCGGAGAATTATCGAGAGATTCGATTGTTTCAGTTAAATATCGCTTTTTCAAAGGAAAACTAGTGAGCAAAAGAATCAAAATTCTAAGCAGGAATGTGTAGCATCAGCACGAATTTGTTACATATAGAGACGTAGGGTTAAACATATTTACCTTCATTACATTTCAAATCTTCATTGCGTATGTATATATTTTTCAATATAAATTATCGCCTGTTTAGGCTCAAAATATTTAATTAAAGCTGTTAAGAAGAGAGAATTCAGTCTAGAGTCGTCTATGGGATTGAAACTGAAAAATACTTACATTTTCGTGTTATTTATTCTTTATATCTATCCAGTTGTTATTTCGTTATAACTTGTGTTTAATCTCGTTTTTTTAAATGTGGCATGTGATAGCTTTTATTTATCCAGGAAGGACCAGCTTTCCATCGAATAAAAATAAGCATTTTGATGTCCCACACGCATGCGCGTTTCTTATCTAAACGAATGAAAACAACCCTTTAACAGAACGAAATATATTTGCCATAAGTCCTACGTATCTACAAAAGGCTCGGAAAAATACGTAGTCCAACTTGTTAATTTGTTATAATCGCGGATTTTTATCGGTTTTTGATAACTGTCGTTAAGAAATAATAAGAGCACCAACTTATATTGGTAGAATGGACCATCCTCGTAAAATAAGAGAGATAGCCTGTAGGACTGAGAGGTACAAAGGCTCGTTTATCCCTAGAACGATAGCTGAGCAGAACAGAAGTTACGAAAAGAAATCAGCCGACGTAGAGTGATACTATAGATTATTATGCGCTTTACCTTGGTGCTATTGCACCCCCTGCCACACACCATTGCGGTGGCTTGCAGGATGAACTGTAGATATAGATAACACCCTCTCTCTCACTCCACTAGGGTCAATCTCCTAACTTCGTGAGATAGCAGGTGCAGTTGCTCTTTTTAACTCACTCTCTGTTTCCGTATGCATTTTTCACGGCCCTCTCTTATCTTGTCTTGCGTTTAGTTTTTTTTTTAATTCAAGTTTCAGTTTTTTTATTCGAGTTTCAGCAGCTGTTTACTTCGGATTCGATCGGAATTCTCTACTTTCCCTTCACAACCGCTCTGTTCGGAGGTCATTTCGGGATTTTTTTTCTTTGGTATCTTTGCTAGATTCACAATAAGAATGTATTAAGTGAATGTAGTTCCTCGCTCGCCCGAGCTGTTTCCGGCCTATGACGCCATTTTTAGTACGCATGCGTAGGGAAAGATATTTTCATACATACATGTTTTCCTAGAAATTTCCAAGTTTTAATAAAAACAAGTTAGAAAAGTGTGCAGCGTATGGAACAATTGAGCAATGGAGTACCTATATGAAAGAAATTATATACGTGTACGTAAGGGAAATATCGTTTTAAAGTTCTTTTCTTCGTCATAAATAATCCATTTTCTTCCTATTTAAAAATATATCTTGCGCACGTAAGGAAATTAAACGTTTGTTTGTGAGATTGTTTATGTTAGCAACAATGAAGAAGTAACCATGCAAGAAAATTTCTGTTCAACTCGAATTAAGACATTCTGGTTTGATTTTCTTGTTAACGGCTACTCCTACGATAAAAATGTATAGAAAAATAAATACTCCAAATTACCAGCTCTACAAGTTTTATTTGAAAAATATTTTGATATGAGCAATACTTGACCAGATATGAAGGGATATTCATTTTTTGTAATCAGTAAAGTGGTACCCCTGATCGGCTTACGTGATTCATTTTTTGCGATTTTCTTATACCTTTGATTGTTAAGTACTTAATATCAAATTTCATGAAAATTCGTTCGGTAGAAGCCGCGAACGAACATGCGGACGGACGGGCAGACAGACAGACGGAAGCGAAACGCGCCTAAAAATCGGAGCTAAGAATCCAAACATCTTGCAAATAAAGATATCTACATCGACCATGTTAATGAAACTATGCTCGACTTTGTGGAATTTATTCATAATTGAAAGAATGAAAAACTTTGTATCTTCCACTAAAAGGTTTTTTTTTTTTAAATATAACACGACCGGTTTCTCTGCGTTCGTAGCATCATCAGGTGGCAGTTTGTTACCGACAGTTAAATTATGTCTACCTCGCTTCATCTGCTCGATTTCTAAATTTTTACACCAATTCCTCTCTGGCATTGCCTCTCTCTCTCTTTACCGCTTCCCACATCACACTCACACGCACGCGCGTCTTTCGACGACTCCTCCTCCTGCACTCGCGTGCTTCCCTTCTTCACTCGTCGCTTCCTTTCTGTCTCGCCCATTCCACTCGCCTTCCTCCCCTCACGCCCCTTCTCCCCCTTTGCACCACCCCTCTCCCACACTCCTTCCTTTGCGTGCCCTTAACCTTCATGAGAGCGAGAGATGGAGGAAGGTTTACGTTGATGGTGGTCGCTGCTGTGTTTGTGCGTGGGAGGGGAGGGGGGAGGTGGGGGGGGAGCAACCGCGAAGGAAGAAAGGGGAGAAATTGAGTGGGGTGGGATGGAGGGAGGGAGGGAGAGGAGGGGTTGAAGGGAGGAAAAAAATTCTTTATTTCGAGGTTGAGAGACTAAATAGCCTCCTCTTTCACCTAACAATACATAGTTTAGTGTGATTTTGAATTTACGATACGAAATTACATAAACTACAGCGAAATTACTAAAAAATAAAGGGAATAATAAATGCGTAAAATATTAAGAAATGCAAGAGAAAATATAACATACAATAACATCATAATTGCAATTGTGTACAGTGAATGATGCTCACCGATTTTTATAACAATGAGCTTATGTACAGATGTGACAATGACTATAATGCATGAATTTCACATATTACGTACGATAAATGTTTTGCAGTTACGATTTACAGACATAATAGTTCAGTAATACCAGTGGACCGACATTGACATAAAAACTGTCGTAAATATTTGTATTTATATAGTAGCCATACAACTGCAATTAAGTATACAAACGGGGTGGAGAGTAGGGTTTTTTTTTAGGAAGTGGAGTAGGGTTTTTTTTTAGGGAGGGGATTATGAGTTTTTAGGGGAGGGGAAGGATGGGATAAAGAGTTTGACGGAGAGGAGGATGGGGTTTTATGGTTGGGAGTAGGGTTTTGCGAATTGGGAGGGAGGGGGGAAACGGCTGATGCATTGATGTAAATAGCGATTCTCTTTGCCGAAGAGATGCGTAACAGGGAAGGATTAAAATTTCGAATGGCAAATCTCTCTTTTTCCCCCACTCCTCGCTTCGAGGGCGGAACGATTCTTCTCGATCCCGTGACGCGCGCGTTTTAGAAGCCGCGCAAATGAGAGTCCCGAGCGTGTTGCAAGAATTGGTCGTTTTATTCGCGCGGCGGCGCGTGTCGGCCGAAGAGAGCCGTGGAAATCCCCAGAGGAGTGAAATGGTTTTTTAATTCCAGATGAGAAGATGGTTTTATTGCCGTACTTTAGGCCCGCGAGTGGGATAGTGCGTCACGCTCGCGCCTCTCATTCCTCCTACCAAATGTCCCCAATTCCTTCTGCGTGCGAATGTCGTGACGGAGTGCACAAAATTCCCGCATTCTTGGGCGAATCGTCCAATCGGAAGACGGTTAATATGTTTTTAATTATGAGAATGTCCTTTATCTTCTTTTTGCGATGGAACATGTCTCGCATCGAGAACACAAATGCGCCGCGTTGGCGTTTGAGGAAAAGCGGTATACTATCTGTCTTGCGAAGACGAGTGGTTGGCTGAGAAAATATCGTGCATCTGGGTCAGAATTCTATAAGCGCTGATGAGAGAAAATCGCTGTAATATCAAGTTACATTGCTACCAGGCAACAAGTATTAGTCATTGAATAACATGTATTACTTGTTATGTACAAAATCTTAAAAGTTTTAATCGTTTACGCTCTTATCAGGTGTAAGGCATCGTTAAGTTCATCTCGCTTAATTCTTATTCTTATGGAAAATATCGTACTTGTATTTAAGATAGAGATTTTTATGCCTTTCAGGCTTAGTTTTTTTTTCTTTGCTTTTCGGCTAGCATTATCGCAAGATCCTTGAGGATGCTGTCCCGTTACGATATAGATATGTCGAAAGAAAACAAGCTCGCATCGGATAGCGCGTTTTCCTCTTCGTCGTGCCAATCTGCATTCCGCGTGATTTGCGCCAAGAAACAAAAAAAAATAAAAGGTTTCCGAGGACGTAACTGTCCCATCGTGCCGTGGGATAGTTTATCTCGAGGGAATTCATCCGTCCCCGTGCCTTTGTACGCGTGCGTGTTGCTGTTCGTGTGCGTTCGGGGGGGTTCGATCGGGAAAGACTCGATTTACCGGTTGCTGCGTCCTTAGAGAACTTCTTTTTTTTTTTTTGGTGGCGCAACGATTCCGTTCGACCGATCCGACAAGGGTCTCCCTTTTCCGTGCTCCCTTCTCCCCTTCCACTCCTTACTCTTTGTCGTTTATGTAGTCTTAAGCGTAGCCTTTCTGATCTAACCGGTTATAATTTGGATGTTTTGCCGAAGAGGGCGCGGGCTGTCGCCTTTCCTTCCGACTCGAATCCAGCCGTGTCGTCGAGCAGTGCGTCGCGTGGACGTTTTACACTCGTCGCGAAGGAGGAGTTTTAAGGAGGCGACGAAGGGAACTTCGTCGAACCGAATCCACGCTCCATCGGTTGCGATTAAAGCGAAAGAAGGAACGTCTCATAAACTTCGACGTCTTCCTCAAAAGGTGGCGTGTTTTCGAATTTTCGAGTCAGATAAGTAATTGAATCGATCGTTTTTCTTTTTTTTTTTCGCCGCCGATGTGGAGAAAGATTTTCCGCTCTATTAATCGCGTGAAACGCTTCGTTCGAAGTTACTCCCGTAGATTAAAACTTTTTCGAGAGAAAAAAATGTATTTAAATTGATGTAAAGGTATGTTTGAAGTCGAAAAAATGTTTTATTTAAGTTGTCCGAATAAACAGGGATGTTTTTCTCCAGCGAATTTCGGAATAAGCGAAAAATACGTGCGAATGCCACCTGTCGTCCAAAGAGAAATTGGTAGATGCACTCTAGTTCAGTTTATGGGTGGAAATGACTTCCTTGACCCGCGTGTTGTTGGCGATGGAGATGTGTCGCATTAATTTCTTCTTTCAGGATAAACGTTACTTGTTAGCTCGTTTCGGAAAATGTACGAAACGAGTTATTGTTATCGCTTTCTCGTCCGTCCCTCCGTAGACTTCAACTTTTTTTTTCTTTTAAGAGATTCTTTTCGGTGGTGTATGCAGGGCCACCGAGTGGGCGGGGATACCGGGGCAATGCCCTGGCAGGAAACCAAATTTAAAAACCATGACATATAATTCCGTAAAAAATGTAGTGAGGAAATGTCGACACATATCGACGGCAATTAATTTTCGTCGTTTATCGACATTAGGGGCCCAGGGAGGATGTGTGCCCCAGAGCCAGCGCTGGCTCTCGGCGGCTCTATGTTTATGTACTAATAAAATATTAAGATTCGCATTTTACTAATCCTCCCTTAGTTTGAATTTCAACCATTAGAGTGCTCTTAAATTTGGAAAATTCGTCAACTTTAAACTCATATTGTGATCGGTCAGTTTATACGATAAGTTTGATATTTAGGTGGTAGGGTGTGGCGGTGATAACAGATATTTTTATTTGTTCTTAATAAATGTATATTTGAACAAAATAGTTTATTTTCTTCGAAAAGGAGCCACATTCGTCGTGGACGATTGGAAATTCTAGTTTCCAGTTCCCGTTGTTGAGGACGCCACCCGAGGTATTACATCCCTGGCGGAAATTCTGAAAAAAGGATTTTATTTTAGAAATAGTGGAAACTTTCCATACTGCCATTCGGACTTGATGAGTCGCACGCATTTCCTTTAATGGAATTAGAAACAAAATCCACGGTTTTCGCAATCGTCGTATATGACTTTTTCGTGCGAAGATTTTTTTTAAAAAAATCTCTCGATTGTCTTTTCTGCGGCAAAAGTGGACTCAATTGTCATCCGGCTGCGAAGTCAAAGAGTTTTAAGTCGCAGCTGCCGATATGTCTCTTTCCTTTGCCGTTCTCTCTCGCCTCACTCGGCCGTAATTTCTTAATCACTCGTTTTCTCATTCCCCGCCTATAATTACGTTTTTTATTCGTTATTTGCGACGTCGCTTCCGCCTACGAAGGAGTTTACGCATGTCGGAGGAGTCAGACGGGAATACGGGTCCAGAGAGCGGACCGAATTAATTCTGGACACGCAACTCTCCCGATGCGTTCGTTGTTTTCTATTTTTCAAAACGATTCGCATTGCGATGGCGCGTTGCTTTCTGAATGTCGATATAACCTACCTTCCCGTTGAGTCGAGCGGCAAAAACGTCGGAGTCAGGTTTTCCCTGTTATTATTTCCCCCTTCGATGTCCGGACGGACTGGTTCGTGCCGGAACTGTTTTACATCATCCCGCTTCAGCCAGCGTCGCGAGGAAGCGCAGTTTTTTTTTTTCGTC
The DNA here is from genome assembly GCA_036926305.1 of Uropetala carovei. Classification (NCBI taxonomy): domain Eukaryota; kingdom Metazoa; phylum Arthropoda; class Insecta; order Odonata; family Petaluridae; genus Uropetala; species Uropetala carovei. The sequence continues at coordinate 1,065,439 of JAXCHB010000078.1, read as the reverse complement.
CGGTTGGTATTTATTTACATTTTTCCATCTTCTGGAGAGAAACGGCAGGATTTTTTTTCCTTTTTACCCGATCGAATTCCATCTAACGGAACTAATAATGCTTTTAAAAAAAAAGAAAGGGGACGTCGTTGATTAAAATTCCGATTTCTCGATTGAAGTGTGCGCGACGGGAAACGAATTTCACGGTCGAAACCTTTATTTGCTTTTTCCTTCGACGGTCCGGAGGCGGCGATTTTATATCCCGTACCGTATAAGGCGATCCGAATCGAAAGTGATGAAGCTGTCGCAAACAACGCACGGCTTATGCGCCAAAATGGCCGCGAAAAAGTTCCGGAGGAGTTTTACGTTGTCGCGAATTTTCGGTTTCGTGTTGACCTAACAGATAGTTGTTGGCGAGCCGTACTGTTTATTCGCGGAAATTATTCCATGTGCTTCAGCGTCATGTTCGCCCGTCCATTTCGATATTTTGCGTAATTCTTTGTTTCGGAGTGAAACTCGATTCTGAGAGGCTATATCACCTTCCGCACATTTTCTTTTATTAAATATTGGTGAGTTACTGAGAAAAACCCTTTCATTGTTTTACGAGTGCTCGCGAGATATCTGAAAATTCCTTTTAAAAAAGTCCTTCAGGAAGATATTTCGAAATCCAGTCTGTAATTATAAATAAAAAAATATCTACTGTCTTTGCCTGTCATTTTGTGATCGAGGTTTTTTAGTTGCGGAAAAAAATGTTCGCATTCCTTATTTGTGACTTTTTTTACAAGTTTTCCGCGTTAGGTTAAAGCGTGTAGTCACTACGAATGCCGTAACCGAGTGATTTATTCTGCTCGGCGTGCCGCAACTGCATCGTCGCCGCTACTGCTAAGTAAGCGATTACCGAGGATCGCAAATTTTAAAAACGTACGGGACCGACGTTTGGCAGGTTTCGCGGCGTATTTGAAACAAATCTTCAAAGCTGCAGAGTTGGAATCGTGCCTGAGGCTGGGGATATCTGCCTTCTTGCTCCACGTCGTTGATTCGACGAACGCGTTCGGATGTTACTGCGGCTGACGTCGATCCGAGATTGGTCACGAGGAAAGCCGCTGACTTAGTTCGGAGAGCTTTTCATTGCCAAGGAATTCGTCCGCCCGTGCATACGTCACCGGCCAACCATTCGCCCCACCCATCCTGAGGTGATAGAAATTCTCCATGCATATGCGAATATTCTCGTATTATGTGCAATCGTGACCAAATCGCGATTGACACTTGTTACTATTAAAAAATACGAACTCTAATAGTGCAAAAAAATTTGTAATTTTATGAGTGCACAACAAGCAATTTAGTCAATACCGTATCCATGAAAGACTGATTTGTCACATGTTCACTGATAGCAAATGTCATATTTTAGGTTACACGTGTTACGATAATAAAGTTAAACTGTTGCGTCTGTTTATCCAAAACACGATAAAGCAACGCGACAGCTATTTCATGCCTTGAAAAAGAACGTTCTCGCGCGTGCGTTAAATTAACACTCGGAAGGTGGTTAGGTAAGCGACGTGTCTGGCTTTGTGATCACTCTGTTTGCAAACAATTCAAGTCTTTTTGGAGGACTTCCAATCCGTCGCGGTAAATGCAAAGCGGAGGGTGATGTTCGAGTCTGTTTTTCCGGCTGTGTTTGGCGATCAATTTACCTTCTGCTCGCGTGGAATATTCTGCGTTCCAATAAACAGAATTTTGAGCCGAAATTGTGATGCTGTCGCTTATTCTTCGCCTCGTATCGGAACATTCCGCTTTGGTTTGACTTTCCACCGATATTCCGAAGGGTCGCGAATGTAACTCCGATCGAGTGAACCGGCAGAAAGGTGGTCTTCTTCAGTGGTAAATTCTCCGATTGTTGGAAAATATTTTTTTTTAATTTCCTCAATTTGGAATAAACTCCGTTGAATTATTTCTTAGGACCGCTGATTTGAATCAGAAATGTGTGTGAATGGCATTTCTGACATTTTCAAGGATATTGAAGCTTCCATCAAATACAGAAAGATTGAATCTTCATGAAGAGAATTATTACGAATTTTTTAAGACTCACTTTGTTGTTTTAACTTACACTCAACGACGATGGCTGTTACTCCGGTAGCCTCTGGAAGAAGTCTATAATTCCTTTTTCAACGTATTCTGCGGTTTTCCCCTCGGTTAATCGTTTTTCCGAAACACGTTTTCATTTTTCTCCGATTATTTCAGTCTGGCAGTTACCCCAGCAAGTTGAACGACGAAGCCATTCAGGCAGCGAAGGAATGAGAGAGCGAGGGAAGGGTCCGCGCCTTCGTCTCCGGAGAAACGCTCCTCGCCTCGACATAACCGCGTTAATGGAGGGCGACCTTAATAATGGATCGCTTCTTCCTTTGCAACTTCCCTCAAAATTCCCGTAGCCGCGTGGATTCTTGCCGGAAGTGTTCGGAGGCGATCGCTCTTGGCCATGCCATTACTGCTACGGAAGAGAGTGGGGAGAGGAGAGAAACACGGAGATGGATGAATAAGAGCGCTCTTAAACGGAAGAGAAAATCGATCGAAAGAGTGTCTAGTAGTGTTTGTGCGCGCGACGAGCACTAGGTCGTTTCTTGCTCTCTCGCGCCCTCTTCCTTCCGCTTCCTCTTCCCCTCCCCCCTCCCTCCCCCCACCCACCCTACCCCCCTCCATCTTTCCAGCGGACGAATATCCTCCCGCCTCAAAGCAAAGGTGTGGGAAGAGGGACACATCTGGCCCAGTTCATGCCACACGAGGAGAGTTCCTTTCTCACCTCTTTACCCTCTCGTAATTTAAAAGCCATTAATTAAATGGGGTGCGCGCGTAGGTAAACTTGTTTGGTGGTGTTCCTGCATTCATATTTGTATAAATAAATAGACAAGCGGTTGAATCGTGCCACTTAAAATGTTCACGTCGTGCACGCTTATTAGCTCTTGTTGGATTTTTATCGGCTTACCGGTAGTTCAGTGGTAGTATATCCGCCTGGAAAGTGGAAGACACGGGTTCGATTCCCGGTCATAGGAAATTTTTTCACTTGTTTCCGCATTCCCCATCATTACAGCTTATGCCTGTCGCATAAGGATCTTCGGATCATCCATTCCATCATTTTATGGCTTATGACACGTTTAATGATTTTTCATCCTGCTTCGCTGTTCATTAATTCCACCGACTAATTCTAAAAATTTTATATTATTTCGGTTTCCGACTAAACTTCGTGTTATGTTATAAGAAAGTACGCCTCATAGCTGACAAAATTAATCAATTGGCAATGTTGGAGTTTCATCTACTATGGTTACAGGTGTAAATTGATTGCAATTGATTAACTATTGTCCAAACCGAATTACGTAGAACCAAAAACAGAACGTAGGAACAGGAATACGTATCTGTAATCTTTGGCAACATTATCCATTTTTTTTTAAACATAAGAGTGAATTGTGGGGTTTTCCGTACCCCATCGGGCGCGTCCCCAGGTGGCGGATCGGGGAATGCCCAGCAGATATGCAGGGTAGGTGGGAAATAAAATACCACCCGTGGACCAAAACGGAACACAAAACCAGGCGCGTCTGTACCCGTAGCGGGCGGAGTCCTGGTCAGCGTTTGTTCCCTATGTGAAGGGCGGCTGAACCACCGGGTAAAGGCGGTATAACCTTTTCTGGGTCAGAGGAAATGCTGCCCAGCGGGGAGAGGGACCCTCGTAGCCGTGGTGAAGGCTACCTTATAGGGGAAGGACAACCCTGATCAAAAAACCCTGGTTCTCCAGGTTGGGGGTTGAGCAAAGGGCCGGCACCCAACTCGTAGTAAGGATGTATGGGAGAGAAGTAATGATTATTGGCACATATGCACCAACAGAAGACTCGTCTCATGCTCTAAAAGATGAATACTTTGAGGACTTAAATGCGGCGATGAAAGCATGCACGCCTACAGAAGAAATTTTAGTGCTAGGGGATCTGAATAGCAGAGTTGGAAGAAGGAGAGGGGACCCAGTAGTTGGACCGCATGGTGAAGAGGCAGAGAATGACAATGGTCGTAGGCTGACTAACTTGTGCCAAGTCCAGGAGTGTGTAGTGATGAACTCATTTTTTGAGCATAAAGATATCCACAAGTACACCTGGGTACAACACACTCGAGGTTTAAGATCTGCAATAGACTTAGTTATAGCCAAGAGAAGGAGGCAGTGCTTGATTCAAGATGTTAAGGTCGTTAGGGGTGCAGAGTATAGCACTGACCACTATTTGGTAATAGCCAAGGTGACTTTTCCAGAAGGATCGAGAAGACAGCAGGTAGGGCACAAGGAGGTGGATAATCCCCGATACAGTCTGGCTCTCATGCAAGATGAGAGCATTCAGGGACTGTATCAGAGGCGCCTATTTCAGAAGATCGATATGCAAGAGGATTGGTGAGAAGGATGTGGAGAACAGGGTAAATCAGGCTCAGGTGGCAATCAAGATGTTGAATGGGGTGCTGTGGAGTCGGGACATTAGTAAGAGAACAAAAACGACTATTCTACAGGTCATTATGGAAAGTATAATGACATATGGAGGAGAGGGATGGACTCTCAGGGAGAGGTTAAAGAAACGCATTAATGCAGTAGAGATGGATGGCCTGAGGCGTAGCATGCGTGTATCCCGATTACAGCGGGTAAGGAACGACGTGATTCGGCGAGAGATGGAAGCAGAAGAGACTATCCTCGACCGTTTGGAGTGCAGGTCACTTCAGTGGTATGGACATTTGCGGAGAATGCCGCAGGAGAGATGGCCGAAGCGAGTATTCGACTGGTCACCCCCAGGACGCAGGAAGCGAGGACGCCCGCGCATCACTTGGCGAAGGCAGATGGAAGAAGCTATGAGAGCACGCAACCTGAGAGATGGCCAGTGTGAGGACCGACAACTGTGGCGATTGGGAGTACAAGGCAACCGCTAAGCAGTGGAGAAGCCTTTTAATAATAATAATAATAAGTGAATTTTTCGTTTATAAAATTACACTTGGCTAAATTTTATTAACGTCGCACGCGTAAATTTACCCTCTCTTTGGAACTTTTTTTTGTCACGAAAACGACGCGATTTCGCAAAATTTAATTCTTAAGGAATGTGTTTTATTAACGAAAAGGATGTGGTCCATATTCTCGCTGCTTTTCGTTTTCACCGAATGTGGGTACTTTGATCACTCGATCTCGGAAATAATTTGAGGAATTCCTGTTCCGCCCCTCTTTCCTCTCTACTTTCTCTTACCTTTCTTCTCTCACCTTTTTTTCTCCTTTCCATCCTCCTTCCTTCCCTCCTATCTTCTCCTTCCTTGTTACCTCCTCTTTCCTTTATTCCTTTTCCCTCCTCCTTTCTTCCTCCCTCTTCGTCCCCTTTATATCCAGTATCTTTTTGCCTAATTCTTTCCTTTCCTCCGTCATCTCTTTAATTCCTCTTTCTCGGCGCTTTTCGTGACTGCTCACTGCGCGGACTCCTCTCCGTCTTCGCCACACCCCAAATAGAGTCGTCGAACTCCCAACTTCCTCCTCCTCTCCCTCCCCAAACCAACATTTAACGCGGTCAACATCACGCAACGTGACGCTGCTGTTATCCCGAATTTACATTTCGATTCGATCTTGTTTCGATTTTTTTTCGAACGACGCGGAGTAAGAAAAACAAGAGTTCGCTTCGATCGCGCGGAGCGGAAGTAGGAGGTCTGGAAGGGGGAGGGAGGTGGAGGGAGGGAGGGAGGAGGAAAGGAGGAGGAGGGTTATCTATAATGCCGGTCGCCTTGCGAATCGAGAGGTGATGAAAGCGGAGGAATGTTGACGTCGGGAAAGATCCATTACCTGCTACTCGAAAATTTCCGAATCGATCGATCGAAGAGGAGGCGTGAGGAGAGGTTAAATGGCGAGTCGATAATCGAAAGAAATGTTGGAATATGACGTCACGCAAAGGCGAACTCGTGACGAATTCAAGGAAAGGAAGATACCGCTGTGGTCTTGCGATGTTTGTCCCAATGTATTTTTATTCTGGAGCTAAAGTTATTTGGAGTGAAAAGAAAATATTGTTTATTGGCTGTCTCCTTAATATTTTTCCATTTTTGACAGTATAAAAAAGAACATTTTAAACTAGATTGCAATTATGTTTGGTAAAACAACTGGCTAATCGTTACTCTCTGTTCGAGTTTTCTGCTCCACAATTGTCGTTAGGCCATAAATGATGTGGGATAATGAATATTTTAGACGGTAAATTTAATTTTTTATGTAACCAGTCCATCGTTTTATTAGCGCTAAGTCTTAGAATAAATTATCACAGTTATGCCACGAAACTTTCTTTTATGATGTGTTTTATATTGGCACGTAAGTGAGAAAAAGAAAAACGTGATTTTAGCAAGCGAACCAAAAAAAATTGCCATCTCTGATCTAGCATCTTTCGACAACGACTGGGGCTTCCTACGCACTCACACTTTCACTGGTCCAGTCACATTCCCAAATCCTTAAAAAAATGGAAAGAAGGATATCACATAGTAGGTTTTAGGGAAATTGTTCCGCGCCACTGACCAAGATTTCACACAGCTGTTTGAAGGTTTGTTTGTCTTTGGACCATGACAGGAAGTCCCAGTCGCTGTCGAAAGACTCACAAACTCCTAGATGCCCGTGTGAGTTTGATAACTAGCTTCCTGGCGAGGAATAACCGTCCCGAGAACCTTTGTGATTTTTTATTTTAAAATGTTTGTTTTTATTATATTTTTTTATCCTTTTTCCTTTTGTGTGCTTTTTTTTACTTGTGCTATTTTTACCACGCCTCCTATTTTGACTCGCTACTCTTCTCCGGCGTCAATCTAAAAAGTATTGCGGTTACGGTCCTTGGAGAATTCTTTCCACTCTGACACATCGCCTTAATCTACAAAATTCATTATTAATGTAGTTGGACTGTTCGCGAATATTATTACCGTTTAACGTGCCGTAACTTACCATTATCGCGCATTTATAACCGAATTAACATTGCTTGTAAAACTAGACATAATATGAATATCCACTGTTCGAAATAACTACTTTGGTTTAAGTACGATTTTCTTTTCGTGACGAAAAGGAATCTCGAAAGATCGATTGCAGTTCGATAATTTTCGCTATCTCCTAGATGTAATGGCAAGTCGTTTCTTTTTATGCCCCTCGCGTCGATTTTGCTCGCTTTTTCAAGTAGTTTTAAAAAAAGACTTTTTTCCGAAGTCCAGTCATATTATTTTCAAGTTCAAAATGTCATATTCCAAAATCTGTGCGAATGGAAGAATCTCGCGTGGTTCCCAATGGCCCTTTTTTCTTAGCTCCCTGGGAACATCTCGGCTGGTTGCCCGTGGGAAATTGACCCTCGCGGAAGGCCCCAAACGGTTAATGATTAATTAATTACGATAGTTAACCGCTCTCCTGTAACACATTTCCTTATCGATCGTAGCGAATTCGGTGACTAGCATGAAATTTTTCTTTACGATTGCATAAATTCCAAGATGGTCGAGAGTTAAAAAAAACAAAGAAAACGGTTTCGCGTCGTTCGCTTTCGAAAGACCGCATTGAGCGGCATGAGTCATCAAAATCGTTTTAAGTAACGCCTTCTTCGTTCGCCACTCGAGGCTAGATGGAGGAAACGTTGATTAAGATTGATGAAAAACACCGCCGCGCATTGGCCGTCGCACACTGACAGCGACCAGTCCACGACCTCAAACTGCGTTGCCGAAGAGGGCGAAGCAATTTTCGAATATCAGATTTTTCCGTCCGTATCCCGCACAGGAAGGGTGGGTGGTAAAGGGGGAGGGAGAGAGAGAGGGAGTCAAGTGGGAGTGGATCTTCCGCTCGACGGTCGGATAATCGAATTTCTAAGTCACAATCGCCTTAGGCCAGGAGATTCATGCTGCGATTGGTGACGTGAAGGTATTAGTTATCTAACGGTTTGAAGGAAAAGATGGACTCTTCGGATGCATAGCTGCTGTCTTTAGTGTTGCTCCGGAAAAAAAACCCTTCTCTAGTTGAATTGCAACGGTATATTAGAGGTTTCTCTTTCCCTCCTTCCGTCTCCTGCTGTAAACATTTTAAATCTTTCCATACCTTATATTTCGAAGATATTTATTCCTTCTGTCTAAACTATGAAACGCCAACCTACGGCCGCATGAGGCCTTCGAGAGAATTCTTTGCGGTCTGCGAAACTGTCATCAAAAATCGATCCCATAAAATTTAATGCGGCCAGTTTCATGTTAGTTAATTTAAATTTTATCCGATAAAACCGAGAACGTAGAAATTATAACCATAAATATATGTACGCTTGATTTTCACCATTGAGATGCTACAGAATCTCTGTGTAATTTCAGATTGAAACTCTTATACTGCCAGCCAAAGCATTCGAAACTTCCCAATGCGGCTCGTCAAGTTCGGAATATGAATAAACACCCTTGCAAGCCACCGCAATAGGTGTTCGCCGACCTCTACACTCTAAAAACCTACATCGAGGGTGGGCAAACTTTTTATGAACAGTAGCGTGTTCTTAGGCAGACCGCATTTAGAGAGACGAAAATGTTTTATGGATCATAACGGAATTTACGTGAGAGAATGCGAATGATTTTATTAATGAACGTCGATACTTTATAACATTTTTGCGTTATAACTTCGCAAGATTATTCTGTTATTTTAATTTTAAAAAACATGAAATTAGTATCCGTATTACATTTCACGTTTCGCTTTCATGACGGCATCGCGGGCCCGATGCCCTTCTAGCATCTCTTACAGCCCTCCATCCTTCGCGCTTATGCACACACACACAAAAAAGAGAGGGAAGGGGGGAAACACAAGGACTCGCGTTCCTTCTTTTAAAATCGACCTCTTGAGGATGGCTAACACAACCGCGCTCGTCTGGTTATCACCGTAATATCACCATCATTTACATTCCGATCATTAAGTCGGCGAGTTCGATATATTTTTAATCTTTGGAAAATTTATGTAGCGATACTCGGTCTCCCATTCCTCGATCGAACGAATGAGGAGGGAGATATGGAGGGGAGAGATGGAGTGCAGGCGATGCCGGACCGCTTCCACTCGTTCCGAAATAACGACCGCCCTGGCTACTTTCCACTCGCGGCGAGCAAGTAAGGGGGAGGGCCATGGGTGCCCCTCCCCCTAAATCTCCCCCCCGTCTCCTTCGGGGTTTCGGGTATATATCTCTTTCTCTCTCTCTCACACACGCACCGTCCTTTGCGCGAAATTCTCGCTCGAGAGCATCCTTCCCTCTCTCTCACACCAAGAATAAAACTCCCACGCTCCCTTCGCAAAGCGCGATGCACGCGGGAACGCACTCTAAAACGGTCGACGTTTATAACGAAACGAGAGATGAAAAAAAAACCCTTTTTCCAGGGATCCCCTTATTTTCTATAGTCCTCGCTACCAGACGTGCGCAGTTCGCGTCATCGATCGCCTGTGACGCAGCGTTTCAGGGCCAAGGACGTGCTCAAGGTCACCGCGAATGCTTTCCATGGCGCTGCGGAACCTCAACAGCTGCTCGCTTGCGATTGCGGTGCGAGAGAGAGAGAGGGACGGTGGTGGGGGAGGGGGGTTTGAGGGGAGGGGGAGTGTGGAGCGGAGAGTGGGAGAGTGGAGGGGGGAGAGGAGTGCCAAAGAAGGTTGTTTGGGAGAGGGCCCCAGAGGAGGGGCTTGGAGGAGGAGGAGGAAGGGCAGGTCGGGGCGTGGAAACTCGGAGGGGAAGCAGGTTGAGGTGGAAGGTGGGGGCGGAGGGGAGGGGCGGAGGAGCGAGAAGAGGGGGGAGTGGCAAGTGGAAACACTGCAGAAAGGAAAGGTCCTCTCGCACGGTCGGACGTCTTTCGGCGTTAAAAGGCCTTTTGACGCCCTGCGTATTACGTCTCACTCGCGGCCCTCGCGAAGATGGCTGGGCATTCCGCGGTTGGTTTTTCGGAGGAGAGACGTCGATTTTTCCGGGATTTAGTTTCGACAGTCGATAGTTAAAGGCGGAGAGAGAGGTAGCGAGAGGCGAGCGTCGCCATGGATGCATCGCGGATCACGTGATTGGAGACGTCATGATCGTCCTTGAAGAAAGCTCTGGAAGGAGGTGGGGTGTACGTCGGAGAAAATGTGACCCGTGACCCTCCTCTTCCTCCTCCCGCCTCCCACCGCGAGACGTGGAGCCCACGGTTCGCTCGTCCGATGTGCAAGTAAGTTTTTAGCGCAAATCATCTTCTCTCTCGCTTTTTTAAATCTTTTTTTTTTATCGACGAACGCGAACCCTACGGCGGAATATTTTTATTTGCACATTTTGGAAATTTTCGCGTCCGCGGAGTCCTTGTCCGACTGTTGGCAGATGTCACGGGAATCGATCGCCCGCCGTTTTCGTTTTTTTTACTCTCTCTTTCTCTCGTGACATTCGCATTAAAAAATAGTGACGGTTATCGATGGACAAAGAAGTCGCCCATCAGTTCGCTGCGAACTTCCGTTATTTTCTGACGTTTAGTGCAGTCCGTAATAGTTGCCACATCTTTAGATACGGACGAAAGAGCGACAAAGAGAAACGGATAGGAGGGTGTGGGAGGGAGGAAGGGGAATGGTGTGCCTCGCTTTCTCTGGGCAGCAGCATCCGATCGCGGTGGTCGTCCGCCGCGTAGAAGAAAGAGCATCTCGCCGGAGAGTAACGTAGTGACGTTGAGAGTCGACGGAAAAGTCTGGAAAAAATCCGCTCGAGGCGGTGTCCACCCATCCGTGAACGTGATCGCACCCTCTCTTAGGCACTGGGTGTGTCACGATCAATAGACAGCCCAGTGGAATAGAGAGAGGGACACCCGGAGTGGTGACGTGCGCTCTAAAAATATTGATCAGAATTGTCGAAGGGAATAGAGACGGAGAGATAGAGAGATCATAGACAGATGTAGGAACAAAGGAGTCGTTAAAGTTTGCATCGTTCGCGGAGTGGTGAATGGCAGGTGTTCCTTTTCGGAATGACCTTCTCACGGGTGCCTCCGTCGAGAGTCGTAATGTGCGAGAGAGACGCGTGTTTTAAGGTGTGTTTCGGGGAAGGAACTCATCGGAGGTGGTCGAGCACCTGTTACGTAACAGCCTCCGAAAAAGGACAATGCGTGCGTTTTTCGATCGATGGTACGCTCAGGGATGCCGGCGTAACGGCCAATAGTGTGGTGCGTGCGTGTTTGTTTTGCGTGCTGCGATTTCCGCCGATCATGCGACCTAAAGAATTTCGCGTTTTTTTCGCGCTGCGGCGGCGGTTAAAAGTGCTTTTCGGAAGATTTTTTTCGCGTGTCTTCTTCGTACGCTCTGCTTTCTTTTCGTCTCTTAAGACATATTCGGAAGTGTCGTTGAATTAATTCGCGGGTTATTAAAAAAAAAATTTCTGACGTTTTATGGCGTATATTCAATGGTATCTGACATTTACATGGGACCCATGATGGTCACGTGATGGTTACAAGCACATACGTAGTTATTTTCATTGGCAGGTTTTCTTTCTGAGATTCTTCGCTCCTTGGAGATAAACGGCGAAGAGAAGCGGTGCTTCTTTAGGCGTATGCTCGCGAGCAGACATAGGGCGTTCTTTTTTTTTTACAGAAGAGCTCTTTCATGGTAGTCAGAACCAGGAAGAAGTATAACGTTTCGCATTTTTCCTCCTCGTCTCGAACCAGGAAAGAGTTTTCATCGTAGACGGATGTTGGCGCCCGCGTTTCCTTGACATTTTTGGATGCCCCCTCGCTTGAGATGCGGAGGGCTTCCACGAATTTGCTCGGTTTTATTCTGTTTAGTTTTTAAACGGCGCGCGACCATTTATTTTAATCGTTTGAGAGGAGGTTTCGGTCGAGAGACCAGTTCCTATTTCTGTGCGTAAACGCCGTTATCTTATTTCCGAAAACCGCATACGTCGTTATTCTTTGGAAAGCGTTATTTTGTAAAATGTATTTTGACTCTCGGCTTTTTGATGATTGCCTCGTCGACAGCGGAGGAATGGGAAGTGGGCGTAACTCCGCCTTTGGTTTCTTCTTCCAATTTTTATTGAATTTTCATCCCGTCGCCATAAGAGTATGTTTTAATCGGAATCGTGAGGTTTGGAATGGTCGCCGGTGAAGGAACGTTCGATTCGGCTCGCGGCGAAACGAAAATCAGTGGAACTGCGACGCATAAAACGCTCAAGTGTGTGTTGACCGTATCGATTCGCGGGACGCCGAAAATATCTTACGCCGAGCGATCTTTGGGGTGTTTTTTGTGGGCTCGCTTCGTCGACGGTTAACCGATTTCTTAACCGGCGTAGGAAAATTTTTCTCCGGTTTCATCTGCGCCTTAATCGAGACGATCAGAAACAAAAATAAAAACGTTTTTTTTTTTGCGGCCGATAGGGGAACTAATGAAGCCCCGTTCCTCAATGGCGTGGTTAGTGACGCTTCCATCTATCGGGAGAGTAAGGCATTAATTTCGTGCATCGCGGAGGACGGTGATTTTTATACCGCAAAAGGTCATAGAGCTCTCCGTTGCATACCGGTGTGATGGCGCACCTCCTAGGGTTATTCGGGATCTTCTTCCTTGCCGTTGTTAACGAAGGCTGCATTTGGGACGAGGCAAACTTCGTCTTACAGCTAAAGTAATACTTCGAATTGCTCGCCGAGCATTAACATCTATGCAGTATTTTTTACGATGGTTTTTTGAGAGATATTTATATGTACTTTGTACATTCCATGAGGTAATTTATGCCTTTTTACCCATTTGATGGTGTCGAGAGCGCCCAGATGGACAGAATATAATAGTCACCGTCTTCCTTTCCACTAGCCGCTCTTAAATAGTCGCCATTTTATGGCTCGAAGCGCGATCGAATGTCTTCATAGTCGTGGCTCGCCGACGCGTAACAATAGGAGATTGTGAAAGGATCGAATGTCAATAAAGGCTTATCACTCTTTCCAGGTGTGCTTACGCAAGGAATTAGAACCTTTGTCCAATCGCTCGTTGCGAAACGGAATTGCATGACTTAATAAACAGTAACGACTTCCTCGAACGAACCCATCGACGACGTATTTGCGTGGTTTTTTCTCTTATTTCGCTCTTATTTTCTCGTGGACGGTAATTTAGAGGGCGGTCTCTTGGTCTCACAGACGTGAAACGTCTTCCCCGATTGATTTATATGATGTCAATTCTCTTAAGTGTGACAGAAGGTCGATTTATCGCCGATGTTGGCAGCCCTGAAACAGTTCCGCGGGAGCGAGCAATGGAACAATCCAGAAATCGAGACAAACAACAGGTCACGGTAATCAATTTTCGCAAACAGGGTGTTATTTTTTAATTGAGACGCTTATCTCGAATCGGTAAGAAAAGGGAATGTATTGAAACGCTTCGTTGTTGTTTTTTTTTTACTTCGGGTGAAGGTAATGAACAAGTTTAGTTACCGTGAACTTGTCATTTATGTTCGTAACACTCGAAATTAGTTATAAATCTTGCGCAAGTTGGTCACGCGTATTAAGTTGGTCGTTTGTTTTTGCGAGGATTTTTTTTTCCATAAATAGGACCTCCGCTTAATAAAACAAATTTTCAACGACCACGTTCGAGATGAAACTTCGAGTTCGTTCTAATTCCTTTCGATCAAATCGATGGATCGAACGTGACTCGCTTAGCCGCGAAACGGCTGCGCACTTCGCCCGCTAACCGTTTCTCAGAAGCGACGGAATGTCGATCGCCGCTGATGACGACTGCTTCGGAGCCGAAACGACCGTCCTTTTTTTTTTACTCCCGTCCGCATCGTCATCGATAGATTATTAGTTCCTGTTTACGAGTTGTCGACCTAATGTCATCTTCGTGTCAGGTACGTTGCCCCGCGTCGGAAGGTTATTTACGAACGCTCTTCTCACATTGCGGCCGTGGATATTTTTTGAAGCACGGTGTCCTAGCATTCATTAACACGGCCATGCAAGCTTCTCCCCCTCTGTATTCTCCCCCTCTCCCTCCCTCTGTATTCTCCCCCTCTCCCTCCCTCTGTATTCTCCCCCTCTCCCTCCCTCTGTATTCTCCCCCTCTCCCTCCCTCTGTATTCTTCCCCCCCTCCCTCCCTCTGTATTCTCCCCCCCCCTCCCTCTGTATTCTCCCCCCCCCTCTGTATTCTCCCCCCCCTCTGTATTCTCCCCCCCTCCCTCTGTATTCTCCCCCCCTCCCCCTGTATTCTCCCCCCTCCCCCTGTATTCTCCCCCCTCCCCCTGTATTCTCCCCCCTCCCCTGTATTCTCCCCCCTCCCCTGTATTCTCCCCCTCCCCCTGTATTCTCCCCCTGTATTCTCTCCCTCTCCCCCTGTATTCTCCCCCTCTTCCCCTGTATTCTCCCCCTCTCCCCCTGTATTCTCCCCCTCTCCCCCTGTATTCTCCCCCTGTATTATCCCCCTGTATTATCCCCCTGTATTATCCCCCTGTATTATCCCCCTGTATTATCCCCCTGTATTCTCCCCCTGTATTCTCCCCCTGTATTCTCCCTCTGTATTCTCCCTCTGTATTCTCCCCCTCTCCCTCTGTATTCTCCCCCCCTCCCTCTGTATTCTTCCCCCCTCTGCCTCTGTATTCTTCCCCCCTCTGCCTCTGTATTCTTCCCCCTTCCACCTCTCCCCCTTCTATCCCCACCCCACCACGAACTCCATTTTGAGTCCTCCCGGCCCTCGAACAAGATGGATGCGGACCTCGTGGAACGGGGCGAGATGTTTTCGAGTGGGAAAGGACGGGAGGAGTAGGAGAGAGAGGGAGAGAAAGGAGAGAGAAAGAGAGGGAGAGTGAAGATTTTTTTCTCGCTCGCGTCACTCGCAGAGTTTTTTTTAAAACTTCTTTTATTTTTTTAAAGCCCTCTCTCAGTCGCCGTGCCAATCCGCGGCCCACCCACCTCCCCTCTTCCTCTCTCTCTCTCTCTCTCTCGTTCTCTCTCTTTCACTCTCCTGTCCCTCAGTCGTCCTTGAATCGCGTCGCAGAGGGCGCGCGCCTCGCTCTTCCTCTAGCGTTTTCCTTTCTTCTTTATTTTTTCGCCCGCGACGTGGGATAATAAATTGGACATCGGTATTTCGGTGCGCGTAATTATAATCCCGGGCACTCCGTTTCGCGTAGTACGCGCGTCGCGTTGCCTCGGACGGAAACGGGAGTGCCATTGTCGCGTCTCCCTCGCTGCATTGTTTAAAAAGCCTCCGTCCAGTTCGCGTGTCGTGTTTTTAACGACCTTCGCAATACGCACGCGATATTTTGAAACGGTATCGATACGAACGCTTCGTTTGTCCATCTTTATGTTGCGATCGAAAATTTTTGAAATCGTTCTGTTTCTCACTTTCTCACATTTACTTTTTTTTTCAGCGTTTTATCACCGGCTATAAGTATTTTCGTTTTGATATGTTTTTCATCGTGTAATGTAAGTTTATTGGTCGAATCAAACTGTTTCTGTTTAGTACGAATGCCGTCTTTTTTTTAAATTTACGATCTGCGTATGGTAGCGAAGCTTAGGTAAGATCGCGAGATAGAGAGATAGATAGATGACTTTATTTTCAGGGCGAAATTGAGACCATAAGGCCCCCTCTTCCATTTAACCTTACGTTATTGATTATGTACAAAATAATAACATGAATAATTGTATATACAAACAGAACTAGAGCAATAAAAGGCGCGTGAAATAAATACAACAAGAACAGAACAATAAATATCACATTACACATTAGAGAAGCTTCTGAGAAAGGTATAATTTTTGCGGTAAAAACCCAGGTAGAGCCAGGCATGGCCGACCCAGTAAAGAAAACCACGCAGGAAAACACCCATGAAGAGAAGGGGGGTGGAAAAAACCTGCGAAAACCATAGATGGTAGAAATACAATAATGAGTGCTGTTGGAAAGAGATAAGGTATATAATATACGTATATGTTAATGTAGAAGAAGTTTATCTGAAAGTACAAAAGTAATTAAGCATTAAACAAAGAAGAGAGATAGCGTTACATATATTATACATACATATATACACACACACACCTACATACAACGTATAAACACACATCTATATAAAATGAGAGAGAGGAAGAGAAGTAAATTGTGATTATATAAGTCTTCCTTCTTCGTTGTTCTTTCTCGAAGTCGTTGAGAGGGCGGGTATTTTGGACTCCAATATTTGCAAATCCAAACGGGCGCTAATGTTAGCGATGCAGGAGAGTTGGCGTCGGAATGGAAAGAGAGAGAGAGAGGAAGAGAGAGAGAGAGGGAGAGAGAGAGAGGAGTGCTCCATTGCGAAAGTGAACTATTTTAGACTCCTCCTCGTCTGTTTAGTTTCGGGTGTTTCATCGCGAAGGGAGGGAATGGCGGAGTGAAGCACCTTTCCCTTATCCCATCACGTCTCTCTATCTCTTCTAATTCTCACTCTCTTTGATCTTTATCCTTAGCGACGTCCTCTTCGCTACATCGTTCCCAAAACACGGAGCGCGTGCGGCACGCGCGTTTTATCATCTCGTTTCCTTATTCTTCTTCTCTCTCTCTCTTTCTTTCTTTCGTGTGGCCTCTTCGGCGAATATATTGTCTTTATTTGCTCTCTGATTAAATAGTCGTAATAAAACTGTCCGTTGCCATAATCTCGCGTTGCTTTGCGAGAACAAAAGGCGTTCGCCGCAGCAAGCCAAGTCGCTTTCCCGTCCTTGAATTTCTCTCTCTCTCTCTTTTTCCTTTCCTTCATGTTTACGTTTCTCTCTCTCTCTCTCTCTCTCTCCCTCTCTCTCGCACGGCCTGCTTCCGTTTTTCGCGCTCACGCTATGATGATCTCGTCTCGCCGTGTTGCCATGGTAACTCTTCTTTTTTTTCCCTCCATTTATAGCGCTTTTTTATTTTTAAAAAAGAGCTTATGTATTCGGTTCATCCGTCTGTCTGTCTGGCCGTGTACAAAACAACTCGAAAATTACGTAAGCTGCAAACACCAGATATTCAGGATATATATTTCTACGTTCGGACTAGATTCGGTAAATAATTGGTGTCCGTCTGTCTATCCGTTTGCCTTTTAACAGCATGTTTTAAAACCCCTTATGGACTATCTGTTGGGGTCCATTATGGCTTTTGTATTGTTGACCGTATTCACAGCAACGAATGCAGATAAACGAGTATGTTATTAAGCGAAGGTGAGTGAAATTACAAAGTTCTAAAATTTTATTCTGTGAAATATTTTGTCGTTTTTATTTAACGCCAATTGTTTTTTAAGAATTGTTTACGTGATATGCTGCTTAACAT
The DNA here is from genome assembly GCA_036926305.1 of Uropetala carovei. Lineage (NCBI taxonomy): Eukaryota > Metazoa > Arthropoda > Insecta > Odonata > Petaluridae > Uropetala > Uropetala carovei. The sequence continues at coordinate 1,048,232 of JAXCHB010000078.1, read as the reverse complement.
TTTAATAGTAAAATACATCGCTGTGAGATTAGTTAATTAATTTTTCGAAACAAAAGGGAAATTACATAGGTCTGAAAATGTATTTAATTAATTAACGTATTGAGTATTATTAAATATGAAAACTGTTCCAGATAGGTTGGTCTGCAGGGGAATGTTTTTTTTATTTTGGTATCCTTTTTTTTTTTAAAAAAAGCGCCTTATGCCATTCGCTCTGCAATTCTTTGTTCGCTTATTGGATCATGCTTTCGAAAGAAATGTCTCGTCAAGTGATTCAACGCAGGGTCGGGATTATCCGCGTTGTCGTTCAGTAGTAAGTCGGTTTTTACATCAATTAATTTTCAGGATTTACTGCATAGAGTGATTGGCCATCTTCGTCCGTTGTGCTGAAATTGATTGAAATACATATACAGTGAAGGTTGTGTAATCGTCGTCGTCAGACACGGTACGTTTTATTGTGTAATCAAGAGTCGAATTTCTTGTGCCGCAATTCACTGACTCGATAAATGCTTTTAAATAATTGCTAAAGGATGTGATGACATCGAACGTCGTCCAGGATGGCCCTATCGGTTGTTTTGTCGGCGTTTTAAAGCGTGGTTTAACGTCTTTTATACATAGTAATGTGATATTCCATTTCATTCGATTTGGTATTCTTCCAGGCCAAAAGAGAGTGTTTCCGAAAGGTGCCGGTTTCCTATTATTTAAATTTCGCGATCGATCGCGAAGCAGTGAGAAAGAATGGTCTAAGCCAGTGGTCTTCAACCTTTTTTGAGTCACCGCCCACTTTTACCATATGTTGTCCTTTGAAGTAAGTTCACCGCCCACCCAGTGGCATAGTGAGGGTTTCTGGCGCCCGGGTCAAAGAACAATTTTGCGCCCCCAGTAGCAAAGTGATTTACGGAGGTAAGGTAACCCTAATACTAGTGGGATTGTCGTTAGATGAGATTACCGAATACGGTCTCAGTGGTAATAACAGTTTAAAAATTTATGAATTTATATATTTGATAAAATTAAACTTAAATGCTTCACTGCTTCTGCGAGACTCCGACCACCCTCATTGGCCTTTTGATTTTACCGCAGCCTGGATACACTGTCGCTAGTATAGTATGATATGATATTATAGTTAACGACAAATGAACTGTAATAGTTGTACATAAAATAGTTGTACAGAATATGTGCTTTTTTATAGAATTTTATTTTTCAGTGTAAAAATTAGAATAGCATTTGGTAAGTTCTTTAACGCCCACCAAAAATCCAAAAACGCCCACTGGTGGGCGCTATCGCCCACCTTGAAGACCACTGGTCTAAGCGGATATTTAACTCTCTTCGCATTGATTTTAATAGACGTCTTGCACTTGAAAGCGAGTATATATGCCGCAATGCCATGAAAGGAAAAAAATAGCATCTCTGTCGGTTAGCGAAACGGAGCTCTTTGTTCGCGGCGCTTCCGTCGTTGGCGTTTTTCTTTTGTCTGTTGAAGAACATCGATACTCAGACGAGGCAACGAACATCATCGGCATGTCGCCCTGGTAACCATTCTTCGTGCTCTCGTCTCTTTCTCCGTTTCACATCACATCTACGCGAGTTCTTCATCGAAACAACTGCGATCGAACTCTCAAAACGAATGTTTTTTATTCGGATAACTAGGTAGAGGAGATTTGGTCGCGTATTTCGTCGTCGGTTGCGGTTCATCCGATGAGTTATCTCTACGTGCGTCTCCATTGTGCCACGTAGCGAGCAAGTGTTTTGATCGGTGCTTCGTACGTTCGCATCGTGGCCGTTCCTTTTTTTTTTTTTTACTAATCCATTTAATTGATGAGAGAGGGCTTGCGTGGACGTCGTCGTCGGTGACGACGTGCTTCGTTTTTTTTTTGCGTTCTCGATAAGTGCGTTCGCGTCTCCGCAGTGCGTTGGCATCGCCTGTTCGCATGCGGGCTCGAGTGATCGATCGATAAACACCATTCACGTACGTCCCCGGCGTAAATTGATCCGCTGGAGAAAATTATACGCATTAAAAACGAACGTTCTGGATTATTCACTAGAGAATTATCGAGCTCGTCTTATGGCTGAAAGTTTTCAAGAATAAGCACTTTAAGATGTTGTGAAAAATAAAAAAGTGCTCGGTTGTCTCCAACAATTTTTTTTTCAAGATCTTGTTGTGGCTATTGGAGATGCCTCAGATAAGAACGTTATCAGTGTTTTTAAATTGCTTGTTCCCGAATTTATGGGTTGTATCAATGTCATAATGTCGAAGTTTTTCTGTATTCCTTACGAGGTACTTTTTAATGGGAGCTTGACATCTTAAACTCCGGTTATCTGACCGTCGTGTTGATGGCAATCTGCGGTAGATAAGCGTGATTATGGGCAATCAGTCACTGAATTATGAATTTGCATGCGAAATTCACTTTAAAATTACCTGTCGACGTTGTGGCATATTTTTATCGGTTAATCTCTTTAAGCCTTGCAAAAATAATTACAACCTCCATCTTATTAAAAAGCTTCCTATTGCATGAAAAAATTAGTTGCCTAGCGTTTTTATGTTCGTGGAATAATGTATCGCCACCGATTACTATGGGATGATAGCGAAAATTCTGATCGTTTCCACGTGCATAGTTCAAAGATGGTCATATCGAATTCGTACCGTCTTCTGCAGCAGGGTTTTTTCAAAGTATGGGCCGGGGCCCAACGGCGGGCCGCAAAACGTTCTGTAAGAATGAAGGGGTCTATCTAAGATATTTTGACGCAAAAGTTCGGGATAAATTGTTGCCACGTCGATCAAAATCAACTATTGGGATTTAGTAGTCATTAAATTACACCATTTTGATTTGAAACATACAGGTATTCTTAGAAATAATTACTTGCAGTATTTTGTCAGATGGTAATTTTGTTGGGCCGAATAACGTATTTTCTGTTATTAATATCGGACCTCGGAGAAAAAAGTTTGAAACCCCTTGTTCTACAGCACCCAACAAAGAGAATACCTGATCAATTTGCGCATCGGTAAATGTTTAGAACCCCCTCCCCGCCGAGACAAATTTCAAGTCCCGGAAAAAAGTTGAGATCCTCGCAAAAAATCGTAGCCATGGGGTCCCATTGAGCCGATGTCCGGCACGCCACTGAACCAGAATCATTCCGCGGCTCGAGGAAAAAGGTTTTGCCGCGACTCCCAGTGGCGCCTCCCGCATAAACCCAATTCTCCTTTTTCCTCTCCCGACTTACTAAAACGCCGGCGCCGTTCTTTTGTTTAGCCGTCGGTGCAGCATTCGCTTTACAGCGCTCTTTTTTTTTTTTTTACACCCTGGTCCCTGTAGCTATCGATCCTTCCAGAAGCGACGCAGTCGGGTTTGCATCCGCGGCTCGGTCCCTGCAACGAGCCTCCTTCGCGTCGCGCGCGCGAAGTGAGTAAACGCGCGACATTTTTTCTTTTGTTATTATTATCTTACTGCATTAGCTATTTCGTTCGAGGTCGCAAAATTTCCGTTTCGAGAGAAGGAGTTTAGAAGGCCTTTTTTTTTGTCGGTCAAAGCGAAAGCGCCTTTTGGGTAATGAGGGGGCGTGCCATTAAATGTTTCCTAGGGAGAATTCTTAAAAGGATTGCGATCGAATCCTAATCGGTGGCTTTTTCGGCTCGCTTCGCTTTCTGATTTCGTTTTGTCCTCGAATTCGTGCGAGTTGAAGGAAGGGGACTTGAGTTCGAGACGTTTTTTTCAACGCTCAGAAACAGCGACTTAAACTTTTTTTATGCTCGCGTTTCGTTTCTCTTCTTCACTTTTTTGTTCTTTGTGCGTATTTTCATCTAATTCTACTTCCTTCGTGTTTTAAACCAGTGATTCTCAAACTCTCTTACTTTGAGGCCCCCTTGTTACGAATAAAAAATTTCCTGGCCTTCCGACTTATAAAATTGACTTAAATGCTATGTATTGCTTTCAAAGAATAATTAATAATGAAGTATTTTTTCTATCAAATTGTGTGTTTATAATTAACTGTGGCATTTTATTATCAATGCAATAAAAATGCTACCGGCTGACGTGTATTTTCCCACCGATACTTTTGCATGGTGATTTAAAAAAACACTGCCATATTAAAAACAATGAGATCTCTTTTCATTTAATTAATTCACCATATTTTTAATGAGCTTATTGTTCTTTTATGATTAAAATTAATTCAACGTGTTTGTTATCGCCCCATTTTTCGGCGCCCCCCTCCCTCCCGGAGAATTCCTCACGCTTTGAAAAACGCTGTTTTAAACCGATACGGCCCCCGAGAGAGTTTTTATGCGGCCAACGGTATTTTGATGAAAAAGAGATCCTTAAAATTTAATGCGCATGATTTGTTGCGTAAATTATTATGGTGAAACGTTTATTGCTGAAATGTTTGCCTTAAATACTTTGTTCGCAGTTGATTTTCACTTATGCGATTCTTCAAAATCCCCAAATAACTTCCTCTTTAAAATCTAATTCGGCCCACCGAACCATTGGCAAATTCCGAATGCGGTCCCTCCCGAAGGATTCGCTATTACCAGTATTGCCCGCCATATAGAAAAAGGTTGCCCACCCTTGTTCAGGAGAATAAGCAGGAGATCTCCAGCCGCTAACTCACCAAAATGAAGGCAACGATTAATCAGTCACGTTCTGATATCATCGCCAGCCATGTTGCCGTTCCAAATCTCAATTTACATCTCTCTCTCTCTCTTTATTTCTCAATTTCTCCTTCCCCTCATTCCCCGGGAAACTTCCAGTTGGCTAGTCACCCGTTCAGTTCTTTAGCAACTCCTTCAAAGTATAAATAAGCGTGGGTAAATTAAGTTTTCTTTCAAATAATTCACTCAAAAGTTTTTTTTTAGGAAGAAAGTATTGAATTCTTTATTACATCAGAACATTTTTTTTACGTTTGTCAAAAATACATACATTACAAAGTATCTATTGATGGGAGCTTTTGCAAGTACTAATCATTTCTTTAGAACATGGCTATATAACTTCAGATTAACAACGCTTATATTAGGTGACATATTCGTAATGTGAATAGTTTTTGTTTTATTTTTACTTATAATTAAGCCATTATCATGAGACCATTTGTTCACTTCAGTCAAGTTCTTTTGCATATGATTCTCAGCTTGAGAAAAGTTTTTATGAGAAGATATAAGGACCACATCATCCACATATAGTAACATTTCTACATGCTTCACGACCTGTATTGGATCATTTATATAGATTATGAACAGTATAGGTTCCAGAATGGACCCTTGTGGCACACCAAATGACATAAATCCTGTATCACTCAGATAATTGTCAATTTTTAACTCCGACCATTCTTCCAGTGAAGTAGCTTCTGAACCACTAGTGTATATGATCCCTAATTCCTAACTTTTCAAGTTTCCTTAAGAGAATTTCATGATCAGTTGTATCAAAAGCTTTTTTATAATCTAAAAAGTAACGATAATATGTACATTTTCATCTAGTTTCTGATTAACAATACCTGAGAAATGTTGTAATGCATTTTTACTGCCTTTGTTTTTACAGAAACCAAACTGATTATCAGTTATAATATTATTTATATCTAAGTACTTCCTCAGTATATCAGCAATATAGGTTTCTATTACCTTATCAATAACTGAAAGAACTGATATTGGCCTGTAATTACTTAGCTGAAAATGCTTACCACCTTTATACACAGGACTTATCACAGCAATTTTTAAATCAAGAGGCATAATCGCATCTCTGATGCAATTATTCAACGATGAAGTTATTATCATTGCCATTTGATCATTATTTTTTATATCTTTAGGTCTAATTTTGTCTAGCCTTGCTCCTTTGTTTTTTGTTTTGCTTAATATTTTTTAATGTCTTCAACTGTAGCTTGTGGGATATAAATACTTCCTCTTAGTGTTGTATAATTAACGTGCAGTAATTTGTGCTGGCAACTTTCTTTAATATTCACAATTTCTGTAGTGTAATACTTAAGAAAATTATTTGCTATGTCTTTTGGTGTGAGGGAAGATGGGAAAAAGCCCGTTATGGATTTATTTTCTTTGTTAAATTTAGTTTTGCTAGTAATTTTATTGATTTCGCCCCAAATTGTTTTGAAATCACGTTGAATTTCACTGAATTTATGAGTACAATAATCATTTTTCGCATTTTTTATTTCACTTTTTATTTTATTTCTTAAAATTTTGTATTCCTTTTAATTAGTTTTATTTGTCGGGCAGTTTTTCCACCTTTTTTACAGCTTATCCCCCTCTCTTATTTGAGATAAAAGATTAGCTGTCATCCCTTTTTTTTTACAGCAATAATGTTTTGGTATACTATAAATGGTGGACTTTTTGTAGACAGACAAAAGGTCTTTACATAGAATTTGATATTGCAGGGTTGGGTTAGTTTCCTCAAGTATACTATTATAATCGAATACTGACATGAAATGTTCTATTAATTTGTTATCCAAGAAGGTAGCGCACTTACGAATGGTATCATTGGTGAGGTTGCTTGTTGATGTACGTGTTTTTAATATGACCCTAGCACCGGTCACATAGTGGTCTGCAATTTTTGTTCTAATAATAAAACTGCTAATACTGTCTATTAATTTCACATATCGTTCGTTCTCTCCAAGGAGCCTAAATATTTTTTCTCCCGTCCCTTTTTTAGTGAAACGCCCTCAACTCCGTCATCCATTTTCTCGCACGTCGCCTTTTCCAGTAATATTCTCCGCAACGCATCGCTAACGATTCCAAACCGCCATTTCTCGTCTCCTATCCCAGCAGCAGGCGATTCCTGAGGCGTATAAAAATATACGCTGCACGTACTCGCATTACGTTGAAATCCTTTTCCTCTCGCACCATCTCTCGCTTTTAATTGCGGGGATTCGTCTTCAGCCATAGCACTCTTCTTTCTCGCAATCATTTACGGATTCGAACGATTACAATTTTCTTTATCATCCAGACTTCAACTTACAGATAGCAGCCTAATCTATTCTTTTTTGTTTTGTTTTCAGGCCTGTGTCTTTGTGGTCGTTCACTAATGTGATTGCATTTCCCTTTCAATTTCCTTTTTTTTATGGTTATGTGCTCGTTTGGCTTGGTTCGTCCCCGTGGTCTTGTAAGATTTTCTGGTCTGAGCATCCAACAGCAATCGTACCGTCATGCACTTCAAATCTCTCGACCTGGGCCTATGGGTGCAAGGGTTACATCGCGCCCGGGCGGCAACATATTAGGGGCGGCAATTCACGGGCGTAAACAGGAATGTATCTTAATTTTGGGTCTTTACAAACGTCCTTTACATTCCGCTGTGTTTGTAAACTCATGCGATAGACCGCCTTCTATAATAAAATACTTTTACGTAATATATCGAGACGATTCGTATACGAGAAAGTTTGCGAAGTGTGTTTTGCACAATTTATTTCTTAAATTAAATGCAACTTTTAATCTAAAAATCGAAAAAATCTGAGCCAGGGGTGGGCAGACTTTTCTGCATGGCGGGCCGCATCGGAGTTTGCGAATTCTTCAGCCGGCCACATTGAAAGATGCCAATGCTTAGGCGGGCCAGATTAGAGTTTAAATCGGAAATTGCTTAGATTCTTAGACATCATACATAAATTAAAAACAAGCACAAACAAGCATTGTAGGGCTAAATTTTCAAAACTAAAGGTTTTATTGTCATAATTTTACCAAACAATATAAAATTGTGTTAAATTTTAGATTGTTTTTTCACCAAAACTTCGCGGGCCACGTTAAATGCTCTCGAGGGCCACATATGGCCCGCGGGCCACGGTTTACCCACCCCTGCCGTAAGGGGCGGCATAAACTGCTTGCACCCGTGCGGCAAATATGCTCGGCGCGGGCCTGCTCTCGACTGTTCGAGCATATGTTGGTAGACACGTTGCTGTCTTTCTGTCGGTCGGTTTCTTTAATCTTCGAATGCGCTGCATAATTAACGAGTGGAACAGCCATTTGCCTTCATCAAATACTCCGTAAAAGAAAGCGTATGTACCGCGAAGTATTTTTTTAAAATAACTCTGCGTACAGACGCGATTTACTGTATACCATTGTTATTTCAAGTTCAATGTGACTAGAACATTGAAATCTCTACTTGACTGCGCTGTCACCAAACTTTCTTCCGCTCTTTCTTTCTGCTTATAAACTTTTACGATTCGTTTATCCTTATACCATTTCAAAGCCCAGACGAAGCGCACGTCTTTCTCTCTGTCCATTCTGCTCGGTAGCGCGAACTTAGCCCGACCCACCCTTTTCGGATTCGTGTCTTCTAAACGCGCTAGGTCACGCACGGTCCGAAATTTTCCCCGCCGACAGCCTTCGGTGTTTCCGCGTGTTATAATATAACTGCTCAAGCAGATTCGTCGCTCGTGCATAACGCGGAATGCTGCCTAACACTGGTAACCGACACAGGAATAATATGCTTCGCCACTCGTGACAGACGCGGGGACTCCTTTGCGTGATTTTTCCGCCAGACAAGTGTATTGTTTAAGTCAATTTGCTCCGCATCGAAACGCATAAACCTCTCGGAAACCGAGGCCAGAGTGTTTGAGGCGAACAGTTTGCGTCCCAGTTCTCTTTGTTGGGCGTTTTAGTCTTCGTGCTCGAATTACTACCTCAGAAGCAGTTGCCTAATAAATTCATATCTTAACTTTTGGTCGTTCCTTGATGTCTGTGTTTATAGAAAAACTTTTTCGTTTTCTTTCTTCCCTGATTCATCTCCGTCCCTCGGTTCGTAATTGCTTCCACTTCCAGTGCGCGTGAAGACGGCGGCGTCCCTCGTATTCTGAATGGACTTAGCCTCCCTTCTTTCGACAGCCGTATTTCCTTCCAACACGCATAGAGTTATTTATCTTCCCTAAACTTTTTAAGGGGAAGAAGTTTGAAGGACTAGGACATCACGACGGGAGACTAAAACAAGCGCAGCTGCGGCATTTTCACGTTATTTATCGTTTAGAAAAATAAGAGCGTGGGTCAGAGTAATGGCCCGAAAAAAACCCAAAACTAAGCGAAAAGCGTCTGACATTTATGTCCGAGAGTGAGAGAGAGAAAGCCGTTAATTTCCCCGTGCATCCTTCTTTTAAGAGGGTCCCAAAACTCGCGTGACGCCTTCTGGCCCATTTCCTCGCGTAGAAGGACGTCTTTCCCTTTCTTTCTTTCTTTCTTGGCCGCGTTGTTTTGTCTAGATTATCGCTATGCGAAGCAAGCGGTGAGGTCACGCGCGTGGGTGGCTCTCCCTCCGTGTCGAAAGAGAACGGAGATACAACCGCGTCCTTTGTCCTCGAGTGAATAGCGCATAAAAGCCATGCTTGACCGTTTCATTCCCCCATTGAGAGGGTGGAGGAAGAGAGAGATGGCATAGGGGGTGGAATACATCATCATTCCTCATCTTCGTCGCCGTTCAGGCGTTCGAATGAGTTTTAACGGAGATTTTTCGCTCCGCCGACTCTCGTGGCCGACGTGCCTTATTAATTCATCTGCCTCAGCGATCGTATTTTTACTGTCCGCCGAATGTGACCGGGCTAATAATGCCGTTCCCATCGAAAACATCGGGTTCGAAACCCGCCCATGATGATACTGCAACGACCATGGCGTTTCCAAACAGCACATTAGGGTTGTAAAGCTTTGAATAACATTCTCTAGTTGTTCAGTTCTTTTCTGAAGGAAGGAAAAAGAGGGAGGTACATGTGGAGTCATTTATTTACCAGTTTATCTCCCTCTCTCGATATATATTTTTTTCGAAGTAGGATTCGTTATATCCAAATTATTCCTTACTTTTCTCGACAATTTTAGGCCCCGGCGAGACGAAGAATCATCCCTCTCTCTCTCTCTCTCTCTCCATTCTTTTTTTTTACGGACTCCGCATCCGCCATTCTAGAGTTCGAACCCCTGTTCCCTTTCACCGAGTGTCCTTTCGAAGCCCTTCCCCAAGGACGCTGGACGACTCGGTTTTTCTTTGATTCGCCTCTTCAGAGGAAGACAGAGAGAGAGAGAGGAAAAAAGATAGTTTCGATCGAAAGAGATTTCGGAAGACTCGTCAAAGGTTTTTTTTACGACGCGCTTACACGAACCCTTCGCATCGATGTTCGAGATAAGTCTCGCAAAACGCGATCGCTGTCGAAGAAGTCGCATTCAGAAGGACGGTAAACGGCGAAAACAAGTTCAGAGATAAAAGCTTTCGATTGCGAGTCGAGCAGTTCTTTTTTTTTTACTTATGTAAATGCGCTAGTTTTGCGTTTCTTTCTTTTTTCTTCCTCCCGATGAGATACACCGGAAACGCCCCGTTGAAGTGGACGATGTGTGTAAGCAGTGTAAAAGCTGTTCTAGGATAAAATTTTTAAATTTCTTTTTAAAAGTACTTAGCTCGCGCGTCTCCGATATCTACAACAGGGTTTATAACCTTAAAAATCCAAGGAACTTGGCTGAACTTTGTGGTAATTGATACTCATATTAACGAAGAAAAAATTGACTGTTAAATTCCACAATTTTTTATTTCACGACCTGTTTCGCTAAATAATTACCATCATCAGGTTATTTAGCGAAACCGGTCGTGAAATAAAAAATTGTCGAATTTAACAAAGTTAATTTTTTTCTTCGTTAATATGTTCATAACCTTGCTGTGGCCGTTGGATATATCCGAGATAAGTAATTTTTTTTAAAAATGCAAGTGATTATCCTTGAATGTTTTTCAGCCATAAGACGAGATCGATAAATCTCTCGTGAAGTGTAAAGCTGCAGAATTGCTCGAGTATACCAGAGGCAATTTTGAATGCGGAGGGAACCGTCCTTGGCGTGAAATTCGCAGATCGCCGAATCTGCTTCAGTTGATGCGAGTGGCAGAGAGTTTCTCGACGTGGTTCAGTTTTTGTTAGTTAAATATGTATATCCGACGTTGAGTCGCTAAGATCTGTCACGGCGCCGACGTATTAGGAATAAAAATCAACTTACAGCATTTTAGGAAATCCATATTAGTATAGAAATTAATGGATCCCATCGCATCTTCCGATAGAATAAACCAAGTCACCGTTCGTCGCCTCGCCAGATTAAATAATGGAGTCGGCTCGCGAATTCGCAACGTCTCGATAGCAGATTTAGATGAATTGTGAGCGAAATAGGTTTATGTGATATGAGGCGTTGTTAAGGGGTCGCCGCCGTGCTTCCATTGATGCGGGAGCGCCCGGGAGAGGCGGAGTGCGTCCTTTTTTTAATCGCATGCGACCGAGATTCCCCCCATACGACCCGTGCCGAGCCCAGTGCGAATGGAATACTCCGCCGTCTACTAGTCTTTCTCCGCCTACTCATATCGCTTTCCTTTCCACACCCTCCTTACTTCGCGCGCGGACGTTCGAATTATTCCCTCCATCTGTCGTTATAGAGAGTTTTCTGTTTCACGTCTCGTCACTCATTTGCCTGCTTTGGAAGAATTGTCGAGGTAATTAACACGAGAACGTCTGAACATGGCGTGCCCCCTAGAACGGCGGACGGGACAAAAATGTCCTACACGACAAAGCCGTACGGTCGCCGTACTAGGTTCAATTTTTATGAACGTTGTAGTCTCTACGTTGCTAACTGCATACTTTAGCATGCTGTAGAATGTAGCGTTGCACCGTACTCAACTGAAACGCTCTAGTAAGTTAGCCCGCGAACAGTGCTGCAGGAACACGTTCTAACCTGCATCACACTGCGGGAGCAAGTGGAAGGTGGGAGGGGGGAAGGGTGGGGCTAGAAGTTGGACTGGCGAAAGATGAGAGGGGAGGAGGGGAAGGGCATGCCATAGTCTACAACAATGTTACAAAGCCGCCTGCATAAGAATAATATCACAGAGAATGTGAAACAAAGTAGTAACTCATTTTGGGACAAAATTGTCCCATCCGCCGTTCTAGGGTAAAATGGTTTTATAATCCTTAATATTGAGGGGGGGGATGTTCAAAAGCGTAGAGTGGAATGCAACCCTCAAATGATTAAAAGTCACGAAATCTCGACTAAATTAAACCGGAATCGCAGAAACTGTAGGGGACGTAACATCAGAATGGGACAAAATTGCCCCCTCCGACGTTCAAGTGTTAACGGGGAAAATTTTGGAGATAAATTTTGAAAACGAAGGTGTCAGCACTTTGGCTAACATAGATTCGCGACGGTGAATTTGCAACGGAGAAAAAGGGATATTAATTTCATTGCTTTGCAAGCTGATATTTAATATTCATTTTTGTTTATTGTCGGAAGAAAACGATCACGCCGTGCCAAAGTAAAGATGGCAAAATTAAGCACGGGAAAAAGCCTCGTATACTTTCTTTAAAATACTCGACGGGAGAAATTAAATGGGGCGTTAATTCAGTGGTCCTTGACCAGTCCTTCCATTTGGCGAGAGGAACTACGTGCTGCAAGCGACTTTTCCTCCCACGCATCAGTGAACGGTTGCGAAGAGAGGGGAGAAGGGCGTGACTGTGACACGCCGGCCTTCTTACTGCAGACACACACGCCGCTCTCTCACTCACTCCGTCACGCGCTTCTGAAAAGCCGCGGACAGTTTTATTGGGGAATGTCTTCGGAGGGGAATATTTGTTTGTTGAAACTTTTAAACTCATCTTCATCTTTCGCCCACGAGCCCATTTATAGATGAGAAACGGGGAGTGGATGAGAATTTCCTTTACCGAACATTTTATACGGATCCGCTCCTCAGTTGTGGCAACGCGCGCGCAAAACTGCGCAGATCATTGTGGAAGTAATTCAGTTTTATTGTTTTGCTCTTTTAATTTATTTAATGTATTTGTTCGAATTAAGCCTAAAGTTCGTGTCGGTTACGATCTTGTAAACCACGGTTTCGAAAAGTTTGAAATGTTTTTTTGCCGATCTGTAACTCACCGCGGTTTCGTCGCTTTGTTATGGCCTCGGAAAGAGCATTTTTTTTGTTCGCACAAGCAGTACTTTGATACAAAAATTCTCAGATTTGAATGTTACACTTTCGTCGGATTGATTGTAGCCAGCCCCGTAACCAGATGTGTTATCGCCCGGGACAAACTACTAAATATGCGCCCCCTTCCCTTTCAAGAAAATATTTTCCCTAGTTTATTTTATTACTATTTGGATTTTTTGCGCCGCTTGCTTAGCTGCGCCCGGGGCAGATGCCCCGCTTGCCCCGCCCTAGTTACGGCACTGACGGTAACACTTACCTGTTATGACTGATGACGCGTCACTTTGGCTAAAAAAAAAAGGCAAGCTCCATGTGAAACGCATTTTGTTTTGATTTGCTAATAACTTTGTATTTAAATTGGAGATTGATTCACCAGAACTTTGATTTTTTGTTTTCCCATGTCAGTAGTTTTCTCACAGACAGAAAACCATCACGTGTGGATGTGTGTTGTTATTGTTTCTGTGTAAGAGCATCAAGATGATTGGATGGGGAGTGCTGATTATTCCAAAGGAGTATTAATTTCTGATCCTGTCAATGATGGAAAAACAATATTTTTCGCTAAAAAACAAAATTTAATTTTCAAAGTTTCTAGTTCGTTCAATTAATCGATATATAAAATTATGTGTGGACACTTGTTTTATCGGCGGTGTTATTATTGGCATTCTAGTCGCTAAGCGCCTGAATGTTAGCATTTTTTTGGCATTATATATACTAACCGTGAGTTTGCTGTATGGCTATTAGTGTTTCAGTTATTAACCCAAATGTAAAGCTCAGATCGCCATATTTCTCGTGGTTAAACGTAAAATTGCCAATTTTGACAAAATAATTTTCACGTTTCTCAAAAGATATTCTTATGTCTCGAGCAAAAATTAGAATGAAGATTAATATTCTATTGCATACCTACTAAGGATCAACGAAATCAAATGTTTTATAAATATCTTGTATCTATATACATTCGAACCGTTGAATAAAGAACCTCGTGTGCCATCAAGGGAAAAAAATTATAAATGTTGTCAAGGGTGACAGTTTTTGCAATAAATATCGATGGATATATTATTTTCTCAGAAAATTTTTTATTTCATTTTTATTTTTTTATTCAAATTTTAATTGAAATTGTCTCATTTCATTTGCATTTTAACGGTGAAGGACTAAAATCTTTTTTAGCGGGTCTGCGTTCGTTCCAGCTGCGTTTCAGTCAGTTGGCCTCAGTTGTGACTTCATCGAAAAAAACAATTATTTCTATTAGCCGCCAATGGAATTTCCTCGCGAAAGAGGCGTTTCCCTCCCAAAAGGAGAACTACATAGCGAATGCATTAGGAGCTGTCGTAATAGGACACCGGGATACGCGTCTCCATGTCACACAGGCGCTCCGATCCGATTTCCTGTATAGCGAATTACACAATCGAATTAAACCCCCTCCCTAACGTCGCCTAGCGACGGCCATAGAAGTTTCGCTCCTCCTCCTAAACTAAGACCACTGCACTGTTTCGGTGAGTTTGGAGGGGTCGGTGTATCGTGGGGGGAGGGGGAGGGGGGGCGTAGGGAGGCGGAGAAGCCAAAGTCGGGGGCGTAATGGGTCGTTGACTCGTAGAAAGAGATAGAAGGCTGACAAAGGTGGGGGGGTTAGCGAAGGGACGGTGTGAGGGGGGGGAGAGGGGGGTGAGCGTGCATCGCGAGCCATCTGCAGCGATGGAGCTGCTAAAAGTAACCTGTTTCCGTGGAAAATCGACAGTCGCCGTCCTTCGCGGAAGAGCCTAAATACTTTTTCGTCTTGGACGCCAAAATCTCTTGCCACGAGAGACCACACTGTTCGTGGAAATGGATTCGCTACTTCCTTCCGTTGCTCATCATAACGTCTCGTTTTGAGTTTTCCTTTTTTGCCGGCGACGGTCGTTAAGATGCTGATTTTCCTCCCAACATCTATTCTGAAAGATGTCTTACCTGCGTCTCTTTTGTTATTTTGAATTCCCTATAATGCGTATTTGAAATTTTAATTTTACTTTTTTTGGCACTTTTTGAAAATAGTTATTTGTTTTTTTTTTATTTTAAACATCAAGATAATAATATTTAGCAATATTAAGTTCTGCTTAGTCACCGTTGGTGTTTGAAAATATTACGTTTCGGAATACAGTTAGTTTTTACACATTGTTATATCGTATGCCCTTAATTTGAACTTAAGGTTTCAAATGGAAATATGCTCTCCAAGCGATGAAAATTTCAGTCATCACTCCGGTATATTAACCTAAATAAATTTATCAAAGCGATGTGTTAGGTAATTTATGCCATTTTAATCAATTTTACCCGCAGTTAACCGCCTCATGTGGTATTTATCGAGTTTACACGTACTATAGAACTCCCGTCGCTCCGTGGCCCGCTGGGCGTGTCATATTTGATAAGATTAAACAGGCGTGGCCAGTCTATACCATTCAGGCGCCATATTTGCCTTCAGTCTATCTTGACTTAAGTTTTTTGGTTCAATTATAATACGCTCTAAGACAGCGTTTCCCAACCTTTTTGATCTCCGCGGGCCACTTCAGCAACCCATCCAGGCCACCTCATTTCCTACACCAACCTACTTACTGCATGAACGTTTGAGGAAAGGGACTACGTAGTTTATTTCGCAATTTTCAGATATATTACACACGTTTCTTCCTGTTTGAGGATCAGCTGATTATTTTCGTTTTATTCCGAGAATTATTTTCAACATTTGTACAGGAGAAAATTTTGAAATATGAAATTGTTTTACAAACGTCATTAATAACAGTATTCATTACCTTTGATAGTGTAAGACGTGCTTAACTTTTCCTAAAAAAAAACTAAATATATTATGTGCGTCCTAAAACTAACTACATCTTGGAAAACTCCGCGGACCACAAGTGGTCCATAGCGGACCATAGGTTGGGAAACGCTTGTCTAATATATCAATGGAATCAATATCACGTGTTTAGGCTCTGTTTTCGTCCTGCCTTCTTTTTACTCACGCGGTTGCTTTTTTTTAAACTCCCATTTCCTCCTAAAACTTGTTTTCCGGGTTACAACGAGATACGCTTCTGATTAAATGCTCGAAACATAACTTGGACTTGCTCCGCTGCAAAGGTTACGAATAAGCCTTCAACGAGGTTTTTTTACGAAATTTTTCACGCGGCAATTGTTTTGGAGTCGCGTTCGTTCGTCGGTCGCTTTCACGTATGAAAGGGAAGAGTCGAAAAGGAGGAAAGTGGACTCGTTCAGCTCGTTTCCGTGGTTACCGTTCCTATTCTCTTCCGGGAAACTAGTCTTTTGTGTCTCGTCTCCAAGATGATATCATTTTCCTCGGAATATGGATTAGGGGAGTGGACTTAAATTGGCTCGCTTCGTTCACCGCCTCTCAACGCTTGGCCTCTTTCGGTCTGCCTTTTTAGTGCTTATTTTGTTGACGTGTTTTTTCTTCAGTGTGTTCGGCGGTTTTCCCATGGTACCAGTGTTCCTCAAACCTTTTTGATAATACGGCCCACTTAAGCTAAAGGAAATTATCTTGCGTCAACCGAAAGCACTTATTCGCGGCCCGCTTATTTATCAAAAATATACATGGGCAGGAGAAAATTCTATGTTATTGTATAAAATTAGCGAGTCGTTTAAGGAAACTCGAAACAATTTATTGAAATGCTCTTTTTTTACGTTTGCTTTTTTTTACGAAATATTAAGTTTTCGCTATATTTTTTCAGCGGTTTTTAAATCTTGTTAACCGATTTTGAAATGTTCTCCATGTTTTCGCGGTCCACCTATAAACACTGGAACAGATGAAACCGACAAAGGAATTTTGACGTGACCACGCTTGACTTTTTTGCCAGTTACTTTGACCTTTAATAGTTAAACTTTTTGCAGTGTTAGGTCGTGTATACCTAACTCCCTTTCCCGTCAATTGGACGATTGCCTTTTTTTATTAATCCTAAACTCTTACTTATCTTAGGTGTTTAAATCGCTTTGATCATTCATATATATATATATATATATATATATATATATATATATATATATATATATATATATATATGCTTAAAGAGAAGGAAAGGTAATAATAAAGGTGGCACCATGGTGTTGGAGGAAGCTCAGTGGACACTTACCTAGATTGGAGAGCCGCTGGGGGTGCTGAAGACACACGAAAAACACAATAACAAAAGTATGGAGCTTTCGGACTGACGCCCTTCTTCAGCGATGGAGAGACGTTTACACACACACATATATATACAACGCTTTTCTGGTTCAGATGCTTTATTCAGACATTTCAGTTAAGAACGCCTTCCGTACAATATTGCCATTGGCTCTATTGTTAATTACGGATAGCGCATGATTTTCTTATAATTATTCGATCCGTATGTACGCTTTTCTCAATTTCCTTCGCTGCAAGCCTTACGTTAATTACGTTGCGTAACGTTCCCGTTTTAATGTAAGGTGATATCCTGATGCGTTCCCAAGGCCACCGAGGAATATTAAAGCATGTTAACTATGTCGCCATTGTCACGCTCTGACCGCAGCGCTCGTTTATAATGGAGAGCGTCCGGAAAGCGAAGAAAACGTGCTTCTCCGGGAATCCACCCATTGCTCGGGATTTTAAATGTCGAATCCTGAATTAGAGGAGTAATTCCGTCGTTGAAACGTTTCCCCCCCCCCCCCCCCCCCGTCTTTAAATAGATGCGGACTTTGGTTTCCCCTCTGCTGTATTTTTAGCCCAACTACAGCGCACTCGCGAATTCGGCGACGGATGTGTTCGCGGGGGAAGGTAGGTCGCGATTCGATGCTAGCAGATTTCGATTATCGAAATCGAATCGGTTAATAATCGCCTTCCTATTGAAATGTCACCTGAAAGTGAAAGAATGCGTGAATGTCCTGTACCGGCTGACGAAATATTTCACGCGAAATGGCTGCTTTAGCGTAAAAACGTTTTTTTGATGTGCTAATTAAATTCCGTTATCTTTTTCGCAGATCGTCAGTTTTTAGTTAATAAATGCGATATTTTATTAATCGATATTTTATTAATCGATATTTCAAAAAATGTCTTTGGGGCAAAAAATGGAGCTTTTTTTATCCCCAACCGATTTTAGAGAAATCATTCGATTATTTTAAAGTTTCGTCAGGATAGGTAAAATGTAACCTATCTTCTACCAATAAGCGCTTATGTCGGACAAACCATTATTCACCCGGAAACGGTAATATGCGCGGAAATCAACTAGTTTTCAAAACCCACGCCTCGTAAAATGATACTATCATGCAAATTTTAAAAACAAAACCCAAAAGTGTTTTTTTTTTTTTAATTTTTAAAGCTTTTTGTAACTAAGCGAGTCTCTCTGTGATGTGTTCTATTAGAACGAACATCGTTTTTCAACTCGCGTTATCGGAGCACCGAAGTGGATTACTTTTTTCGAATTAAATTTTTGTTCGTTCATTCCGTTCCAGCTGTTTCGGTCTTTCTCTGTTATGACAATGAAAGAGATGCCGTGACGTAATTTCGTTTCTGTGGGTGACACGCCTCATATGCCCAACAGAGACTTGAGTTAGGAACCGCGTTGAGCTTTATTTAGGTTTATATTCTCCAAAATTAATCCCTTGTCCGCTCGAAGCGGAAGTGGAATTTGTTTAATCTTTTATATAAAGTGTAACGACGGATCGAATACAGTCACACCGCGAACAATTCAGGATGAGTGGGCGTTTTCCAACAGCCCCAGAACGCCGATTCAATAACGTTGGTAAAATCGCGCGCATGGAATCATTTTTAAAATCGAACGCGGATTCAGTTTCTCATCCCGTTATTTTGTTTCCAATAATTCTGTTTTCCGACGAAGCCTTTTTAATTCGCGCACGCGCACATAATACACGAACACGCACGCGTTCGCGCACATACATCGTGACGCGTTTGAAAACGTGACTATAGTCACGAGTCTCTCTCTCTCACTCTTAATCGCCACCGTCGTGCTAGAAAAAATGGAGGAGAGAGAGGGAGAGAGAGAAAAAAAAAAGGTTTGTTGCATTGACGGACTCTATAGCGATGAGCCGGGAGGGAGTCGGTGGGATTTTAAGGGGCGTTTCCACGCCCATATTAACTCTTTAAGCCACGCCCACAGGGAAACGCCCCCTTTTGCCATATTGCTGCCTCTCTCTCTCTCACGCTGCCTTCCCCTCTCCCCCTCCTCTCCCTATTCCCTGCTCATCCATTTCCCTTTCTGTCTTCCCTCCTCCCTCTCCTCCCCCTTTCCCTCCTCCCGTCGTCCTGCTTCTATCTCCCTATTTTTAATAATTGCGCACGCTTTTATGTTTCCGCGTGCTTCTAAATCCTTCAGTCGTCTATCTAACTCGCCCAAGCGACTCGCGTGTGTGCCTATAGAACCTTTTATTTCATAGTTTACGTGTTTACTACCCAATGACGTCTTGTAATTCTCTTTTCTTAGCCTTTGCGCGTGCGACGAATATTTTTCTGTTCGCTCGTGAAAAAATAAACGTGCAAATTTTCGATCGATTTTTCGACTGATGCGATGGAATCGTAGTGGAAAGCGAGAGAAGGTATGGTCGGAAAGAATCGCACTGATACGTTATCTGCGCCGATAAAAACGACGGCATATTATTAGCATTTAAAAAAAAATAATCGATGGGGGATTTTTTTAGTTCGAGTTCTCTCCCGTTTCGTCATTATGCGACTTAAACTGATAAATAGGAATTCCCCGAATGCCTTAAAATTGTTGTGAAACCCAGTTGCGCATTTCTCCCTGCAAGGCAGCCATCGTCGGTGACAATTCGCCGGTAGTGTTTTATTTCCCCGAGATCGATTCGAAAACTCTTATTGTTAAAATTGCACTTGCGCGTATTTTTAAACATTCGCGAGGTTTTGTTTTTCACGCAGCCGCCTTACACGTTCGGGTCATATTTTTTTTTTCACGCAACCACGCTTAACCACCTTCACTTGGTGATTGACGCTTGCGTGCTTCTCGTCAGCGGCGACGCTTCAATCGGTGACAGCCCCTCGTAAGCAAATCCGTCAGAATATGGCCGTCCAGAGACGGACGGACGCGCTTACCAGATAAGCGAACTCGTCTCATGAACGAAACTCTTTCGTAGAGATTGCGGGCATTTTGAGATTCCACAGCAACCGAATGTTGTCAAAACAACGCGAAGTAAAACCTTTACGAGGATGCGAAGGTAAAAATAAAAAAGATCTATTACTGAACCTTTTTTTCACGAGATTTGTCTCGAGTTTTTCCCCGACTCCTACTTCTCCTACTTATCTGAATACTAATCGTCCATATTTGTCATTAATGCATCGATTCTTTATTTTTTTAAACCCTTCTTCTGCTGGCAGCGTAGGTCAAAAATAATGGACGGAAATTCATTTCGCTCGTATTTACACGATGTCCTCGTCTTGGGTGAGTCTTCTTTTCTGACCCGAATTGCAACGTGACAGTCGACATTCGAAATCCACATAACCTAAAAGTGGAGGCCACACCTTTACTCGGTGCTGTCCGAAACCCGCATTTCCTGGCGACGTTTGGCCACTTCACTATCGAAGTTTCTTTTTTTCGATCTTATACGTGCGGTTTTATAGCGTAGATTGCCACCCTTTAGCCGATCTCGCTCTAAACGAACCGATTCCGAATCGAATTAGGAGAGGCGCATCCCAGGGGCGCCCTAATTTCTCCGCCGTCGGCGGCGCAAAGAATCACCACAAATGAAGCTGGTTCATCTGCATCGCCCTTCTTAACACCGTTCCATCGTCCGTGCGACATGCCTCGACTCTATCCTGTCTCCTCTCCCTCCCCCCCCTCCCATCCCCCTCCACCCTTTTTATCCCATCGCTATGGAGAAGTGCCCCCTCTCGCCACACTTCCCACCCCCCCGACTCCCTCTCGTGCAGGCGTGGCGGCGGCTTCAGTCGCGGCGGCCTACAGAGGCTTCCTCGCCTTTGCCACGTGATTTGCACCGGTTGCGTGGATCACGGGGAGGGCTTCTTCTGTTCGAATAGGGGGAGGGAGGGGGAAGGGGAGAGAGGGTCGCGATCCTCCTCCACCGCGCGCAGAGGGGGGCCGCCGCCGCCCCCGTCGAGCAGCCGACTGCGCAACCCCCGTCGCTCCGCCGCGGACGCACTCGTCCACCTCCTTCGGGCCACGGAGGTTACCATTTGCCGAGAGCGCTAGAATGGTGCCTCCGCCGAGATGACACGCCTCCCTTCTGCCGCTTCCAACTTCCCGGGATCCTTCCACGCCTCTGCAGATGGTTCGACGTTTATTGAGTCTTCCATCGGGTGCGCCCGAATGCAAGCCTCCGAGGAGATCGTAACCGGCGGACGGAATCGTTTCCTTCCAAGGTATGGAGGTGCTTTTGAGGTTGCGTTTCTGAATAGGGTTTTTTCCTAGTTATTCCGATCGCGGTATTCCGTCATGCGCGGCTGCGTTCGGAATGTGGACAAATGAGTCGCGAAACCTGTCGGTTTCTTAGCGCAATTCTCCTGAGGACTGACTGTAAGGGACGTGCGCTATTTGGAATGCGTGGCGTGAAGGAACTGGAGGGGTTTGCCACTAGTGTTTTCTGAATTCATATGAAATCATCCAAGAACGATGATTTTCAAGTCATGTCTGCGAATGAAGGTATGGGCGCCATTTTATAAACATGGATCGTCACCGGCTTAGATACATTCACCACCGTGTATGTGTGATGTACATATTATACACGGGCGGATATAAATGGGTATTTAAACAATTTTGGCGTGAAATATAAACAAGTGTAGAATTAAAGAGTTTTTGGGTTCATAACAGTGGATTGGTGGTTTGCTTCGAAGGGGCTTTGCGTTCCAACTTCTTCTATCAGTCGTTAAGCTGTAACTAAATCTCAACGCTGTTCTCGTACGCTAATGAATTCCGTAAGTGGCTCGTTGAGCCGTGAAATGGATGAGTAAATCGCATGCGCTCGTGTACGATATTGTCCGCCGCCATTGTGATTTCACCGGAACGTGTTTCTAAAAAGAAGACTTCTCGCGTCAGAAGTCGTTCATTTACGGTCATTTTATCGTCTGAAATACCGTCCTCATTGGCAACTCTCGTGTCTTTTATTCTAAAACGGTTGTTCTTGTTTGAATCGCCATGTCATTATCTCGCGTGATTTTTTTTCTTGGTTTTTGGAACGGACGTTGTGATTAAAGGTAACATTATCTGCTTTGGACAAAGTTCCACATTTCATTTTTGAACACGCCTTAAAATTCAATTCTGATCAAACGTTTTAACTTTCGTAAGATTATTTGGAACGACCTTTCTTATTCGCTTCTAAAGAAAAAAGAAAGCTCTCCGCTTTCGCATTAAACTGAAATTCAGCCGTGTGGAATTGTTGTGTGATGGATTTACACACATCAGCCGTATCCCTTTTTGTGATAGTATCGTCGTTATCTCGAGTTTTTCTCGGTTTGTTCTTTTGTTTTGTTTTTATTTTGAGGATTCACCGTCTGAAGAGTCGTTTGCGGACAGCTTGGGATCAGATTCTGGCGAGAGAAATAGTTTTTTAATAAAAAATATATAAGAGGAAACACATGGCTTCCCACGTCTTATACTTACAGCTCTAATCGATTTCCTCGAACAATGTGGGTTATCGCGACAATAAATAGAAAAATCGATCCCGAGAGGTTCGAAAGTTATATAATCCCTACAATGGGAAGTCTCATTTCGGCCCTTGTAATCTGTCATCGCAGGCCGACGACTCGGAGGTTTCCATGACAACCGCGATCTATCCCTTAACGGCGAATCAACTTTTTGCCACGGATTGATAAGCTCGCAGATGTTTTTTTCCGGTAAAAAAAGATTTACGAAACATTTAAAATGGTCATGATGAAGAGCCGTGCGCGTATTCTCAAGAGAATGAGTGGGATTTCGGACTTGAGGTTGCCATTTGTGTGTGCCCTTAATTACGTCCCTCGAGTGGCTCGCGTGATAAGACGAAATTAGCTTCGCACGTTTTCAGATGTCAAAGGATAAACGGCGGAGGGGGTGGGGGGAGGAGTCTCTTCGATGCCCCTGGTGTTTACGAGTTCCATACGTGTTTCGCTTCGAAAAACCGCGTGCTATTAACGTTGGAGGGGAATATGAGACGTAGCTTTTTAAATATCATTGAAAAGAATATGTATACGTTGAGAGAGAGAGAGAGTTATGTTATACCAGTGGTACTCAAAGTGTGGTATGTACCAATAGTGGTACCAGGAAGGATCTGAAAGTGGTATGTACCAGCAACATTTTGGTATTACCTTAGTTACCCCATATAACACAATCACACTACCTCCACTTTCATTTTCATTAAATTGCTTAAATAAAGCTATTCGTTAACTATAGAGTGTGCAAGTGCACATTTTTCCACTTTTGATGACATTTTTTCAGGGCACTCTTTTATGAATGCATATGGCGGTACAAGGTAGTTGATGAAACTATTCAAAGGGTACATTAAAAAAAAATTTTTGAACAGCACTGTGTTATATCCACTCTGCCACTTCCAAAATTTAATAAAACCGGAGGGTATTACTAAAGGAATTAGAATTTTTTTTTTGCAATTACGCGGCGCGATGCCATTTGTTTCTGTATTTGAACGGAGGATGGTACGTCTTCACGACAATGGCCTGCCCAAGGTACGGGCGAGCAGGGCGGCCGCCCGGGGCGCCAAAGTCATGGGGGGGCGCTATACCGATCGTATATCAATGCATTACTTTCAAGTAGATAAACATTGGATATCAATTTATATCGTCGAACAGGCAATAATATTTACATTAACCATTATATTTTTTCATCACCAATAATTTTTACATAGCGATGAATAAATTAACATGTACCTACTTCGGAAATATCTCAACAAGCATTCACGGAGGCAGCGCCTGATTGGTATCTCGCCCGGGGCGCCATCATTCCTCGGGCCGCCCCTGTTCACGACCCGCATGAATTGAAATCGAACTGATGATGGTAATCGTAAATTCGGGCGTCCAAAAGGTACATTGTCGTCATTAAGTTGTGAAATAATAATAATGGAAATGATTTAAGAAGAAGAAAACAATCTAGTTCTTCGTAAAAAAAAGTATTAGCCTTTCTAAAAACAGCTTTGCTTTCGTATATTACTGTTGAAGAATTGGTCTAATTAAACGGGATTTATAATTTTCTTTCTTTGTAACGCTTTTTAACCTGAAAACTTTTGTACTATTTCGCTATGGGCGATTTCATCGCTGGTAGAGAGATATATATATATATATACATACATACATACATACATACATATATACATACATACATACATATATACATACATACATACATATATACATACATACATACGCACATATATATATATACACACACACAATCCCATTTGTTCCTTCTACTATGTTCCCTCTTGTTCTCTCCTAATATCTCAGCACTCCATCGGGCCTCAGTCAACGCGCAACAATTGTAGTGGAAGTTTCCGTAGTGATAGCAGTCGTCTCGAGCCCTTTTATCTTATCAATTTTGAGCATATAACTTAGCAATTGCCTTCGAGAGACGTCTCCGTGTCTCTATGAGCTGCGAATTACCAAGTATCCGAAACTATCTGAATCCGCAGATTCGCGCGTGTTTTATGGGAACCACGCATCTAATAATAGCCTTAGCCTTCCGTTCGCTGTGTCCCATCTTAATCTCATTCGATGCGATTTGGCGGAGTTAATTTATGTTTTCCTTTTAAACATTTCCTACTTGCATTATAATTTGATTTTTATCCACGTCCGCCGATAATGATATTTCGTATCGGGATTTAGTGGAGCTGTAGTAGATAATGGTGCCGTAAGCAGCTGATTGAATTTTCGCATATCGCGGAGCTTTTAAAAGCGTTGAGAATTAATGCGACCGTTACGCTTTATGGTCGGTTTTGCTTATATGTGATCGCGTGTCTGACGAAGGATTTACGATCGATTTCTCCGTCGGCACAAATCCAAGCGATCGCGGATTTCCCGTCACCTGAATCGGCAGAGTAGAAATGACAAGAGAAGGGTGTCACAACGAGTTTACGGATCATTTCGAAGCTCTTTCTAGTAATTTCTATTTGTCGACTTTCCTGCCTGTCGCAGCTTGGATGTACTGGGCTCTGACTTAAGTGAGAATTAAAATTTTTTATTGTCTTCCGTGTGTATTCACGAGGGAAAATATTACGATAATCTATGGCAGTAATGGCGCTAGGAAAACACTTTTCGAAGTTAATGCAAACACGACATTTTGGTCAGGGGCGTGTAACCTTTGTACGTGGCGGGCCGCATTCGTATATTTGAGTGCTTTGGTGAGCCGTATTAGAAATCACGGGTGCCTAGAGTTTACATCGGAACTTACTGAAGGGATTAAAGGATTATACTAACGGGGAATATAAAGAATGATATCCGCTAGGGGTTGATAAAATGCTATGTATTGGGGATATCTTTGTATGGGGCAGAAACATGAACGCTAAGGAAAAATTATATAAAATTCTTGGAAAGCTTCGAAATGTGGACATGGAGAAGAATGCTGAAGATAAAATGGACAGATAGGGTGAAAAACGAGGAAGTACTACGAAGAATATGAGAGAAGCGAGCGATTATACAGACTATCAGAAAGAGGAAGGCGAACTGGATTGGAAATTACCTGAGGAGAGAGAGAGAGCATGATTAAATAAGTGCTAGAAGGAAAACTGGCTGGAAAAAGAGAAAGAGGTAGGAAAAGGTTTCAGCTGGTAGACGACTGGAAAGGGAAAGAGAGCTATCAAGAGATGAAGAAGACTGCGGAAAATAGGAGTATGTGGAGAACCAAGTTTTAACCATGAATAATCACGCACCTGTCTACGGACAGACTACCTATGATGATGATGCGATTTTAAACTGAAAATGAAGTTTTTTAGCCACTTTTTTTAGCTTAAATACTTCTTCAGGCAATGTGTTATGCAAAATTATCTGTAATAAATATCACAGACCATGTATTCACCTAAGCTTAGCGGGCCGCATAAAATGCTCTCGCGATTCCCGTAGGTTTCACGCCCCTGCCTTAGATAAATGTGGTCCCTGTCTTAAGGTTAGGAGGCGTTCATTTTAATCCAAGACGCCCGAAGGTGACTCCTCTCGTTCTTACCAATTCTCGCGGAACAGTTATTGCCTTTGTCCTTGTTTCGAAGATTTGCTCCCAGAAGCTTCGCGTGCGAAATAAATACGAAAAGGCAAAAAAAAAAAAAACTGCCGTCCGTTCGCGTATCGCTCTGCGCAATATGTTACGCAAGCGTGCGCGTGTGCGAGAGATGGGTGAGTGGCGGTATCCTTCTCGAGTCGTGTTATCGTAAATTTGTCGTCGACGCGTTGCATATTTTCGTTGCACAATTGATGCATTATGCTGCCTAGCTACGAACTTGCCAAGTAGGTAAATCGCATCATCGAGATGCATCTGTTGCTATCCAGATATCCCGTATGGATGACCGTCGTTTTTCCCTCGTCCTGCACCGATTTTTCTCTCCTCGAACGACTCTTCGTTTCGTCGACCGACTGATTATATTTATTAGGCGTTTGAAGGTAACAACCACAATGTCCGCTGCACAGATGAACAGCCGGATGCTCGTCTCGGCTGCAAAACCACCCGTCCATTATCGGTCATCCGTCCGACTTTCTTTTATTCTGGAAGAGGTTAGTTCATTGTTAGAACAAACCTGTCGGTGGAACGCTTCTAATCGTCCATATATTACTTTCGGCAGTTGTTTTTTCCCAACATTTATGTGACTTTCAAAGCCGTCTTCGTACTTGACTGAATTGCGACTATGACATTAACTATGCATTTGCATCACTTTTAGAATTTAATGTATTTCATGTTTATATTTCACGACATCAGAACTTTTTAAAAGACTTTCCTTCTTTAAAAAAATATATGATGATTTTGATCGTTCATTGTCTCGCGGTGATGGAATTAAACATTATTATTTTTTACGATATGTCGTGGAAAATGATATTTTTCGTGATAACTCACGAAAACAGGCTTTTATCTTCTTCCGTGACCACATCAGATGCATGAAAAGTTACGGGCGATTAATAACATCCTGCGATAGCCTTTATTTCGTTGTGATAATATATTTTAAAACAGTAAGTACGGCTTAATATAATGTAGAATTAAGAAGGTTTATTTTAATCCTGATTCATGTGGCGATGTCGTCATATTCGTAAACATAATTACAGCACCGATATAAATTTCTCTATTTCTTTCTTTTCTCTTCAAGCGAACATTTTAGTTGCGTTACGTGTGCATTGTTATTCATATCAGAGTACATTTTTGTCGTGGAAACTTATGTGAAATTTAAAAATCAGTTTAATTATTATATAATTATTTTCATTGAGAAGTAAATACTGTGATGGGAAATTTTCGGTGAAACTTTCGTAAGGAAAGAATTTTTGTCTCTGATTACGAATATTTTTGTCTAGGTTGCGGGAGACGTGCGTTTGTTTTAATGGGTCGTATTGATCTCCTTTTTTCTTTAGGCTAGACGTCGAAATATTGTTTCGCGATGCGAATAAAGTAGAATCATGCCTATTATGACAGAGATATAAGAGGTTAGTTTGAGAGCATCGTGTTCTTTCATAAAGAAAAATAACTTAGGAAACGTGAGCCAGTTGAATTTTGCTATTGTTGCAGGAACTTGGGCCTTTTGAATCAATGATTTGATGAATTGCTGCAAGAATCATGCTCTCCTTTGCTCAGAAATGTCTTCCTACTTTAGCATATTGTGTAGAAAAAGATCGCATTTTAGACGAGAACACTAGCGTTGGAGAAGTTCCTCGATTGCCCACGTGGAATTACTCGCCGCTAGCGATATAAGTGAGCATTAAAAAAAAAACGCGATGACGCTAATGCGATTGTGGTAATAGAAGCACTGCCGCCGCGGATGGTGGTCGAAGCGGCGAAGGACGAAGGAATGTCGTGACTGCTTCTCCTTGCGGCCAAATGTGTCCCTCGTGTGCTGCGAACGCCATACTCTCTCTTTCTCCGACGCGATTGATTAGCGCGCGGTAAATTGACGCCGTTTTAATCTGCTTTACATCGGCGTGCATTTCGTCTCGCGCGGTGCATCGGATCCGTGATTTGCTCTTACACGCGTGCGGACAAAGTTGCATAGCGACGCCGTGTTACTTGCTCTTGTCCACCGGTGAGTTTGATACGATTCAATTTACGTCGGCGTGTCTTGTTGACCTTTTTTGAAGTTAACGAGGCATCGTCCGTCGCGTGGACGTGGCCTTTCAGTTTGGACACTCTTGTTTCGCTTCCTAATTAGCCGCCGTTGGTATTCAGAGATCTCCTAATACATATATTTAATAACTTTTACATTGTGTTTCCTGGTGATATAAAAAAATATCCATGGTCCTGGAAGGAAGGATGAACAATACTGGAGTTTCTATTCAATTAATTGAATAGAAAATCAATTCGAAATCGAACGGAAATGTATTTAACAGCATCAAATACATCATGGATTCGTCTCAATATCAGCTGATTTATCAATTTTTAAGATTATGGTAGAACGCGAAAGACTCCTAGGGCAATTTTTTTGCGATTATTTATAGTATAATTAATTTATAACAATTCCGCTCGTAATTTATACTCAGCGAAATTCAAGTTCAGTCATAAAAAATGACTTGATCGAGCCCTAATATTATGTTGTATTCTAAGATTGATACCTTTCTCGCGTTGTACGCTGTTATTAAAAAAATATAACTAAAACTTTTAATATAATTTGACCTTATGGAGTGCTTTACGTCAATTCTTAAACCGTTTAAACAGCCTTACATTCCATTTCATTTATAAACTTGTGAGTTTTTTTACTTTGTTTGTTTTCGTGAAAAATTCGAATTCGAGATTTCAACGGGAATACACATTTTGAGGTCCATAGAAGACGTTTTGACCGTTTTCTCGATGTCTGTGCATGTGTGTCTGTGTTCATGTGTGTCTGCGTGCATGTCCGTATGTGTGTGACAGAAACTTTGTGGGCGCTCTAGCTCAATAACTATTCATCAGATCAGCATGAAATTCTATATTTGTTATTTTATATATATTCTTAAGATTTGAAAAGCTTTTGATAACAATCGATCAACCGGAAGTAGCGGTTTACCCCTGTCAGATTTTCGTTTTTCTTAAATATTTCGCCTAAAACTGAATTTTTGTTAACATACATACATACATACATACATACATACATACATACATACATACATACATACATACATACATACATATATATATATATATAAAGTTGTGGATATTATTTTTTTTTCTAAAACTCTTATTTGAAATAAATTTTCATATGAGGAATATTTCGAGAGGTATTGAATTTTCTTCGAAATTGACGGTCAGTGCGCAGCGCTAGCGCCCACTTTTCCTATCGCAGTATTTATTTGATTTTAGTTGACAACTTAACGTATGGAGAAAGTCATGTGTTGGACACATCAGTTTATTTAGTATTTCTTTGCATTCAACCCGTAGATAACGTGCCGTGAAATTTGTTTCGTTGAGAAAATCTGATCAATGCTTTGCAACTCTGGAATTTCTACCTCAAATTTGGGTTGAAATAGGGAGCGAAATTGTTTAGAGGGCTGTTTCGGCCATCTGTTGCAATTAGGCCACTGACTACATGTCGATCGTCATGAAATTTCCGTGTTAGGCGTCAACTGTGTTTGACGGCGCTGCTATTTTTTTTTAATCGTAGCGTATCATAGACGAGGCTCATTCGCCTCTGACGCGTAACAGCGGAGGTATACGTGTTAATAATCCAGCGTGATGGAAAATTCCTCATAATGGCGATGTCTCAGAAACGAACGCGTAACTGGGATCAGCGTTAGTTTGCACCTTAAATTCCTTTTGGTTCTTTAGCGATCTTCTTGAAATCCTCATCCGCGCCCTAAGCCAGTGGCGTGGCAAGGTGAAGCCGGGCCCTGGTTCGAGAATTCTTTACGCCCCCTCCCCTCCCCCCTCTCCTCCAATATATATTTTTTGGTTATTTTGTTTTTTAAGGGGAAGTTTTTAATGAAATAAGTTTCATGATCTCGGATTCTTTTCACTGTATTTAGAAGTTCTTGTGGTTTAAAATGACCAAAAGGGTAAAATTTTGTATATGTCGACCACGGGCCTTCGGGCCCCCTCTAGCTCCGGGCCCTGGGTCGATCGATCCATCGGATCCGTGGTCCCTACGCCACTGCCCTGAGCACATCTAGCTGTATATCAACCCCACGGCGATTTACGTGTCGAGTCGTTTTCTTTATTTAATTTTCTCATTTTATAGAAAGCATTCTCCTCCAGTCATTTAAAGAAAGCCATTGTGCCATTCTTAGTCACCTCATTTCCTTTAAGACTCCGACTAAAGTAGGAAATTTGTCGGAGAAGTTGAAATAAATACTTTCCCCCTTGTTTTTACATTAATCGACATTTTGGTATTCCTGTTAACTTATGAATGTCGAAATTTGTAAGTCCAACTCCGGAAAGATTAAATTCTTTACTTTGAACGGCAGAAAAGGCCGTTATGAAAGAGGTAGCAAATTTTCCCTGTCACTTGTCTCGAGGTACATATATACTTACGATTTCGAAAGACAGTACTCGCTTATTAGATTTTCACCGCTTGGCGCTAGTCACGAGACGGTTTTATTTTCAGGAAATAACTGCCCGCCAAAAAAAAAAAAAATTGAAGCGTATCACGCTAGAATTGGCATTCCCTCGAATGTAAGGAAAGAGAGAGAGAGAGAGAGAGGCGATTTTTCGGCACCCCCTCCGCTGGCTGCAGCCTCTCCCCACCAACCCAACCAACCCTCATTACTCCTTTAATGAGCGCAACCATTTCGCCTCACCTAAAAACCGCCTTATATTCCACCGACACACTTCTTTTTTTCCTCAAGAAACTTGCACTTGAGATAAAAAAATGACTGACGAAGAATGCCATCCTTTCCTCCCCCTTCTCCCCTCCCTCCCTCCCTTTTTCCCCTCTCACCTCCAACCAACCCCTTTCCCATCGAACCATCTCTTTACCTTGTATGTCAGCTCTTTTTTACGTAACCCAAGGGGGTTGCACCCCTCCCTCTCTCTCTCTCTCTCTCACTCCTCACACACACGGGAGGCCCACCCGCCACTTGACCTCATCCCTGGCGGGAGAATTGAGGCACGGTTCGATCCCAGGCGCAATGCAGCAGTCGCCTGGAGGCGGCGGTGGAAGGCGCCCGCTTTGCCCTTCTGCCTCCCTCTCCCCCTCCTCTTCCCCTTCGACCCTCCATCCCTCTCAACCCTCCCTCACTATGTGTGTGTGCCTGTGGTGTAGGCGGGAGTGCAGCATGGAGAGAGACTCCTTCTTCCTCTTTCTTTTCCCTCGATTCAAAGAGTGAAGTCCGGTGGCGCGCGGAGCGGCCAACTTCGGAATCAGTCAAGTCTCCCCCATCCGTCATTTCTTTTCGTAAGAAATCGCGACCTTTTCATTTCCGCGCTATATATGTCCGATGGCCGTGCAAGTGGCTCCGGATATCGGTTTATTGGTCGCTTTTTTTATTTCTTTTTTTATCGCCGCTGCTCCGGATGAGGCTTTCGTGGGACGCGTGGAGGCGGTTGGGTCGGTGCTTCCGCGCGTCGGGTTAGCGAGGGCAATCCTACGACTTTAATTTGTTCCCGCAGTTTGTTACAGTTTTTTTTTATTTACACTTCGGTCTCGTCTTTTCCTCTCCATTAGCAAGCGATAACCTTTTATAACGTGCCGACCATTCCCACAACGTGGAGGCGTCCAGAGTGCATTGATAAATGTATGTATTTTACTTAACAGCGAAGTAGTTACTTTGGTGAATTATTGTGTCCATTGCTATCAGTCGGATATGTACCTCTAAAATACTATTTCAAATAGGGTTGTATTCGCAGGTGTGAAGAAAAGAGGTATAAGATATTTGGGAAAGAGAAATGTACCTAGTTAACCGATCTAGAAGAAGCTAATTTTTTTAAAGCACCGTTGAGGGCGTTCTGTTATCAAATACCAGTTGCAGTATTCCATTGTTAAACTGTTATTACTGCCGGAGAAGTTACAATATTTATAAATCCATTATCACTATGTATTTGCGTCTTATTAGAATATCAGGTTTAAAGCTCTGACGCCATAAAACATCCGGTGAATAATGTTTCACGATGTAATTAATACATCATCGTAAACCTTTGATTCCAAATGGGCAATGCCTCTTTCATCGATTAAGCGCAAACACAGCAGAAATAGCTTTTATCATTAGTACTCGGCCGTGCATTTAAAGTGACATCCAGATTCATTATTAATAACAGTCAAAATTATTTACGAGCGCGTACAAATAAGAATTTAGGAAATTAACCTCGTCGCGATTACGGTCCTTCCGTGAAAACAAAACATTTTGTTTTTCTTTATGATAGCGGCTGACGTTATCAAGTAGGCCAATGTCTTCATAATTAGAATCGGCATTTTAATATCTGTTATCCTTCCAACCTGATGGTGTTTTTTTATCTAATCTGGAGAATCTCTGGTCGTCGTCGATGTGTAATTTTGTCTTGTCCAAGTCGCTTATCAGGGCGAAACCTTTTATTTTGCGCTGCGAATATTGCCTCTAAAAATTCGCCATTCTTCTTTTTTTTAATGGGGGAAAGCGTGGACTGTCCATGAAGCGTCACGGTCACGCGCGCTTCTAATTGTCGCGCGAGTGTCTTAAACAAAAACAAAACGTTCCCGACCCGCCCTTCTCCTTCACTTTGACATCCGCACCAAGAAAGTCGTCGATCCGAACGCTCGCTCCGTGATCGCTTCTTCCTCTCTCCTGCGTCCTTATCACTCTTCGCCTTTTATTCTCGTCGCGGAAATTTTTTCCATTTCCCGCGAAGCTCACGTAGGCGTCGCGTGGCAACGTGTCCTATCGCTTCGATACCTTCGATGGAACGTAATAAAGGGCTTCCTTCTTTGGCGGATTTTCCTCTGCCCTCGAGTGCGCTTCGGAAAGCTATACTATACGGCCGCTCGCTTCGATTAACTACCGGCAAAGGCGATCGCGTATTTGTAAGTGACAATTATTGCTTAAATTTCGATTGAAACGTTATCGTAACGACGGAGTTTCTTCATTCGTCATCCATCTTGAATTATAGGCACGAGAATTCAAAAGAAGTACCTAGCTAATAAATATCCCGTTCGACCTGTAGGGTTAT
This sequence comes from Uropetala carovei, assembly GCA_036926305.1. Classification (NCBI taxonomy): domain Eukaryota; kingdom Metazoa; phylum Arthropoda; class Insecta; order Odonata; family Petaluridae; genus Uropetala; species Uropetala carovei. The sequence goes on along the minus strand of JAXCHB010000078.1, from coordinate 1,015,159 downwards.
TCTGTTAAAGAAATGTATTGATTTTTCATTAATTACATATACAGTTTCTTCACAATTCTCTGTTTTATCCTTTATTCTTTTTTGTTTCCTGATTTTTAATCCGACGATCGTAACTGAACGATGATACGTTAACTTTGTTTGTGCAAGAATGAGAATTCGATTTCCTAATTTCAAAATTTTAGTGACGACTCTTCGTAATATTCGCGTCGAAGATGGAACTTCTATATCGGCATTTCTCTTCTAGCGTGGCACTTCGGAGAGCTTTGCGATGACTCTTATGGCAGAGCTCCGAACCGAACCACTGAACCGAACCGAACGACTATCATTTTGCTGAACCGCGAACCGAACCGAAACCGGTGACTAATTTTCTACTGAACCACAAACCGAACCAGTATTTTTTTTGCAAAATTGGTTCGGTTCAAGCTCGATTTACATTTGCATTTGTGCCCCCGAAGGGCCGTAAAGGCAAATGGCAGGAGGTCTCTTCGCACAATACCATCACTATAGCGAGCAGTGCGCTCAATACTTGTGGTAATTATTTGACAATATTGAACGGCTTCCAATAAAACCAAATATCCTCTCCTATTGGAAGCTAAGGAATTTAGCTACCCACAACTCTTTTAGATGACCAAAGTTCTTTTCGCAGTTCCTGCGACTCAAGCAAGTGTCGAAAGATGTTTTTCAGCATTGAAATATATTCTAACTGATAGAAGGAGTCATTTTAAAAGTACAGAATGTGCGTATCAAATTTTCTCCAAGTATTTATTTATCTAATATACATCCGTAACCATCAATAAGATAATAGTTTTTGAGATAATTGAATAATTTTAAGAAGCATGAAAAGCTCAATGCACTGAAAAAGACGTATGTTATCGAAAAATGTAACGTACCATATAAAATATAAATGAAATATAACAAATACAAAAATGATCATTTCAAAGGCATTTAATATTTTTTCGAATAAATGAAAACTCCACGTAATCATTGCTTCCGTGCTGCTAGCGCTAAAGTGCTAAAAAAATTTATTTAATAGAAATGTATTAATTACATTGTATATAATATTTTATTTAAGTAACTCCCCATGATAACATTTTTTCTCTACAATGCCCACTGTAAAATAAAATGGAAAAATTCCAATTTTGCTTGAACCGAACCACTGCGAAAAATGAATTATGAACCGAACCGTGTACCGGGCCATCGTCTTAAATTACGAACGAACCACTCCAAAATGTAGACTGGTTTGCAGCTCTGCTGCATAGTATTCTTGACGAAAGGAGGAAACTCTATCAACCGATTCCACAAAATTAAGCCTCAACCCACAGGTGATATTCTGCAGCAGACTTGTGAATGTTAGAATCCGGCCCGCCACTTTTTCATATCTTGCTCAGATAAAATTAGTATTCGTCAATAAACCATATTGAAATCATAAGTCCTTTAAAATACACGAAACTTAGACCCTAGTTAAATAAAATTATTGTTTAATCGTGTTCAAAAATATAAAATGATATTAGTAGTGGTGCTTAGCTTGATAAAACTACGATTTCTAATCGGTCTTAACGATTTAAACGGCCCCATACTTGACAATAACTGGGCAGTTATGACTTCAGTTTCTAAAATTTGTTCGTTTGCCCGAGGGTTAGAAAATTTTTTTAAATGTGGCTCCTTATTCGGAAAGATTGGACAACCTCCTATAGCATTGGTTCCCAAAATTTGGGGGGGCGTGAGAGTGTTCTTGGGGGGGAGGAAGTGAGAAAAAATCAATTTTTAACGTCAGATTCAGCTGGTTCAACTAGATTAAACGTATTTTTGAATCTTCTCAATATGTACCAGATACATGGGTAAAATAATTACGAGTTAGCGTTGATCACGAATAATGATGGAACGAACGATCCGAAGATCCTTATGCAGCAGACATAAGCTGTAATGATGTAATAATGATGAATAATGATGTAAACACGAGTGCAAAGGGTTAACATTTATTTCAGTAAAAAAACATGGTGGGGCATGACGACGGCGGCTTGGTGAAAGCCGAAAGGGAGGCGTCATGTCGAAAAGTTTGGGAACCGCTGTTCTATGGCATCCTTTTATGCGGCCTTCCACACTCCTTTTGAGGCCGTATTTATTTTCTCCCGAGTTGATTTTTTCGCGCACGCGTTGGAAAAGTTAGGCGAGACAAACATTAATCACGCCGAATCTCTCTCGGATCGAAGTGCATTATTTTTTCTCCCTCCCTCTCTCTCTCCCTCCCTCTCCCCCCCTCCATCCATCCATCCCCACTCCCGTTCCAATCCCTTCCCAATCTCGCCACCTTCACTCTCTCTCTTTCTCCGCAAGTGAGATGCAAATAGCTTAGCCTTGAAGGAGTTGGTCCGCCGCTCAAAAATTTTGCTCGAAAGTCAGTGGACTTTTTGCTCCCCGTCGGCTAAGAGACCTTGAAGAGACTTGAAGTTATTCGTGCAAAGGTTTTTCGGTGTTGCAAAGGCCGGGGGCTACTCGTTACTTGCGTCCCGAGCGGCATTCAATGCCTCTTTGCGCACAGAAGACATGGCGGAACTCGTGCTGCTGAAAGCTCTGCATCGGTCGGAAATGGACGGAGGGATTATTGGGTCTTTTAACGTGAGTAGTGTTAAACTTTTTAGCTCGCAGCTTCTTCATCGCTATCCCTGTGTGTGTGTGTGTTTTATTTACCATCTTCAGTCAGTTTTTCGATCCTTTGGCTATTTCTACCGCCTTTGTTGCATTAGGAAATGCGTTTTTCGGGAGCAACTAACTAGAAATTCATTCTTTGAACGCGTGACTCGCGTAATACGTTGCGATTATAGTCGAATGGACAATTCCCGTAACGCATAAATGGAGATGGACACATGAGTTTTTGAACCGTCTTCGTGTTAATATTGTGGCTTTGGTGACAAAAGAAGGGTTTCGTAAAAGTTGCGATTTCTACATCGGTCTATAATCAGTGATTTAAATCGACCTTTCCCGAGCCAAAACATTCATAAATTTTGTAAATGGTTAACCGCAGCTCATTTGCAACGTGACAGCCGCCAGTTTTAATATCCTGGGTAATTTATCTTGGCCATTTGTTAGACGAACGAATTTGGCCTTCATGAAAAACCACTGATGGGGAATCGCAGATATTCTCAGTTGTCATGGCATCCACGCCTCTTAATTTATCCAGTTAAAATGTGATTGGTAACTGAAGTGCAAATCGTTTGTGAGTTATTAAATATCGTTACTGAGTAATCTTCGACTTTTAAACATTGGTTCGTTCGTTGAATGCTGGTGATTAAAGAATCCATTCCTAGTTACGTTTTTGACGCTTGGTTTCTGCTATTATGCTATGGCATCCTGTCAAAAGTAAACAGTAATCTTATGGCAAATTTGTTTCTTTTTTTTGTACCATTTTCACTAACGACCAAAATATTTCGGACGTAGGAGTGCTTTTGCATGCGTCCTTGATTGAAAATTTAACTCTCAATTAGGTAATTTTAAGGACAGACCATTGGCTTTTATTTCTAATAAAACCATTCCGAAAATAAAATGGTTTCGCCGCCAATTGCAATCACGCGTTAAAATGTGAGAATAACTCTGGCGATAAATTACCGAAATTCATTATCCAGCAGATAAACTCGGTAACGCCTTTAGCCGTAAAACAAACCTGTGAACCAAATTAGCGTTCCGGTTACTAAGTAGTCATCCCCAATGGGAATTCACGGATTTGTCATTTCGAAATTTTAAGGACTCCGGTAATCCGCGGCAATAAACCGATTGACGCGCCATATACTCCGATACAGTTACCCTTTGCGTGAAAGGGTTCGTTACGAGCCTTTCCGTTACTCGCCCACGCGTCTCACCCCACAACGAAGATCGAATTACACGTCTTTCCGTCCTCGCGTGGAGCACTTCGTCTTTGCGATTCCGATTCCACGAGGCTGGACGAAGAATCTCTCTATCCCTTGAATCCCAAATCACGTCACATCACCAAGTTTTAATCGAGTAAATCCTTATCGCGGGTTCAACAAGGGATCAGTCGCGTGATCAGCTGGGATAAGGGGTGTTAAAAGCTTCGCTGGAGAGAAGTACTTACGTATTGAGAGGGAGAGAGATAATTTAGTCCGGCGTGTTTGCCCCGAAACAATGACTTTAGATCCAGTTGTCGTCAGCGCTCTGTTATTCGCCCAACGCAGAATCCACTGGAATAAACACTTCACTCCCCCTCCGACGGAATAGCCCGTCCCGCCTCTCCTCCCTCCCTCCCTCTCCTCCCTCTCTCCTCCCATTGCGGCCGTATCATTCCGCCTATCCCTCCGCATTCCCAACAGGAGATGTTTCCACGTTATTATCCTCCGATTTCATCCCAAAGGCCCTCTCCTCCCTCCCCCCCCCCCCTCCTCTCCACCCTTCGCCCTCTCCACCCTTCGCCCTCCCTTTCAGTCCTGCTCCACCCGCCGACCAATGAGAGGCTAGGTGGTGCGGCGCGTCTCCATGGTGAAGCGCCGTCGTTTAGCAACGCAGGGGAGGGTCGGTGGGCGGTTGTCAAGGGAGAAAGTGAAAGGGAGAGAGTGGAGAGAGGGAAAGTGGAGGGTGTGGGGGAGGAGAAAGGAAGGTTACGCGGGGTCCCGCAGGGAAAGAGGATAAGGGGAACGGCTCCTTTTTGGCCCTTCTCAAAATATGGTTCGCGGAAATTTTTTGTCAAAGCGTGCTTCTGGGTCAGTCCTAACGTCTGAATGTTTGAACGGTCTGCGGAACGCTACCGTCGCGTCTATAACAGCCTATAAATTATAGCGACAAAGAGGCTGATTGAGATATTTTTCACGTTCTGTGCGCCTTTTTGACTTGTTCTCATCCTGATTAATATACCGCCGTGCGATAGTCGTTGACCTGCTCGCGTCGAATTTCGCCGCAAAATTCCATTTTGTTTGTTTTTTTACGTGTATTAGTTTAAGCTGTAAATATCGCGAAAAAATAATTTGCTAAATTTTGCGACAACTAACGCTGCGACAATCCACCTTCATTTGGCTCGGTTCTCACAACATTTTAATCGATAGAATTTCCTTCGAATTAGGGTCTTTTATTTACCGATGACGAATCGTAATCGCTCGATAGCCAATGAAGTAACATATTCTACGCTAGTGTGCGCACCTTTGCGAGCCTATTTCGAACATTTGTCGCTATCCTGTCCATGTCAAAGCCCTAAAACGCCGAGATTTGCGAGTTGAAATTGTGACAGTCGAGAAAATTCTTTCGGGGATGCTCTAAGCTACCTTGCTTCGTGGCCGTGTGGTTCGGCGGGGATGAGTTTGAGGGCGGGGGAGAGGGGAGGCCGGCGGTTATGGAGAGGGGGAGAGAGAGAGGGGTGGGGTGGGAGGGAGGGATAGGGAGAAATGAAGGCCCTTTCACTCTTTATCGATCGTCCGCCTCTCCTGGTGAAAGGTCCAATATAACCAATACACGTATATTTTTCGGATGCGATGTTAAATGTCGCTCGCCTGCATCTTTTAGTCCGTACCGTCGAATGGGATTTAACGATTTCGCGTTTAAGAAGAAGGATCTTAGGTCGGCCGCAGTCGGAGGCGGATGTCCGCGAGCCTTCGCCGGGATGCGAGTCGCCGACCTCAAGGTCAGAAGATTGGTGCAAAACTGTTGTGCCGCCCTCGCCGTCTGCCGCGCAGCAAACACCATTTCGATTCCCGTCTCGAGTGGGAGATTAGAAGAGATCTTTCGGCACGTCGGGGAAAAGACACACGCGTGCGTCGGTTTTGCGTCGTGAGATTCGAGGCGGATGCGTGCTTTCTCGCGGATCCAAGAGGAAATGAAGGAACTATCGTGTCGTGTGGCCTTTTCTATCGTCAAAATGCTGTAGGAGGCGGTGGATGTTAGCGCGGCGATCACCGTCGGAGACCTTGCGACCGCCCTCCTCCCTTTCTCTTCGAAATGATGGCTGCGGCAGATGAATGTCGGTTGTTTCGACGATCTCGTGCGGCGAAAACAGCGGCGCCTGGTGATTTTCGTGTTTTTTTTTCAATTGTTTTTCACGCTGCATCCTCAATATGGCGTTTTCTGACGGAGAGGGACCAGATACGTTTCTGAAGTGGTGGTGAAGTCATCTGTCATTCGGTCATCACCTGGAATTTTTTTAAAGCTATCCTCCGGACAAGTGTGTGACCTGAGAATTATTGTAATTCATTCTCGGGTTCATCCCAGTGATTTATCGTCGTGTCGCAGGTGCGTGCCATGACCTTTGAATAAGACGACCGGTCATATAAGACAAGCTCTCAATATAAAAGACGGTTTATGAGTTGGTTAAAAGTAAATAAAATTAATATAACTCGATTCGGGAGCAAATTGTGGCAATCCGGTACCTTAGGAAAGTTTGTTTGTGAAAATATAATACTGCGATATGTCTCAGGTTTGACTCGATTTAATGACAGCATTCGAGAGCCCTGGATTATTAATCGCCTTTATCATATTAGCACCTCCCTTGCGGCTAGTCGAGTAATTCATTTGGCAGCAGTGCAGTGCTTATCCCATCCGCGCTCGTCAAGGACGATTTATGAATTTATTTGCAGTGTTTATGAAGGGAATAAAAGCTCGCTTGTGTTGCACCGCCGCGTCCAAATAAACTGTTTTTATGGTAATGTATGAGGTGACGCGAACCGACTCGCTGCTAATCTTTCCACTTCTTGTTATCCAAAGTGACATTCAGTCGGAAATACAAACCATTTAGGAATCTCCAATCTGCGAATAAGCATCGAAATTATATAATCAAAAATTATATAATCAAAAATTATATAATCTAATATTATAATAACAAAACGCGTCAACTCCATATTGCTGGTGTCGCACTGCATCATTTTTTCCCCGCTTAATCCCTGTCCGTTGGAGCAAATTGATTTTCGAAATGCGTCGTTTTGATAGAATTGATAGAATAAAGGCGAGTCGACGCGAACTGCATCGTGGGACGGGTGGCGCAATCCAAGGCATCGGATGGTCTCTTCCGCGTTCTCGTAAAAGGCCCTCTAAAACGGAAACTTATTGGTTATAGATGGTTCGAAAGGAGAGCGCTTAATTCCTACCTCCGAGCTCCTTTTATTTCCCGGATTTGGATTCCGAGAAGTCGCTTTATAGCGAACGACCCGTAGTAAAAACGAGTGGCGTAAAAGGGAATGGCGCCATTAAAACGGAAACAATGATTAGGCGGGGAGAGAATGCGAGAGAAGAAAGCAGACTCTCCAATGGGAGATGGAGAGAGAGAAAGAAAGAGAGAGAGAGAGATAGAGGAGACGGTATATTCTCTCCGAAGCGTTTTGATTTTCGCATTTCGTATTGTTATAATAATTTAGAGATAAAAACGAACTTTACGAGGCGCTTTTCTTTTTATTTTTATTTAATCTCACGCGAATTCGACGTTTTTTTTTGTTAATAGGAAGTTGTTTCTCTTTGCTTTAGCGCAAAGGAGAAACTTTAGTGCTGACAATTTTGAAACTTCTCTCCTGGATTTTTTTTTAGAATTGATTATAAATCCAAGTACGTGCATTTGTAGCTTTGTTGCATTTTTCTTTTTATTAGTATAAGTGATCTGAATGCATTGCTGTAGACCATTGGTTCTCAAATGTAGGGTCGACCAAATGGTGGTCGCGAGACAATTTTGGGTGGGTTTTTCAGTCTTCGCTACCCCAACTGATTTTTTTCCTCATTCTATCAATCCTTCACTTTTTAATTTATAGGTTACGAGTCTAATTTTTGTGTTTGATTGAGGGTTGGAATCTTCAAAATTAAGCATCTGTTAATTTTAATATATTTATATTTAATATAAGAAATAAAATTTAATAATAAAAATTTAATTAATACGGCGACTTATACTAGCTTCGCTCATTTTCTCAGTCCTCACATTTCTCATCTTTATAATCTGCTATGACCGGTAATCGAACCCGGGTCTTCCACTTGCCGGGCGGATATTCTACCGCTGAACTACCGTAGCAATGTAATTCTCCTGTAGTTATCTGTGTGCAACACTAAACATATTTCAGATTATTATAATGTAGTGAATAATTTAATCAACATATGACATACGTCTTTTTAAAAAAGAGATCATGATGATATATGTATAATGAAAATTTTCCTTAAGATCCAGATATTTTCTTGAACCCAAAATTTATTTTATACTCTTCGGTGCGCTTTATAAAAAAAAGTAGAACTGAAAAAAGTTTTTATACACCTATTTTTATTACTTCTCAAAAAATCACGGGGGGTCGCGGCGACCGAACATCTGCACGGAGGGTGTCGCATGGTAGATCTGCCTGAGAACCACTGCTGTAGACGGTGTAATTAGTAAAAATACTCGAATGTAAAATTATTCCGCCTAGCTTTTTAGTTAATGTATTATTAACCAAGAGTGGGCTTAAAATGAATCGATTTATCGTAATACTAATCCCTAATTTTCTTTTATTGTAACCTAATTCCGTAAATGTGTTTACGGCGATCAATTTATGTTTTGTGTAAGGTTTAGCCATTTAGCTGTTGTAATAGTTGGATTTTAAATCAGGGAAACATATTACGTCTCTCTTATCTTTCATAAAAGCACAGGAAGGATCTAGTTTCCCATTTTTTGCATTAGCGAAGCTGTTTAAAAAAAACGTTGTCTTTCTTCATAGCGAAACATAAGTCTTCGCGTAATTTTCCAGCTTCAAAATGACCTCAAAAGGAATCCAATCTGTGGAATTCTTTTCCTCGTGACCCGTTTTTTTTTTTTTTTAATTTTTCGAGCCCATAACCGTCCGTCCACACCCTCCCTGCGTTGCATCTGCAGCGTTCTCTCTCTTCAACCGATGAAAAATCTTTTCACGTGCCAGCTCAGGAAAGAAAAAAAAAGACGAATCGGTTGGCGCAGATCTGACCGAGGCTTCTTTTGCCGTGTTAAGGAGTGTCGAGAGGATCCGAGGCACATAGAGGTCGTCACAATGGGATGCCCTAGTTATAGTCTCTAGGGAGAATCAGCCGAGAACCCTTTCCTCCCCCTCCCCCACTTACACTCATCCCACCGCCCTATTTAAACTTCCCATCAACCCCTCCTCACTTCAACCCTTCTCTTCAATCTCTTTCTTTCGATTCTCGGCTGCTCTTCTCGGAATATCCGCTTCCCTTCTCCTTTCCCCCCTCTCTATCTATCTATCCCCGTTTTTTCTCTCCCTGTCTTTTCCTACAATAGGTTTTCTCTTCCCTATTTCTACTCCTATTCTTTCCCTTGTCTCATATTACGGTGGTTTCCTCCCCGTCCAAACCCTTCACCCAATTTTCCGCCCTGGAGAAGCCAAACCGTCGACTCGCGACTTACGTGCTACCGCCGATCTGGGCCGCTAAGAATCCCGGTGTAGCTGGTGTCTTCTCGCCGCCCTTCACCCCCCCTCCCACTCCTCCTCCTCCCCCTCCTCCTCCCCCTCCTCCTCCCACTCCTCCTCCTCAATACTCCCCACCCACCTCCCGTACGGTCCGCAGTCCTTCGCCGCGGCCACGTTCTTCCTCCGGGAGTCGCACCCCCGCGGCCGTGCAGTCTAGACGGACGCCTCGCGTTGCCCGCGTCCATCGGCTCTCCTGCTCCTCTCTACGGAGCGGAAGTAAAGGGGTTTTCGCGTTTTATTTTTTCCGCCATGGAACGGTGGACGACATGTGTCGGATCCCAGAAAAGTGCATCGTAATCTTCGTGCGCCATGCCAACCTGACAAATTATCTGTTTTTTGGGGGGGGGAGAAGGGAAGTGGAGATTGGTGGAGGGGAGCATGGTTGCGCAGGACGGTGTGAATTCCTCCTCTCCCACTTCGTCGCCTCTCTCTCTCTTTCTTTCCTCTCTCGGACGAGTGATGACGCCACTTTTTGAGGTAAGGAATATCCTTACGCTAAAAGAAGAGCGATAAGTAGTCACGTTAGTCGGTCGTGTTTCCGTACTCGTCGTGAATCTGCGTGTGTATGTGTGCGAGTGTGTTTCTGCGTGTTTCGAGTGTTGCGATTTGCCTCGGTTCTTTCACGGTGCGATCCTTCAATGTCTCTCTCTTTTATTAATGGTGCCCTCTATTGCGGTTCGTTCGTTATTTGGTCCTCGCCGTGGTGCATCGGTCCTTGACGACGGATCGCCTTTGGTAATTGCTATCCGGATGGAGGACGGCGACATTTTCGCGAGTATTTCTCATGGCAACGCGCTCTCATATTGGAAGATTTTTCCTGTTCTGGCAATGGCTCCCGCTTCTATGATGGAGAAGGCTTTTTCGTGTATTCTTGGTCTGACGGTCAATCGGAAGGTTCTGGTGGACTGCGGAGGAGAGAGGGGGGAAGGAGGGGGCGTTGGAATCCATTGTCCGGAGTTATTGCTTCAGTTGCATCGTGTCCGCTTAGCAACTGGACGCGCAAAAAGATAGTCGTTCATCTGTGGCGTAAGTATCCCTTGATAAACGACGGGAGGCCTTGTGGCTTTCTTCGCATTCTTCAATCGAATTATCGCCCTATTGTTGCGGCTTCTTTGAAGCGGCGGTTCCCTCCCCTGCCGTTTTTTCTTTCACCCACGAGAGAAATTGTTCGGCGAAACGTGAAAATTTGATCGTTTTTTGTCCCTCCTTTCTGGGTTTTTATAAATTTTATCCTCCACCATTATTCTGCATTGTATGTCAGTCGGAGAATATAAATTGGAACCTTTTTTTAACACAGGAGGAGTTATTTTTTCCGTTGGTGTTCCTCTGCGTTGCACTTATTCCGTGTCGCGATCTATCTAAGACTTCGCCTGAGGTTCGAAATGTCGAAGTTCCCCGCGTATCGAAGAAATGAAGTTCTTCGATTTTCGTCCTCTTCAGGTTGAATAAATATTTTCTCTGCGTGTTCCGATTCAATTCCAAATATTCTCTCATCTTTATGTCCGCGGTTATTTTAGTCGAAACTTAGCATCGAGGTTGATTTAAAGACGTTGGCATTCGCTGTCACAGATTCTTCAGATGATTCGCGTGCTGCTAGGTAGTAGATGGCAAAATATGCTATATATACGTATAGCAACGTAGCTATTTAGGTCATCGGATGCCGTGTTGAATACCTTCAGGTTTTCCATGTCCCCGCAAGAACTATTCGGTTGGATTCCTCCGTGTCGGGCGTTGCGTGGGAGTCATCGCGTCACAACCGCTTGACGCGCGAATTATTTCGAGCCAACGATTGGCTACGCTTCATCATGGAACTGTAACGTTTCCTAATGCGATCCACTCTAGGCTTTTATTACGATAATCTGAATAACGGGTATCTCTCGTGTGATAAATGTCGCTTTGTCGTATCATTTGCATTTTTTCATGCTCTGCGTGAACTGTTCTAATTCCCTGATAAAATTTTTTTCTTTTCCGATGGCGCATCGAATCCGTTTGAAGCGATGGAGAATTTCCGCGAAATGGCGCATTCCTCTCGCTGCTTAGAGTTAATTATAGCGATACGTGATTTATGTCTCTGTTATTGTGGCTAAGATTTCGGCATTTCGGACCACCGATTTGGCTCGGCCCCCTCCACAGTTGTTGAGACATTGCGACGTCTTTGATTGCGAGCCTAACCCTCCTTCTGCTATATTTTGTCAACGCGTGCATTAGTGGCGTATGTCAACACAGCGTGCGGACTTCACCCGCGTTTACGTAAACTTCGGATCCAAACCGCCGATTCGCGACGCCATCTCGTAACGCTCCTCTCCCCGGCGGCGATTAAAACCGATCCCAGTCGCCGCTGTGAGAAAAACATCTCGGCACCTCTTCGGCGTCCCTGTTTGTTTTGTTTTTTTCTTTTTTGAGTGTCTCGGATAATTTAATTAGAGCCGCCTTCTTAAATGGTATTCCCACCCGCTGTGACGCCATCTTGATTCCTGCGTCGGCGATCGGTGCGTGTGCGATGGGAGCGCCGCTCCCTCGGAACCATTCCTCAGTTCTCACGGGAGCTCTTTTTATCTTCCCGTGTTTACGCACGATTATTTTCCGCGATCGCAACGAGTCGATCTCGGAATGACCTTTTTTCGAATGTGCATTTAATTTCGCCGGCTTGAATTTTTTATTATAATTCGCTAAAGTGCTGTTCCCGCGTCCTGTGCTTACGGGTCGCGATGCTCATCCTCCCTCCCCCCCTAGATATCATCGGACCGGTTTCCCGATGTCGACCGATGAGCAACTCTTCCCCTTTCGGATTAATCGTCGCTGACCTTGTTATCTTGACGGACTCGTCGCCTGCAAGTTACACGACCGAATGTTTCAGTGTGATGCCGCGAGGGATTTGACGAGGCGAGGTTCATATCGTCCCTTTTAATGTCCTTCGTTATGAACGCTTTTCGGCGTGTTTTTTTTTGTTCGTTTATCTGCTTACGAGTGTTTCGTGAGGAGGCGTTTGCATCGGGTGATGACGACTACATTAGAAGATGAAATGCACGCGGAACACTCTTATTGATGGATCGCGGCACGTCCAACCGCTGAGCAGGTCGAGCGGAGAAGTTCATCTTGGTGAGAATCAGGCTCCTGGGGGAGATCTTTAATGGAGGAGGAAGAGGAGGTCAAAATTTTACCTATAGGTTAATTCCATTGAAATTATTAAAGCGTTTCTTAAGTTCCGGATTTCTTCCAAGTCGCTGAAATTTTCCGTTCGTTAAAAAGGGAATAAATTGGATATTAACTGTCGTTTTCGCGTTATGACTTCGATGCGATAGATCGAATAGCCACAAACAGTTGAGTAAACTATACAAGCGAATCTTATCTACACAAAGTATCCGTCCTCGTTTCTACTTTACTGATCATTGATTCCATATTCCATAATGAGACGGAGTAATAGAATTAGCGGCTGCCGAATTGCCGCTGAGGACGACTGCTTTGTAGCTGAAACTCTCGTGTATTCAACCATTCTACGTTGGATCTTGTTGTCTTATGCTTGAGCCAACGGTCTGCCATTCAATTGCGATTACCTTGATAATCTATTATGCTCGTAATTGATTCATTCTTTCGTTGCTTCCCGTTATACCGTTCAGAGAATTTATCGATGCGAAAAAATACAAATGCAGAAATTCCTTCTCTTTGTGATTATCGTCGATTCAGTTATTGTGTGACCTTGCCGGCAGAGCAGTTATCCTCTCGGCTGTAGCGCAATGGATTAAAAATTGGCTTTAGAAAAGATTTCGATGTCCTTCTGCCACGAAAGTACATAGTCGTTTTCTATATCAGATTGCATATTCCAAAGCTCGCTTTTATCGTACGTTTTTTTATGACGCTGCGTAAACGTTCATCATTTCCCCTAGGCGGTCACGTGTTCGATTTTTTTCGATGACGTCAGTTTTTTTACTCCATAAAGAGCGACAGTTGAGTTTAATGTTATGTGGCCCAGAATCTACGTATAAAACTGCGACTGCCAAAAAGGATTGTGGATTTTTTTTAATCCTTTCTCTTCTCTGCTTATATAAATATGATATATGTATTTTGCGAGCGTGTGTTTCTTGAACCACGTTTCGAATTAGCCGTCTTGCCATAAATTTGATTTCTCGTTCTTGGAATCGTAAAGATAGTGCGTAATTGCTCTACGTTAATACCCGCCGAATCTTTTGCGTCATTCGAAGCTTAAACACGATTGTGTTTATCTCTTCTCGCAGATTAGCCAATGTCACGGATTCAAAAGTTAAAACTGACTATCAACGGCGTGATTTTTGTTTCTTTAGCTTTGTTGTGTTTATGATTACTCGTGAAAACATTCGTAATTCTTGACTAAACAGTTGACAATGGAATGGTAAAATGTTTACAGTTTTTATTGATGTATTACGCTTGTTTCGATCCTCAATTATCTTTTATCGTTTCCATAATTTCAATAGGGGTGCAAAACAGTAGCGCTAGTGTGTGTCTGAAATATATCTTTGTATTTATTCTGTGACATTGTGGTTGAATTTTCGAGTAGAAACGAGTTGTTTTGCAGAATGCAATCATCGTGATTTCCAAGCATAAAAAAAGCCGCATTCCATTATCTTTTTTTTTTGACCCGGTGAGGTTAAACAGTCCTTCGTGTTCACATTCTTTGTTTCAGCAACTACGCTTTTTAAAAAAATTCTCAAATCGGCAACTTGGAAAACTTGGATGAAAAATTGGCACGGCGAAAAATCGGTCTTAATTCCCAAGCTGTTCAACGCACGGCTGCTTTTCGTATGCGATCTTAATCTATTCCTCGGAAATTCCGTATTTCGTATTTATGCCACCGTCATTATTAGCGATACAGAGGATCGGTTTTCCCTAGGACGATAATGGAAAGTAATACGAAGAGTTAACGTAGGTATACTAGGGAACCTCGATGCACCGCACCTCCTGCCATCCACCAGTAAGGTGACTTGCAGGGGTTTACGTAGACGTAGATTCCCGAAAGCGTTCAAATCGTGCGGTTTTATTGAACGCGGACGACATTATCAGAGTCGTAACGTTTAAATTTCACGGTATTAAAAACAAAACCTATCCCGATAGGATTTCGAAGCAGCAATATTTCTATTGAGCCGTTTTCTTCGGTTCGTGTTGCGCCGGAGTCGTTTTCCTCTTTTTCTCGTGTTCCGGGTGGGATTTTCCCCGCGAGGACTTCTCCGCCGAATAAGGATCGCCCTGTGATCTCTCTCGCTTTAGGGCCGTCTGGAGCAGGGGTGGGGAAACTTTTGACGAGATGGACCTCATCAGCCGTTGCGGTTGTTTAGGTGGGCCGCATTAATATATGAAAAAGCTTCAGCGGGCCACATTAGGGTCCACATCGAAAGTTACTTGAGAGATTGCAAAGGTTTCTATCTGTATGTGAAAATTGATAATTAATAATGTTTTTACGTCTAAACTTTGCAATAAAAGGTTTTCCGGCCCTAATTTTAACCAAAAATTCGGTACAGCCTGCGTCACATTTCATTACCCACTTTCGTAATGACATCGCGGGCCATATAAAATGCTCCAGCTGGCCTGATGTGGCCCGCGGGCCGTGGTTTCCCCCCTCCCCTCTGGTCTAGAGTGCTGCGTCCTCTTGAGTCGGGTTCTCTCTTGCGGAAACTCCTCGGTTCACGGCGTTATAACCCTGCGCGTTGAAAGTGAATCACTCTCATCTCTCTCTCTCTCTCCCTCCCTCTCATCCCACGGCGCGAGTTGGTGTGCCCTTCACCTGACCTTATGGAAAACGACTCGCACCAAAGCGGAGAGAGACTCCTTTGCGCCATCCCCGTGGGTGGGAGGGGGGAGGGGGGGATGGAGAGTGAGAGAAGGGGGAGAGGGAGGGAGGGTTTGGGTTGCGCCACGCGGAGGGAGGATTGAGAGGAGAAGAGGGAGGAAGAGTTTCTTCTCGTTTCATCTTTTCGCTCGAGTTTTTGCTTCCGATCGAGAGAGAGAGAGAGAGTTTTGCACGATTCCCAATTTTATTTTTATTATACGTCTGTTTCGGCTCGATTAACTAATGCAGTTTTCGAACAGTCACGAAAAGCTTCGCCAAAAGTGAATTATGCTCGCTTCAACCAAAAGTCGGCGATTTAATGGATTTAATTATAATATACGACGTGAAGATTGAGAAGGAGAAAAATTACGACTACGAACTCTTACTTGCCGGATGGGTGCTTTAACCAACTAAGCTACCAAGCCCAGACTAATTCTCCATTCTCGAATTGGGGTGTTTAGGTTGAAGAAGGGCTAACTCAGTTAGTACCTAAACCTTACGATACTAGATGTTCTCACTGAGGCACAGCGGAGAACACCCCTACTTTATCCCAAAATTGGGATCTCCACTGCACCTGGTTTTCCGAGCCTTTTTTATGTATTTTGTAGCTATGCAGTATATATATTTGATTTCATTCTCATGGGAAGTTGCATTATTGTGTTTCTTTCTTTTATCTCAGGCCAGCTGTTTCCAAACTTTACTAAGCCCACCTCACCTAAGAAAAATGTCTTTTCGCCCCCCCCCCCCCCCCCACTCTGTATCATGTTTCCACAATTGCAGTTAATATAGCCACTTTAATAAAAGCATGGACACAAACAATACTCCCCAGCCACTTTAGCAGTAGAATTTCGGCGGCTGCATATTGCTGGTCTCACGATTGTGATAGTTGGACGGACACAATGTCAAATATTTTTCCGCTCACCTAACCTACTCACCCACGTTTTCTAAACCACTGCCTTAGGCGGATATATATATATTCGTTTGCGCGGTAGGTTGAGAGTTGGTCCATCGGATAAATAAAAGGTTTCGTCTTTCGATAAGGGTTTAGAGTCGTGGGAATCGAAAGACGGGATTCGAACTCGGGGAAGAAAGCGGTCTTCCTCCTGTCGTTGTTCTCTTTGCAATCTCGATCGCTTCTGAACGGTTGCGAACTCGGCCGATGCGAATGCTCTGGAATTGCATCCGTCAAAGAAAGGGCGATGCCCTCCTCTCACACCCTTCCGTTCGCTTCCCTCGCCAAATCGTTATTTTTTTCCTTTTAAGTAGTCTTTATTTGTTCGTTTTGCCGTTTCATCAAAAGATCGAGTGCGACGCTTTTTGCAGCATAAATCAAAAACATGGCGCAACAATCTCGCGGTTTTCTGACATTAATGGCTGGGAATGTTACCGCTTCGATATGATCGTCAAGTAATTTCACATAAATTTCATGCAAACTTGCGCACACTTTAAACATCTTTATGACGATGACCCTGACATTCAACTGTTTCTCAAGCTACGTGTCGTCCGAGCCTTAAACACAATAGCCGGTCTCACGCAATTCGTCGTTTCATTGTTTTAAAATGCCAAGCGAAATATGCATACCGGGTCCAGCAAAGTAGTTCAATCGCGCTCAAGTTTTTCGGGCGTTTAAACTGACTCGGACGTCAACGGCAAATGTGCGTAAATATAAAACACGTTTTCTAAGCGTTTATTGCCCCCTTTGCGTCCATAAAGAATTAACGGTTTCGGCATAATATTTTTGAAATATAGCTTATGATTTCCGATGAGAAAATGTGTTAATTAGATGCGACTAGAATCGAACACTTTACGAAGATTTTGACCGTTCAAAAGTTACGTTCGCTTTGATTTATATTTGATCATTTTTTAATTATTTATTTACGGATGTGGCAAAATATTTATGACATTGCGTTCGTCCTTCTTACGTTTGATATTGATCTGGATCGCCAAGGACTTTTGCGTTACGTTCTTGTGACGGAATAACAGTAATGGAACACCGGAAAACGGTTTACAAGACATGACGCAGGCAGACTAAATGGTAATTTCTAATCAAATTATGCTGTTTGTTGATAAATGTGCCACAGTGCTGAAATTTTTTTCTAACGGTAGAATTCCCTAAATAACCAAAACGGGATTTTAGAAATTCAAAGATATTTGTTTATCCGTTAAAAATCCATAAAAGTTAAACAAATAGACAAATGTTTATATACTTTCGGTCGACCTAGAGAGCTGAAATGTTTCAGAAAATTACAGATTGGTGCACCAGCAGCAATTAACATTGACATTTACAGTGAAGTTTATTATTGTGGCCGTTAAAAATTCATAAAGTTTAAACAATTAAATCCATACAAATGAATTTATAAAGGAGTTAAAATCGTTAAAATTTGGCAGAAATGCTTGGAATTTTTAACAAACATTGGAAAACATATGTAAAATTCTTAAAATTAGCATTCTTGGGGGCTGTTCTGCCCAATTGTTGCCCCATGCGAGGATAAAAGTTATGATGCACTTCCAAATGACCTAGAGACTTCAAATTTGGCACGATTAATAGGTTTTCAGTTACAACCAATAGGGAAAAATGTGACATAGTTAAAATTCTAGTTTTTTGGGGGTTGTTATTGCCCCGTTGTTGAAAGTAGGCTGAAATGCTTGCAGAATGCAAGCACCGTCTATTAGCACGCTATAAAATAAAGAACTTACTCCATTCAGCCCGGCAAGTGCTTCATGGAATAAGTTCGCGGGCCACGCTTTTTGGAACCCTTTCTCTGTATGATCTGCGATAGATGCAACACAGAAGGAGTTGAGTCTGAGGAGTCGTCGAGCCTTTGGCACCCTCTGCCGTCATTCGCGAGCATCGTTTCTTTTGCTGCGTCCTTTATCCCTCGAGAAAAAAAAATCACCTCCTAACGTTTTGGCGCCGCGCAGCACAGATTTCGGCTCTTTAAAGATACTGTATCGCAGCGTTGGAAGCGGTCAACCGCTTCACGAGGCGGCTTAGGGAGGTGGATTGCCTCGGTTGGAAAGCTTTTCCTTAAACCTATTCCTTTAATCTTTTCAGTTGAGAGTTTCGTAAATGCGTGGAACGATTCGCGAATTTTCATCACCGAAACTCGTGCGACGTTAAAAGAAAAATGGCTGCGTATTACTTTTAAGGTAATTCGTGTGCAATTTACCATCGATTTTGCTGGTAAAACTTCTTCGCAGACAGACTTCAATCAGAAGCAGAAGTGTGACATGTGAAATTAATAGAATTCCGAACATTCTATATCGAGACATCATAACCTAAATTTCCCTCATTTTGATGATACCCATGAAAAAAATCACTAGTGTATTGATTCTGTGATTCATCTTCCCGTAATAAGCCCTTGCCTTGAAAACATGGACCGCAGATCCGGCTACGCCCCAGATACGAGACCGGGTGAAACTGGGAAGGGGAGGGGGGGTGGGGGGAGGAAGAGGGAGAGGGATGCCGAAGGAGGTGGAGATTGAGAAAGCGTGGATAGATATTAATAAAACAGGAAAGAGGAAATGGAAGGAGTGGGGACGGGAGATGCTTAGTGGACGGTCCATACTATATCGCGTCAGAGGAGAAGAACTCGATGCCTACTTGATCCATGTCATCGATAGAGTAATGATATTTTTTTCGGGAAAAATTGCAGCTTCCGAAGCCCACGTAAATGATTCAAAAAAGAATTATAAGGGAATATCCGTAAAAAGAAAATGCCTGGAAAACCAGATCAAAGTTTTGGTTACAAATCGGCTATCGTGAGCGGTGATTCGCTGAAATTAGATTCTAAAAAAAGAGCATACTTTCGGTGTATCGCCGCTGAGGATGGCTTCTTTGTAGCCGAAATGCTCATCTGGTTATCTGTTGCTATAGAAACTAGCTCGTTTTGACAGGAATGGATTATTTCAGTATGCTTGTTATGATGTTTCCTTGGTTTTAAATGTTTTATTACGAATGTACAGGCTTGTGACAAAGTATAATTTAACCTTTAGTATAAAGTAACATTAAAATGTATTCAAACTGCATTCTCGGCTGCAATCGACGCTAATGAGTAAATATAGCGTAAAGCGTAACCGTATGTCAGATTGTAAGGTCAAATCATTCTCAAGCTCTTAAATTTAAAAAATGAAATTAAACTTTTCTTTTCTTCGATATTTCAAAGAAGTTTATTTATTTCTAATTCTAAAGTTGCAATATTTGCGCTGTCCTATTACATGGTATGTTCTTTGCGAAGCCATAATCCGTTACATAATCGTTTTTATTTACTTGGAAGGTGAATTTCTCTGCATTTATATGGCTGCCCTTTTAAGTAACGAAGGACGTTAGTGTTGTCCAACGTTTCTTATTCATTTAACAAATCCAAGGTTGGATATTGTGTCATAAGTCGGCTGAAAATGTTTTTACAAGTATGTATAGAGTAATGAAGATGTTATTAACACATCAGTTATCCTTTAAGAGGCAGGCACAAGGCGTTGATGAAGTCAGGCAACGGGAAACATTAGCGTTAATGGCTCTTGTTCGAGACAGAATTATAAGTGTCTAATAATAAGAATGAAATGTGAGTAAAAGCACATCGATGGGAGTTTGTCTCTAAATGATTCTTTAAGGACGTGTGAGATGACTATAAAGGCGACGAAAACACTTTTAAGCATCGCTAATGGAGAAATGAAATGGACCGAGCGTGGAAAGGTCGATGCTAAAGGGAATGTGCTGACAAAGAATTTAAACAAGTTAGGAAAGTGTACAGCGTATCACAAATTGGCGCGTTTCGCGCAGTAGAGTATTAGAAGGAAATGATATACCTGTACGTAAGGGATATAGCGTTTAAAAGTTCGTTTCTTCATCATAAATAATCCATTTTCTTCCTATTTAAAAATATTGCATTCACACGTAAGGAAATTAAACGTGTTTTTGTGAGATTATGTTAGCAACAATGAAGAAGTAACCATGCAAGAATTTTTTCAAGTTCAACTCGAATTAAGACATTCTTGTTTGATTTTCTTGATAACGGCTACTCCGACGATAAAAATGTATAGGAAAAGAAATGCCTAATTTACCAGTTCTACAAGTTTTATTTGAAAAATATTTTGATATGAGCAATACTTTGACGAGATATAACGGAAAGTTCATTTTTTGTCACCAGGAAAGTGGTAACCCCTGATTGCCTTACGTGATTCATTTATGCGATTTTCTTATTATCTTTGATTGTAAATCCTTAATATCAAATTTCATGAAAGTCCGTTCGTTAGAAGCCGAGAACGAACATGCGGACGGACGGACAGACAGACAGACGACGGACTGACAGACCGACGACAATAGGCGCTCACGCTGGAAGCGAAACGGGCCTAATAAAAATGCTTGTATTTAATAAAAGCAAACAAAAAATTGCCGACGTCTCTCTGTATATCCTAGATTCCATACCTTCAAACGGGAAAATTTTTGGGATCGAAAAATTTTCCATTTAAATGGCGGAGAGAAAAAAAATTACAAACGACAAGAGTTTTTCGTAGATGGCCTAAATATTAAAAGAGACGTAGCGAAAAAACAAGACATCGCAACTGCGGGGAGGAAAAAAAAAAGACGTAAGCGTTATCGAGGTGTAGTCATTAAAGCAATAAACCTTTATTGGCTTAGCCTCCATTGGACGGAGGAGGAGGAGCTTTTGCAAGGTGTTTCTGTGTGTATAGCACTTTGAAAGCTTCCTCAAGGCCACGTGTATGTCTCTCCCCCCATTCCTCCCCCCTCTCCTCCCTCCCCCATTCCTCCCTCCCTCCCCCCCTCCCTCTTTCTCTCCGTCAGACAACTCGCCAACCCCGGTGTTGCCTTTTCCTCATTGCACGCCGTGACGTAATCGCCGCGCATCGCGTGTTTCAGTCCTCCCAATCTCCAAATAGACAAGATTGCTCGAAAATTCTCCCAACCGCTCGAAAAAAAAATCGGTACGACATACATTGCACAAACTTTCTCATATACTACCAACGCGTCGTTTAGTTATCTTTTGAAAAAATGTGAACTACGTAGAATCGTTATAAACATCAACTTAAGTAACTATACGAAATTTGATGAAAATCGTGTGAGCCGTTTTTTTTTAGAAAATCCGATTGTTGTTAAAGTTGCCCAAGAATAAACTAGCCTTATATTAATTCTTTGAGAGAAATGAAGTATGTAGTATTATTTCAGACGTAAACTCAAGTAACGGTATGAAATTTGATCAAAATCGTAGTAGCCGTTTTTAAGAAAATGACGTTGTTAAAGATGCCTATAATAAACTAGCCTTATTATATATAATTGTTCCGTCTCCCAAATGCGCTTGATCTCTCGGTATTTGAGGTATTGCCGTAATAACGCGCTGGCCTTCCCCGGCCCTTAGATTACGAATCTCAGTTCCATGCGTTCCCATCCTTTTACTTTCTCATATACGAAGTATATTGAGAAAGTATTGTTATCGCGAAAAAAATAGATCTCGATATTTTGATGGAAATATACGTTTTAGGTGTACTCTCAATCTCGACCGAATAAAGACGAAAGTCTATCGATATAATGGATTAATGTTTGTTCTTATGTCGTTTCACAGTGCGTGTAGAGAGGTCTGTCCGAAACTATTAATTAATTCAGTGGTTCCCAAACTTTTTGACCTGACGCCCCTCTTTTCGTTTTCACGAAGCCGCCATGCCCCACCATGTTTTCGATTGAAATAATTGTAAAACTTTGCACTCGTGTATACATCACTATTCATGGCCATCGAACTCGTAATTATTTACCCATATATCTGGTACATATTGATTAAAAAATACGTTTAAACTATTTCAGCTGAATTTGACATTAAAAAATTGATTTTTTTCTCATTGCTTCGCCCCGCCCCCCTCCCCGGCACACCCTTACGCCTCCCCAGGGGGGGGGGGGGGGGGGGCGCCCCACAGATTGGGAACCACCGAATTAATTAATTGGCGTGTCACGATATGGGTGCAACATAAATGATTTTGATAAATAAGAGTTCTTATTCCGTGGAATTTAATCTTTTTATGTTACGTATTCTTTTTGAAATTTGTTAGCCTTGGTTGTAATTTCTCAAAAACCATCTCTACGGTCTTTTTTCCCCAAAAAACTTTTTTTTTTCTTTGGACGAGTTCGATTTTGTTATTTGATAAATGAATGGTTGTCGATGAAAAACCCGCATGTTCATCGCCATTAACTCATCCGTCGTATTTCCCCAGGTACCGCAAACGGAACAGTTAAAACTTGTATGTTTGCGATGTATTTTTTTTTTTTTTAACTTTTCGACGTCAATTCCCGCTTATACTTGATGAGAACCCGTCGAAAACACAACTCGCTGCGTTAGGTATGTGCAGAGGAGGGGTTAAATTAGATCTCGTCTCTGCGTTGCGGTTATGAACTTGTTATGACAATTTAAACCTCAAAAAATTTTTGTTTCGTCTTCTATAAATGAAACATAACGTCGAAACATTCAACAGACTTATTTTTCATAGAGGTGGAGATTGTTTTTTATGCAAAAAGGCTTAATTGTTCATCCGATGCAACGAAACTATATTTTTACGTTGAGAGTCCCTCGGCTGCCATTGCCCGTTTGTCAACATACACAAACACACACGCTGATGTTTATATAAATTAGGTACTAGTAATAGGTGCTTGCATTCTGCAAGCATTACATCTCACCTTAATATACAGAGTAAGACCCGACAAATAATTTTTAAATGCTAAAGTTTGCACCTCTGCACCGATTTACGGGTTTTTCACTTTGGACAATGTAGGGGTAAAAACAACCCCTAAAATTTATAATTATAAGAATTTTATATTTTTTCATCATCTTTTACAAGTAACTCACATTTATGTCAAATTTTGTTGAGGCACCTCTATAAATGCATTTATATATTTAATTGTTTAACATTTATTAATTTGTAACAGCCACGGAAATATACTTGAATGTAATATTCAATGTTAATTGCCGCTGGAACATCATTCCCTAACTTTCTCAAAATTTTCAGCTCCCCAACTCATCCGAAAGTTTATAAACATTTGTCTCTTTGTTTAAATTTTATGAATTTTCTATAATCCCGTTTTAACTACTTAGCGAATTCTACCGTTAGAAAAAAATTTCAGCATTATAGCACATTTAGAAAACCTAAACAATGAAGTATTTGTTTAAATTTTAAGATATTTTTATCGACCGAAAAAAAAACGTCTTTGTAATTCTCGATTTTTCTGGCCAGTTTTGCCAAAAGACCCAGTAACTATTTGCCAAATTTCAATTTTCTAGCTTATGTAGATGTCCTCATAATTTGTATCCTCATAGAAGCATCCACATAATATATATATATTATAGATATCGTAAGCGTTCACTCTTCTGGGTGTTAATCGACCGATCTCTCTCTTCTCGTCCTTTCCAGGTGACAAGTTCCGTTTGGTTTTGGCGACGACTCTCCGCGAGGATGGCTATCCGGACGGAGGCGAATGGAATCCAGTAGAATCGGAAGGGTCGAGGGCCGACAGCTTCGAGTACGTCATGTTCGGAAAGATATATCGGATCGAAGGAGACGACTCCTCGTCTGAATCGTCTTCGAGACTGTGAGTAATGCGATCGTCGCCATTGCGATCTCTTTTCCGTCGTGAGATTCTCCGCGGTGTTCCTCCTCCTCGCCGCGAACTTGTAGAAAACATTTTTTTTTTTTAAGCGTTCGGAGGTTGTGGGGCGGGTATATTTACGACGCGGCGTTACTTTGTCCGACGATATCCCACAATGCCACGCAGAATTTCGGCTCTAGGCAACGGGTGAAAATTAAGCCTTAAAATTTTGATAAACGTTTTGCTTCCCATTTTGTGCGATAAAGTTATTTAAATCAATTTATGTGGTGGTTATAATATTGTAATAGTTAATGATTTGTAAACATTGTGGCTCCTCAATTTGTTTAAACGTGAAACAAGTCGGTGCACAAAACCATATGAGGAGCAAGCGATGTTTAATTTTACAATCATTACCCCAAGGGATAATAACGCGGTTTCCTGTGGGCAGAGAATTATAAATACCTTTCGAATATTAATTTTCTCCTGTATTTCTGTGTGAGGTTGGTATTATTTTGTTCTAGAACTTCCTTGTTGGAGAGATGGCTGTTTATTGCGTCAGAAATATTCCTTAAAGATTTCGTGATGTTTAGGAAGAAAAATTTTTTCTTCGACTTTTCTCGTGGTTATTTATTGAGGGTGAATTTTAGTGGCTCATTTGCTAAATCGAATGTTAGTAATGAGTTTATCAAGATCGGAATGGCGTGGTGTATATGCGTACTTCCTTTCGTTAGTTAGTCGGAGAATGAGGAAATGTGCTCGCGTCAAGAAGTGTACTAAATAATTCGTTTGGTGATTTTGTTTCTTTACTTTGATGTAAAAAAAACAAGTAGAACTTCAAAAGCATCAAAGTCGGCCTTCGGAAGTTCTTTCGCTTTATCCGACTGACCCTCGTTCCGTGTTCAAATCGCCGTCGACCATGCTTTCTTTCCGAAGTTCGTGTTTTATTAGCCTTTCAATCTCTTTACGATCGAGTGGAAACCAGAGCTCATATATCGCTCACCATGACGTATATGGCATTCTGAAATAGTTTACGTAATACGCAAAACCTATTTTTTATCCCGCCAAGGATCTATCGGTGAAATATTGCCTTTCCATCCTGTCGCCGTATGGATTTTTCTGGCGATGGATTACGTTCGCCGACATTACTTTGAGAAGTGCATTTGCTTCCGAAATGCTTTTTAAGACTCAGCGAAAAGTGCTAATAATAAGCAGTGTTGTCACTGCGCTTTATTGCGATAGGAGGCGACATGTCTTTTCCTTCTGCCCCCGCGTCATCCGTTTTATCGTTTAGGAGTCCATAACGCCCGCGGCTTTCTGGATTGGTTGGTTGCGAATCGAGGAAGTTGATAATTCGGCCTCTGCGATCGGAAAGGATGGTGGCGAAATTCTTACCATTTGATAAAGTGGATATCTCAAGTTCGTAAGCAGCGCTTGCGTTGTTTAAAAAAAAAAGAAGATAACTTCCATTATTTCGTCGCATAATTCCTCCTGAAGCAAGAATATTTCGAAAAACATTTTGGAGTTGTAAGCTTTAATCGTTAAGCGATTGGACAGGCGTGCAGAAGCGTGTTCGCGTATCTGCATATATGTGTTTGTAACTAAGTAGTTTTACCCTTGCCTATCGCCTATCAAATATGAAACCGCTTTTGACGCAGTCATGAAGAAAATAATTACTCAATTAGACTGCTTTTACTAGATGACCGCATGCATGCAATACTTTTGGCGTGTAGTTGAAATTTAAAGAACTTTTCTTGACCTTTCATTTATGGTCGATGATCTTCCGCTAATGTACCGGGATCTTGATGAGCTATTTAAAGTTAATTAATTGACACCAGCTACTTAATTCGCAAGAATAGTTCTCACCGTTTCTATGGAGAATGGTTTAAACTTAAATCGATCGAATACATTTCATTTTTTTAAACAACATACTTTGGTAAATTTACTGAATCGTAGGAAATATTGTCGGGCAGTATTTACGTTAATTACATTCGTTTCTTTTTGATTCGCAGTTTCAGTAAACGTTACCGATAGATTATCGGCAAAAACAGCATATATATATTTTTTTTAATTGGAATTGTTTTCGAAATATGAGCGAATAAAAACCGAGGCAGAAAAGAACCCATAAAGAAGTTTGAAAATGATATTTAAATTATAGTTATTTCGACAAATTTTTAGAATGACTCAATAATAATTGCGACTGTTATCGAATAATTTCGTTTTCATCCTTGACAGAAAGACTTTTATCTTAAACTTTTTATAAAATGGAGGAGTGTTTGATTCTGAATTATATCAAATTTCAATTTCATTGATTTTTAGCAGATCAGCTACTCCAATACAGTAAGTTATCATCTTTGAGATACAGTTTATTTAAATTACTTATAAAGATTTATTGAATATTTTTTTAGGCTATCAAGTTTTTAAAATGTGCTGTTCAGCTATATACATTACAGCTGGACTTTGCATTCTTTTTTATAAACCGAAGCGCATGTTTATTCCTTATTTAAATCCTGTTGTGGCTTACAAATAATTGGCATTTTCCCGCTGTTGATTGTTTATCGTATCGAATAAACAATTGTTTTTATGTTTTTACAGTTTATGACAACCGAATTATTTAAATGATGCGAACCATTTACTAATACAATTTTAATATTCCTCATAACATTATGGTATCGTAATATAATATAAACTTGTAGAATTTATTTCCAATTTTTTTACGTTCAGTAATGCAGCTCTCTTGCGTTCCTTTTCAATCGAATGGCGTCCCTGAAACCTATATTAGAACGGTGATATTGTTTAAAGTAGTATCAAAATGTTTAACCGCTCACGGAAACGCATATATGACGAATGGCTTTCTTTGATTCAGCGAACCTTACGAAGCGTTATTTTTACGTCTCTTATTTCAATGAATAGCGTTCACGTTTTGATACGATTATCATTGCACGTGATATGCGAAATTAAACTTAAGCGATCAAAGCATTGAAGCAAGCAAGTTTCCGGGGAAGGTCTACTTTCTGTCGGAAATCGTGAGGAGATGTTTATTTCGAAAGCGTTTTTCGCGTGGTGCCTAAGAATCGGACGCAAAAGCGAACGGTCGAAACAATTCCATGTTGACGACCGGTTCTTAATTTCGCCTTCGCCTCTCGGTCGTCATTTCTTGTTGGTGGAATCAATCGAGAATCGACACGCCCTGCCATCTTTTTTTCTTCCTTCTTTTCACCACTTAAAGAAGACTGCGAAGCTCCCTCCTTCCCACGCGCGTCCGCCAGATCGATGGCCGGAAGTCGGTGGGAAATGGATGAGAGGGGCGGCCGACGTAAAACATCTCCCGACCATCCAAAAACTCGATGCTTTGCGATCCAGTTCTGGCGGAATGGGCTTTTTTCCCCTGCAGTTCCCCACCTGAGGCTTATTTTTACTCATTAGCACCCATCCAAGTATCGTTTCCCTTCGCGGCATATGCGCTAAATATATCCACAAATTACGCATACCAACTTTGCGAGTACGTCATCTGGAAGACCTGAATACACATCCAGTAAAGCTGTTTGTGTGGTGAGGTTATTTTCCGGCGGAGAGTTACGCTGCATTTGCGTGCTCCGTCTCTTTCGATTCTTTTGATTTTTAAAGTAGCGTAGAGATGAATTCGTGTTTTCGAACGGGTGTATATGCGACGTAATTGACGTTCCTCGATTGTTTCTCCTTTCGTCGCCACTGTTGCTGCCGCCGTTGGCATTGTTGACTCGGCGACCGGATTATAAGTGTCCATAAATGCGAATTTTTCGCGAAGGGCCGTACCGATGATTATTTTGCTGTAGATTTGCGAATAAAAACGCTTCGAATGTTTTCGTTGAATATTTTAACGATCCGAAATTTATTTTGGTGGAACTGTGTGTATAAAAATGTCTTTGCCAATGTTTCCCAAACTATTTATTTTTAGGGTAGCCACGAAAAATGTTTATTAATAAACCAACGATCTCTTAATGTTGATACGTCATCAGAGAAATAAATGTTGCCGTAATAAATTCATTATGGTCTAATATCAGCAAGTCTATGCGTCCAGTGGTTCTAATGCACGTGTGCATGATTGTAAAACCTTGTTTCAAGGTCGGGGTATCCGCGGGATCCTACATCTTTGACAGGGTGACTTGCCTAATAAAAGTTTGGAGACCACTTGTATACTTGTATATTTCACTGTCACGACTTCGAGCTTATTAGACTCGGTTCGGCTTTTTTGTATTTTCTAGTTGTAAATAAACCAAACGTGTATTAGAAAACCTATAATTCGTAAATTTGATTCCCAAAGTGAAAGAAAATGCTTAAATTAACTCCATAGCCAATAAACTGCTATTAGACTTTCTTCTTACTCTAACCTGTTATATTGTTATGTTCCTGTTTATTATCATCGTTATTCTTTTGTTAACTTTCTATTTCACCGATTGTAATAGCCTTGAATAGGTTTGAATTTATATCGATAAATAAATAAAAATGTCAGCATCACATCTGGACCACACTTCAAAAATTCGCTTGGAGAATTCGGATTTTTTATGCTGCTCTGGCTGAGATTCCCCCCGTTTCCTTCTCCGAAATCTCCGATGCGTTCTTTTTTTTTGCGTCTCCGCCGTGGCGCTCGCAAGCGTTCGAAGGTGTCATCTTCCCCTCTCATTTGGCGCGAGGCGTTTGTGGAGAAATGGTTAGCAAACGAGTCATTTCCTGTGACACGAGCGCCCTTGGAGGGAATCGAACTCTAGCGCGAGTGACGTGTGAATAGCCGAATGACGGGAGACAATATGTACCTATATAGAGATTGACGCGAGGAAAAAAGTTTTCGTTTATCATTACCGACACGGAGCGCTCTCGTATTAATTTTAAATCCTTTTGGAATTTGTTTTGTTTCGCTGCTGTTTGTTCTTAAACTCGGTATTTTAAGCGTTGGAAATTTTCAACTTATTTCATCGTCCACGGAGAATTGTCAGGATTTCTTTCTTATCCTTTGAGCTTTTAAATCACTTTTGTCATTCAAGCTGTGTTTATCGGAATGAATGCTGTAATTCCGTATTTATGAAAATATGTGTAGTAGCAATGAGAGGTTGTTATCCTCGATAATTTGTCACGCACTGAGGTCACGCGTTCTAATGAATGTTTTCTCATCGACTTCGAGTCAATTTGATCTATTTAAACTGCAAATGCTGAGATTCTATTTAGAAATATCCTATTGTCCAGTCTGACGAAATTTAGAAAGTAGGTATTTGCTAATGTTTTTATTCGTCCGATATTTTACAGTATTTTTTTTAAACTTGGCGAACGTCACCATTAATTCAACAGGCCATTATCAAGCTCGTCTTATGGCCTTGTTTTGTCTATTGGAGATAGCTGAGATAGTGCTTTTCAAGCGCTTGTTCATGAATCACCGTTAATATTATATCGTACGAAGTTTCCCCGCTTTCCATTAGTAATGACTTCGTGCAGAATAAACGTTTACGCTTAAACGTACCGATTATTCGTGTATTTCATAATCATCTGCTCTAATAAAACTGTTTGGGTTTTGTGTTCGTGTATTGCGACACTCACGGACGATATAATATTCTGTAAGTGTCAAGAGTTAAGGAGTTTATAAAAACCTTTCGAGACTCTGTTGTTTCGCTCCGTGAGAATCCATTCACAAGGCAACCGTCGCCAAGGAGGAGGAATCGGGACGGCGGCAATGTATTTATAAAGATAAGAGAGAGGGAGAGAGAAACTGAGTCAGAGGGGATTCCGAATAGTGTCGCTGGGATGATTCAGTTTAAGGAAAAGGAGTTCTGGCGAATGGAATGGCGACGCGTCTGCCGAGCTCACCCCAATGGAAGGGGGAGGGGGGGAGGATGGGTTGTGTCGACTCCCCTCCAACTCAGAGGAAATGCCTCCAACATTTTAGAACGTGTGGCGCAGTTATCGAATCGAACCCCCAAATCCGTGAGACGGGCGAAAATGGAGTTTTTCCTCTTTTCCAGGAATCCGAGTAACAGGGTCGCCATGACCCTTTCCCCTAAGAATAGAGAGCGAAAGGAAGATGTATTATATTTAGTTTTTGTGGGAAAAATTGCTGTATACTGCTGCAGGAAAATAAAGGAAGTGCGTTTGTGCTCCCCCCCTAATCCTCCACCTACCCATTATTCCCTATTCACCACCACAGCGCTGCTGTCGCATGCCCAAAACCTGCCCTGCTGACATTTGCATTATCTGGAGAGAGAGAGAGAGTAACTTGCCTGTGAATCGCAACTAATAATCCAAGTCTATTGAAATGGGCTGCATTGCCTCAAAATAAGGTGTTTTCGTATTATTTTCAAACTTAAATTATAATCATTCTGATATACGTGGCAATGACATAAGGGTAATGTTGAGGACTTTTCTAGCGCTTAGTGGGTCTATGATGATATGCGCTGATAATTTCGCGCGTCGTTAATTCTCCCATCGTCAGTTTCGGAGCAAACAAACATTTGGGGGTAGAAACGTTGAACTTCGAGAGGAATTTATGTGCTTTATTACATGTATTTAAATGCACTAATAGTTAGAAATGAATTTTTTTAAATTTCGTCGGAATCGACTTGTTCATTACGACTGTATAGCTTCCGTTGTGCAGCATTTAAGCGATATTTATGACGACTTGCGGCACCGATATGCTTGTGCCGAAAGCCACCTAGAGAAACAAGAAATAATTCGTAAAATAATAAGAAGGATTTGATTAAACAAAGGACGACTTTCCATCGGTGAAATTTTTCCGTCTTATTGTGTGAAAAATTTTGATAGCAAGATTTGCGCCGTGCGAATTGCTCGCGGAAAAATAAATGAAGCGTGCGCGCGCGTGTGTGTATGTATGTTTGTATGAAAGCGTTAAGGTCTGCTCTTGCTTCTAGTCGTTAAGGGTTAAAGAGAACGAGGAAGGATACGGAAGTACGACAAAACACGGTCGGAATACGTCGATAGCCGAAATTCCAACGCGGAAATTCCAGAAATGGCGGATTTGTTCTTTTTTTTATTTTTAGACCCTAGAGTTTTGTGGGAGTGAGTTTTATTGGAGGGGAGAGGGAGGCGGAGGGGAGTAGGTTGAGGGGGAGAAGGTTTGAGGGGGAGTTTATTTTCACCCTTCACTTCTAGAGCTGCCATCAAATCGATTCGCGAAGTTTTTCAATACCGCCATAAATTAGACCTCGTCTCGATGAGAATCTCTGCGGGTGGCATTTATTTGTTGGTTCTTCCTCGTGCATCACGTGTGCGCGCGCGTGTGAGTGTGTGCTTATATGTACACACACACGTATACATATATTTATACATATATACGTACATAATACGCAATTTCAAATGTCATTTTCTCGCTCTCACTGTCCAATAAAAGTGTCTGTTATTTAAATGTCGCACTATTATTCATGGTTTCGTCACATAATCTAAAATTTCCTCTAGTTTTGATTTAAATGATTTGCCACCCGACTTGATCTAACTCTTGACGTAGAGCCGCGTCGGCTTTCTCTGTATATATCTCTCTCTCTCACTCGGACGGCATCACTGGTCCGATCGAAAATTTCACATCCCGCTGACCATTTCTCGCCCCAAGGACGAAGGTGCGTGGATGTAACCTCATCGCCGGAATCCGGTTTGACACGCTGCCGTGGATCGCGAGCCGATTACCTCGCCTAGCGGGCCGCCATATCCGCCTTTAATTGCACCGGCGAGCTTCGATGAGAGAGAGAAGGAGGGGGAAGGGGCGATCCCCTTCACTCTCGATCCTAAGACGATTTCCGAACTCTTTTGTTTCCGCGCTCGGATGCGCCCGTCGCTAAGGACGACAATTCTGTTTGGCAAGTGGTGGTCTTTAAACCTCTGCTTTGTCATATAAAACTAATATTATAGAGAATTTTATTCTTTTTTTAAGTTTGTAACTTATAACTGTGAATATGTGGTGTAATGCCCGTAAAAATATATATATATTGTCTCCAAAATATAAATAATCACACCTGTCATACGTTTGTACCTATAAAAATAGACGAACGGACGTAGAGGTTGCCTGAAAACAATTTGTCATAGCCCAAACTGCAGGGCAAGAGCAGATCGAGGGACAATGAATGATGAAAAATAAACCACTTGAAAATATTAGGTATATTTTCAGAAGGATACAGATTTTAATTTGTAAAAAAGGAAATTAAAATAATTTTACGCAGCGAAATAAATACGTTTCTCGGATTGTCATTTTTTATTGCTTTATTTAATTTTTTCGTTTCCCTGAAATTTTAGGGGACAACTAATCCCCTTAAACCCTCCCCCAATCTAGATCCGCCATTGCTGCAGGTTAAACTGAGAAAAGGCAAAATTTTAAATTTATGTCGAGGATGAGCGTCAGTCATATCATTCGATTCTCTCCTTTCCACATGTTTGTGGGGAAACGTTTCTGCGGTTTGAATGTTTAAAATATTACCACCTTATTTCATTAGCTCAATCCGAAAGTAAATTTTTCAATTTTTTCCCCGCATTATTTTCCAAATATCCTAATTTAAATGTTCAAAAGGAATGCGTTCTCCATTTATATTTTTCACCATATTGTCCCTCTGTTCATGTCACATTCTGGTGTCCGCGGCCAAAGAACAGTTCTGCCATTGTATTCGAGAATGTTATTAAATTTTCTCTTCTACTTCGCTGCAGTACTTAATTTCCACATTCATGTATTTTTATGCGGTTTAGAAATCTCTTTATATTGAAGCCTTTATATATATTTTATATATATATATATATGTATGTATGTATGTATGTAACTATCAGAAGTGCCCGTTGAATTTCAAATGATTTAGTGAACCTAAAACTTCGACCTTGTAACATGTAAACATTGCAAGAATAAGATATAGTACAGTTTTAACCGTCGAATAAAACGAAAATGATGAAAACTGCTCCGCATTTATCAATTTAGATGACTGAAAGAAGAAAATGTTACACTGTGAAAAATCGAAAATTACGTGTAAACTTATAGGAAAATAATTATTGAATTAAGCTCTCCCTCCCCCAAATGTTTTACCGCCATATAGCCTATGTTACTCGCAGGGTAAAATTACATACCTATGCGAAGTTTCGTGACGATATCTTCTAAACGAAAACTCTAAGTAAAACCAGCAAGAACACAATAATGAACAGAAAATGGATGAGCAAAGAAACAAGCGAAATTAATTAATTTAACGAAAGAAAAAAGTAAATAGAGGACGTTTAAGAATCACAGAGTGAATGTTATCCTCCGACTATTAGCTCGATTTCTCCTCCGTGAGTTTAGGGAGTTTAGTTACGAGAAAATTGTTTATATCAACAGTACTTTGGAAACAATGATACGATTTATCCAATCACAATTTGTGGAAAATATACGTCTAATTCTTTAAGTTGCCTATGTAGTTTTAAAAACAGTTTCCTTTGGAGAACTCTACGCCATATTCCTAAAAACGTTTATTAGTAATATTTCAATAAAAATCAACAAATATTTGGGGTCCATGTAAACAAAGCAAAATCGCATACAAAAACTGAAAAACGATATTACGTTAAACTTTTTCCCATATAAATGTATTGGACTCTCAACTTCGGTGGCAATAGGAGTTGTCATGGTAGCTTATAATTGGTATTCTCATAAAATTGATAAAATCACGAATTTTTATGATTCTAAACGCATTTTTACGCTAATTATTTCAGGATTCGGATTCTGTCTTCAATAAAAATAAACTTTGGTCTTTCCTTCATAGAACCATTCAAGTCTCTATTTCGTACCATGTTTCTAAGTAATTTTAAAATTCAAATGAAAAATAAGATGCATTCATCCCTATGTTATTCAAATGTAGAAAATGGAAAAGAAAATATTTTTTAAAATTAGTAAGGTTAATCAAATCGGTATAAAAACTTGACTACACCACTTAACTCTTTATTCCGGTAAAAATGGCATATTCCTCTTGTTTCTACTTGCCGTAGTTGCTGAGCTATAAAAAACATACAAACGTAACGCATTATTGATAATAATAATACACTTTTCTTTATAGATATCTATTGATAGATAGAATATAGATAGTAATAATTATATATATATACTTCGTCGAAGTAATTTGATGCTCTTTGGATCGCCTTTGTAAAACTATAAACTATCATTATCATAGATTATGGTTAGAGCATACTTCGTTTCACTGTGTTATTTATGTCTGTTGTAAGTAATATTATTGGAAGTGTTATCTTGTGGTTAGTTGTGGCAGCGCAAGAAAACTATGAATGTGAAGTCTTAATTTGGCCCTTTTCTCGCAATGTCTGGCGTTTTTAAGTAAATGCGCACTGTGTTTATTAATTGCGGAGGTAAAAAGGAAACTATTAGCGTGAACTTGGCGGAAAATGAGGCGTAGGACGAGGCTTGGAGAGAGAGAGAGAGAGAGAGGGTGGGGGGAGGGAGGGAGGGAGGAGGAGGGAGAAAACAGCAGCTGCTGCCACCAATCGGAGGCGGAACTAACGTGAAGCAGTGACCGTGTGGAGGCGGTGCGTGGTGTCGCTCTCTGACGGCGCAATCGGCAAACTCCTAGCATACACCATCGTGGAACAGGGAACCACTCTGAGTTCACTTTGGCATACGACACTAGTGAACACAGCTGGTGGTATCTCAGTTGCACGACGGACTGACCCGCCGTGACGTTGTAGCAACGCTAGCATCCCATAGACGCAGAAGAAGAAGGAGAACATGTCCGAACGAAGGAAAACGCCATTTCGAATTGTGCTTTCAGCGGAGTGATTTTTGATTGTTCGGATCGGTTATGGAGAAAAAAACTTGTGAAAATTGATTTATTTTTTTAAGGAATTTCATGTAACGTTTCTTATATAATTATTTACTCTTTTGTTTATATTATTTGCTTAATGATAAACTCATCTAAGGGAAAACTAATTAACGCCTCTAGTCTGTTTGTTGTAATTGCAGTTTTGGTCACTTGTCTGTAAAAAAAAAATTAAGCTTTTAGTAATTTTTACGTGCTTTTAAATCTCATACGTTCGACGTAATATTAATGTCAGAAATCGGTCTTCAAATGTTTCGGCGATGATTTTATTTTGTTTTACTTTTATATCTAATTAATTATTGGCGTGTTATAATTTATGAAACTCATTGAAAAAATTGCCTTTGTATAATTTTTTTATATTTAATAATATCTTTAAAACGGTATGACGTACTAACTTCTTTTAATAATTTAAAAAAGCAAGCTTTCTTTGAAAATGTATGGTAAATCATTTGGTTAAAATTCTGAAATGCATGTCAGTGTTGCTCTAAGATCTTTTAATTTTTGTTTGTTCACGAAATAGTTGCCTCTTTTGTGTAAAAAGATAAATGCAATGGTTTATTTTCTAAATTTACTGTCCGATGTGAATTGTTAATTTACGCCTTATAAAATAAAACGATATATATATATATATATAAAGGTTTATTTGGCTCTCTGATGTAAAGATATCTTTGTAATTTTTTTGTAATAGTTATCTCTCGCAGTGGAAGTGAAAAAATGAAAATTAATGTTAGCGTGAAATTTAAGTATAAATTTTAGCTTGAGGCGAATTTAGGATAACTCTCTCTTTTGTGGATGCTTTTCTTCGGTTTTCGCATTTAAATATTTCATTTGTTTTATCATTAAAATTTTCTCTTTTGGGATGCAGAAGTGATGGAAAAAATATTTTAATGTGTTATACTACTACTTTTCCTGGTTATGGCAAAATTATTCCACATGTTTACACCGTAGCTGATCTTGTTAACCTGTTATTTATTAATGTTTTGCAAATTTATATTGGGAATAAATATCAATTCTGTGAATTGCGAAAATATTTATCCCGAAAGCAAGGAACGTTAATACGAGCCTTTTCGGCGACAATTATAACAATAAGCCGAGGGATGACTTCACGCTTTCGGTTACGTCATTATCGCAATTGCGTCATCTAGACAAAAAAAATCATTGCTTAGTCACCAGGTTAAAACGCATTGCTTTCAGGTGTGACCTTCCCGTTTTTTGCCTGGAAGCATTAATTTTTTTGGAATCGACGAGTGGAAAAGTTTCGTACTGACGAATCTTCTTCTTTTTATCAGTGATATATTGAATCGATGCATAATGTTTGTTAATTGTGAGTGAATGATTTGAATTGAGAAAATTTTCAGATTTACAGGCAGTGCAGATAGTCTCATTTAAAAAAAAATCGAAATAACAGTAGTTCAGGCATATTTCATGTGCATATCTGTTCTCGTTCAGCGTGTTTCGTTCTGGAGAAAAACCGATGTGTAATAGCATTAAGCAGTCTTATAAGGGAGGGTGCTAGGAAAGATATAGGTTGAGGAAAGGAATGCTAAATGCATTTAAAGAAGGGATTGGCTATGATTAGATGAAGAAAAAGGCCTTCGGTGGTACAGTATGTCAAAAACCTAAAGAAAAGTAGAATCACTATGAATGAATGAATACTGTTATACACTTTATTCCTTCCATTGGCTGACAATCACTGTATTCGAATCCGTTCCGGCTTCCTAGAAGCAAGTTAATATATAATATGTGTTTTTCTTCTGAGTTCCATTCTGATTGAAATAATGTTTCAATTTGAGATGATGACAGAAATTCTCGTTTCTTTTTCTTTTTGGAAATCGGTTCGTTTGAACTGCACTTTTCCTCGTGTGTTCATCGTTTCTTGCTTACTACAAATGGATGAGTTTGCGCTTACGTTGCGCAGTTGTTCCTCAATTACACTTGCTGAACAGCTCGAATAGAATATATAAAAGTTCTCCAATTTTATACCAAAATAAATCCACGCAGTGACTCCTGCCAATTAATTTAAAGGAAACTCCATGCTTCCACGATGGTAATACTACCCGACTTTGTTTGCTCTCATTAAATTGATAAATTTTATTTAGTTTTCAAATTATAAACAATAGAGACAAAATAATTGTCTTGAAAATTTCTTAAACCTTTGTAAGTCCTGCCCATCAACGGAGCTGGACGCAGTTATGCTGGACGGTCGCCCGGGGCCCGATGTCAGGCAGGATAGTCCCGGGATCAAGAAGGGCCTCAAATTTAATGTTATTCGGGGCCCATGAGAAACTATGCGGACCCCTCCCACAACAAATTCTGAAGAACCGTCCCAAGTTTCTTATGGTTTAATTACGACCGGTTTTCTGTCGCTTTAAAACATTAAGGTTTCCAGCTGTCCATTTTCTATTCCCGGAATTAATCGCGGACAAGTAGTTTTGAGTCAGGAAGATGGAGAAGGAATAACGGCAAGTCTAAGGATAAGAGGTTGGAGACATCGCGAATTTTCAGATTTCCACAAACGGACCACCCTCTCCGCCACGCCCCCTTCGTCCCTCAAGGCCCTTTAGCCGCACGAGTGTCCTCTCTTTCCAACCTACCTCTTCCTCACTCGGCAACGTTCTATTTTTCTCGCGGATGCACCGATATAATGTCCTTCAGGAAGACCTTAGCCTACCCACCAACTGCTTCTATCCCGTCCTCTTCCCCCCCCCCCCCCCACCCACCCCCTCTCTATCCCCGTGCCTCTTGAGCAACGTCGTCCCGAGGGTTCACCAATTGGCTCCTCAAGCTGCGTGTGCAGCCCGGAAAAGCATTCTGGTCATCCTTCCCCGTCTATATCTAGAGGAGTCGGTCGCAGGTGAGAGATCCTCCTCGCCTTTTCTCTCCTCCCTTTCGCCTCTCCCTCTCTCTCTCTCCCTGCGTTCCGAAAGACCATTGGACCCACTCCAGTTGCAGTGCGGAAAGCAGCTGATGTCTTCGCGTGGAGGTCGCCATCTTGAATCTCTTCCGGTTGGATTCGTATCAAGTATACCGGGGGTCGGTGCGAGACGGATTGGTTCGAAGACGTTTCAAAAGGGTTGCTAGGGAGAGGGAGAGGAGGGTGTTCGTGTGTGGGGCCAAAGGGGAGATGGGGAATGAGGAAACGAGATGGGCGTGCTCTGACGAGCGGATGCATCTGGTGTTGCGTGCGCGCGCGGAACTTTTGTCAGCTTGCCCTCCCATCTGCCGGAGGGATTTCGAACTCTTTGCGAGCGAAAGGGGAGAGAGAGCCTCTCTCTTTTTAGAGCCGTGTCGGCCGCGCGTGACGCCCGTGTCGTTCTCCGGGGAGACTTTTTTAAAGCATCGCGGATCCACTGCGCGAGCCAAACTTCGCGTACGATGTTTTGGCTCCGCACTTTCTGCCATATTAAGAGTTCGGCCCGCCGATTTATGGCTCCTATGGCGGCCTAATTAAACATTAGCTCTATGAATAACATAGATCGCGCGAAAATCTTTTGTAATTATATTTTTAATTATTTGTCGGCTGTTACGTATAAATCCTTACCTAACAATACGGGTAGTAGGTATTAATAGCGTAAGTCGATCGCCGTGAATTTAAATACTTAAAGAAATGCAAGGGAGCCCTGCCAGCACTTTAATCGCATGTCTTTATTTTTATTAACGGTACAAAGTAGTCCTGTTTCTGTCTATATCCGGAAATATTATTGTCAGATAGCATAAGTGCGAGATGAATCTATATTAAAGAAACTTGTGTGCATTCCCATGTACGCAGTTACTCAATATCGTCCTGTAACCTAAAATAAATTCGGTGCCCCGTGGGGTATTTCTCGTGGACTACCTTCGCCTCGTCCGTTCCTTCTCCCTTCCGCAGCCTATTTCCCCTCTCTCTCTCTCTCCCCCTCTTTCTCGCCTCCCTCGCAAGGCTCTAGCTTCCATTGTGCGCGAATGTCGCCTTCACTAACTCCCTTCTCTGAGGCGATATCAGTTTTGTTGACTTTTCATCTCATAAGCGAGCGCTCGCTGTAAATCAAGGTGTGTTGAAACCCGCGGCGTCGTGCGTAACGCTATTCAGAGCGGAGGACATCTCTAACTCAGCGCTCCAATAAAGGCAATCGCCTCTTATCAACCCCGCCTTCCTAGCGACGTTAGCATGCAAAAAAATCATGGCGAGGCGATGACTTTCATGTTTCATTCTTTACGTTGCCGGCGACGACGTCTTTTTTCGAGCCGCAAAAAGTATCCACGCTTTCGAGAACACTCGTTTTTGAGATTTTCTGGAAGTGAAAAAAACCATTCGGCGAATCGATTTTGTGAACGGAAGCGTTTAAACATCCGATCTCACCGCAAGTTCTGCATTGCTTTCGTCCGACATTAGTTCGCCATCTTACGAACTGTTAAAAAAGTTTGGTTGCCTTCGTAGCGTTTATAGACAAGGTTACTTAAACGCGTTACGTCTCCCGCGTCGCCATTTGCGAATTCTTTCTCGGGAGCATTACGAAGCAGTGCTTTTGGAGCAATCAAGTCGGAATTCGTTCTTTCGTAAGACTTGTGGCTCAGGTTCCGTTGCTCCTAATTAGTTAATGAGGTTTCTATGGCCGTCCAAGGTAACTGTGTCTTAATAAGAGAAAGGTGCAATTAAATTTCACGAGTTTCCTCGTACATCGATTCTCTCTTTAATGGCGTGTGAGGTGTTTCAAAGCAGTACAGGTGTAATATTCTGGCGATGACGGAGCAAGTTACTACAAGCACCAGAAATTAATTATTCATAAACCTGTTTTAATAAACTCCGTATATAGTGATGGTATTATTAGTCGGTGTTCACTGTCATATTTTTCTGGTTCTTTCCGCCGTTTGTGTTGAATTCGGATGTTGTTTTTTAAGAAGACACTTTTAAAATTCAAGTAAATCCCGGAATCGTATCTTATTGCTGGATTTCTTTCCTCGAATGGCTTCTTAGACGTTCCGCGTAATTCGTAATGCCTCTTCTCGCGTCAGAAGTCCTCGTGTCTTCGGGCCTTCCTCTCGTCCTCCGAACGAGAGGAGGCGTGGGAACTCGTCCCCGGGGGCTGCCTCCTTTTGCCTCGCGGGTTGCATAATGATCGCGGGTGTTCCTCCCCCGTAAAGCCTCTGCGATTGCCGACACCTCCTCCCCCCCCCTTTAACTCCCTCTCTCCGCCTCCCTTCCTACCGTTCTAAAACCGTGCTCTGCCACCCTCCCCCCTCCCTCCACCCCCCCTACCCCAACCATTCTCGCCAACTTCCCCTCCTCCAACCCCTCGTTTCATTACCTTCCTTCCCTCCCACCTCCCCTCTGCGCCCTCTGCTTCGCCGATCACCCGCCCGGTGGCGCTGGTGATGTGTCCGTCCTTACCACGCTAGCCTTCGCACGCTTAGTCCGTGGTGCCCTGCCTCTGAGGTCGGTCGAAGAGGTGCCGTCGAACCCGCGTCCCCGGAGAAAGGCGCCTCCATCCCCCCTCCGAAGAACAGTGAATGTTTGCAAAAGTGAGAGAGGGTTGGACGGGAGGGAGAAGAGGGGAATTTGTTGCGCCCCCCTCTCTCTCTCTCCCTGGCGCGCGCACACACACACACGAACGGCAAGATCACTCATACGGTCGGACACGGCGAGGACTCGAAAGAGAGAGAGAGAGGAAGGTTCTTCTGTTCTATCGTGCTGTGATTGTTCTTCGCGAAACAAAGAAAGAGGAACTCCTTCCCCGAGAAAGGTTACTCCGAGGACCGCTACTCTCCTAGCAACGGCGTTCCAGCGTCGATGGTGGCCCCCGCATCTCTTTCACTCTCTCTCTTTCTGGATGGGGCCCCATTCCCCGGTTTGTGAGGAGGCTTGCGGTCGGCGGGAATCGAGCCATACAAGTCCAAGGATTTACTTTTTTTATACATATATATATAAATATAAATAATCATTCAATATATACACATATATATATATATTGAATGATTATTTTTTTCTTTCCTCGTTTTGAGTATCTGCTTCATATTAATTCTGTAGCGGAGGAAAAGTTTTATTTCCACCGGGGAAACCTTTTTCTATTTTCTCTTTCTGTCTCTTTCCCGGCGGTGGTATTTTTACCGAGTTGGCGGGAGGCGATTGTGTAACGCGGAAACGGCTGCTTCTTTTTTTTTTTTAATGTTTCTTTGTGAATTCAATGGCCTATTATTCTATCGTGAAGTTAACGGTGTCGGAACGTAATTCTCACCGTTTTTTTTTAAATCGATGGGTGATGACGGAAGCGGTAGATTTGAAAGCGAATATCCTCGCATTGAATCCCCTGTGTTTGTCGAGGCATTGAATCGATTTTTATTTCGTACGATTTCCAATCGTGATTTATAATTCTCCTTTGCTTAGAAATGGTCATTTTCTTAACCGTGTTCCTTAATCTCGCGGTAAAATTTAAAATTGGACGAAATCGCGAATTGGGAAATGATTGAAATTTTCCGCTCAAAAATTTGTGTCGTAGAGTTAGTCCTTGGATAGGATTGCTGGAAATTCATTTTATCTTTCCTCCTTACGTTCCAGAAGTTCCGGAAGTCTCACCTCGTTTCTTCTTTGCTTGCGGTTTCACTGGTTCGTTTTACTGCTAACTTGTATTGCCGAGTCTTAAGCTTG
Organism: Uropetala carovei; assembly: GCA_036926305.1. Lineage (NCBI taxonomy): Eukaryota > Metazoa > Arthropoda > Insecta > Odonata > Petaluridae > Uropetala > Uropetala carovei. Next base: position 973,956 of record JAXCHB010000078.1, on the reverse strand, counting down.
TTTGTGTGTGTGTGTCTGTGTGTGTGTGGGCGTGTGTGTGTGTGTTCGTGTGACTTTTATTCCGTGTAAGGCGTGTGTTTGCCACTGGTTACTGTCGTCTGCCGAAGGTTTTCATTTACATGTATAGATATGAATTATTCTCAGCTGATAACCCTTTAAATAGCGCATGACTAATGTTCTGTTAAGTGATCCTTATTGCCTTCCAATCCCTGCTCATTTTATTGCTTCTTCCCATCGCGTGGCGAGTGACGTACATGCAGTGGAATACCGATTCTTACGATCGTCAAAAGGACAGCCGCCAATCCCTCCCCTCCATTATCCTATCCTCTATCTCTCCCTCTCTCTCTCCCTCCCCTCCTTCCCCCCCCTCCTTCCCTCCCCCCCCTCCTTCCCTCCCCTCCCTCCCACCTCCGAGACATCGTGCTGTACACGCGTTTTACCAATTATTTCTGTCCCTTTTATTTGCTCGGTTTCCTCAGTAACGAGTTTGATCGTTTCTCTTTTCTGTCTTTCAATGCGCGTGACAAAGAATAGTTTTGGCTTTAGATTTAAATATTTAAAGAACGTGCCCCAATGTGTTCTTCTTGTACCTTTATATTTATTAACCGCTGTATGGGCAACCGAAACAAATGAATGATAAGTTTTCGTTTTAAAAAACGTGATTTATTTAAAGACTCCCAATGAGTCGGGATCGCGAATTAATCAAGCGAATACGACGATCGGGCTAATGGTATTTTACTGCATTTATTTTGAAAATGTATTTTCGACTCGTGAACCCATTTAGGATGCTTTTAGAGCTGAGCTCCTCCAAGGCTTTCTTTTCTTCCTTTTTGTTTCGCTGATCGATTAACCTCAGCTTCGCGAGGCACTCGATGAAGGTAATTCAGCTTTTGCGGTTATGATCGATTCGAATAATTTCTGTCTGTCCACAGATCGCTAATTGCCTTCTCCTTTTTGTACCTTGTCAGGGAAATCTTAATTCCTCGTTTTTAATGAAATTTTATATGCCAGATTTTTTAACGCGTTTTAGAAACATTTGGGAAATGGCGTCTTAACTACGTTTCTTCGTCGGCCACTGCATTCTCAACCGCTTCATTTCAGACATTAACCGAATCATTTTACGTAATTTCCTTGATATGAGTACATTTTGCTTATCTTTTCCCTTCAGGCGATCTTACCAAATATATTGGATCCACCTGCCGGAAATGTAGTATACTGTTTAGGAGAGCTTCTCATGTTGCATTAGGAGACTTCTTTAATTGTATAAGTGGAATTAACTGTGCACGGTAGGCTGACATGTTAACCTACGTTGTTTCAACGCCTATCATTTTGAGGCGCGCTTTAAAACGATTTTATGCTTCCGTTCCTTCTTCAAAATTCGATTATTTTTCAGGTGGATTTTCGTTGAGGATTAGGCTCTCAGCTAAGGGGATTGTCTTTGCTATAACTCTGACGAGCTTAGAGCTGTGATATTCCCCTATGAAATTTCCCAGCGTAGAGGCGCTGTTGTCGCTTGGATGTCGGTTCACCTCCCTTCTATTTTCAAATATTCCACCTATTTCAGAAATACCAATCGGAAGACGCGGCTAAATCGCCATGACAACCGCCGGGGATATGAAATTGGCGTCCGATTAATCATAAGTGCATCTCGCTCGGAACGACCAATAGGATCGCATCTTCTCGGCTGCCATCTTGTTTTTCGACCTCTCATGTACTGCTTCTTTCGTTGGCATCTTATTATCGCATCGATTACATTTCTTTTGCTTCTCCTACGACCCGGCGTTGCTTTTGCTCATTTTGATGCCTTTTTTCCGATAAATACATATGTTTGGTAGATGTAAAATTCTAATTTCAATTTTTGATCCAATTTATACGACTCTTAATGTAAAAATCCAATTAGACGAATACGGAAAGCATAAAATCCATAGTTATGCTAATTATGTCCTGCGTTCATATACTTGGGCCGAAATAGATATAGCAGTTAAAGATGGCGGCAGCCGGTATATCAGACCTATGTTGAAATTAAAGAAGTCGTGACTTTCTTGGCTTTCGTTTAGTTTTAATTTCCCCAAACACGTTTTCTGTTGGCATCCAAATGTATGTACAGTTTGGTACCTATTATTTTTACATCGCCATGTTGAGTTTTTTTATGCAACCAAGTCAAAACTTTTTGCTGCCTGCCATCTTTAGCCTTTTGCGTCTGTCGATGTATTCACGCGATAATAGCGACATTAAATGTTTACAGATCGATTAATCGGTTCTAGTCGACATACTCATTACGGCCACGTAAGGAATGTTTTCATCGCGACGAGGCGATCGCGTCGGAATTCATTTTTTGTTTTAAATGCCAGAATTCGGATGCATGTTTTTTTTTTTGCACGGCAAGAAATAAATCCTCGCAGGCTGTAGTGGGACAGTGCGAAGCGAGACCGTTGCGTGGACGTACAGCGCCTTCTTGTCCCTTTGGCATTGCCACCTGAGGCGCTGTTTACCTCTCTATCTCTCTACGTCTCCGCGACCTCGCCTCCGCATGTTCTCGAGTTGGATTCCTTGAGCTGGAAATGCGTCCCGTGCGGCGTCGTCGAGTTGTATCCCCTAATATGTAGATGTCGTTTTTGGATAGTTAGCTGTTTTAAGAAATGACCGGGAAATATCGATTCGGGTGTTCTCTAGCGTTCGACTGCTCCGTTTTTTAAAAATTTATCGGTCTCCTCTCGCAAGCACAATAGGATGAGGAATGCAATCCAAGAGGAAGGTGGCGCCCTCGTGGAAACTCCTCTTCCGGCGGTGGTCGTCTGCGGACAGACGTGGGTCGGAGGAAACACAGGAACGCGAGCGTTTTATTTGTTTCCACGTTTCTTTGCTTTTTTCTCGATAGACCTCGACTCGCACCAATCTGTAGATTTGCTTATACAGCCGTGTAATTTTCGCCTTGAACCCGAAACTCCTAGGGTCGATGTACGAAGGAGTTAGGAGTTTTTGATGCGCTATATAACGAATTGCGATATGCTTTCGAGAACTTTGGACGAAGGTAAGAATGCGTAATTGTTTTAAGAAAATACGGAGATTTTACCGCGTGTTAATTTCGTTGATTTTTGTGTTGAGATATGGCATCTCCTCGCTTCGCCCTTATATCTTTTTTTTAAACTTATTCGATATCGATTCACTATCTCTTGATCATTATTTTAACATAAAAATAAATAAATACTAATTGTTGCGACGTCTTTGTTGTTCTATAATATTATATTCGTCCGATGGTATCTAGATGTTGTTTATATGAGTAATCTTACTGTTTTAAAGAGGAAATTCGATCGTGATTGATGCGTTCGAACTGACCTGAGCTACGTTAAATTTATCGAGAGATAATATAACCATTATTAACTTTTCAGAGCTGTGTTAATTAAAAATTTCAAAGAAGAAACGTTTTAAATTTCTCTAACTTTAATATGCTGTCTCATATGTTGTGATGCTTTAAAATTTTGCTATATCAACCTCTAGGATTCGAAATTTCTTTTTTGTTGTTCTGTGAGAGTATAGGCCGTCACATAAGAGGGAATACCAGGCCATTCGAGCGAGAAAATGTAGTGCAGAATTTGGCAATTTTCAGCCGATAGAGTGTGTGTTTGTGCGTTTGGTGGCAGTTGGAAAGGGCAATCGAAGAGAGTATCGGAAGGCACGCGTGTCGTGTGCGTACTCGGGTGCTATATAGGTACGCTTGTCATTGCTCTCTCTCTCTCTCTCTCGCAACCACCCCTCCCCTCCCTTCCCCTCCTCTCCTCCCTCCCTCCCTCCCCCACCCGCTCACCCGAGGAGCAAAATAGAGAGAGGAGAGAGCTCTCTCTCTCTCCTCTTTTTCTCACCGTGGCGTCATTCCCTCAAAAATAGTCCACTTGCATGTCACACGAGCTCGCGGGATCTCTCCCGCTCTCCCTGCCTTTCTCTACACCCCCCTATCCCCCCCCCCCCACCTTCCCTCCCCCCGTCCTCCCCTCCTCCTCCTCTTCGCGTCCTCTGCGTTATTCTAGTTCGCCGCATTCCGTTGCACAATTACGCCCTTACCGGGCGACTTCCCCTTCTCTCCCCCTCCCCTCCCCCTCCATCTTCTATCGCGAATTTCGTCGCTGCGTCGCGGCCAACTACGTGGATTCTGCGTGTGTGCACGCATCCCTCCCCACCTTTTCATCTCTCGTTCCAGAGGCGACGAAAGACGTAATCGGTTCTAGAGAGATGCCTCGCGAAGTGAGTCGTGGCCTCGAGGATATATATCTTTTACCGTCGACGATTTCGATGCCGAATGTGACGATAGCCGCATCGAAAATCGCGTAAACCTTTTTTTTTTTATTACTCCAGCCATTGTAGGTTATTACAGCCGCGCCGTGCGATTCTCTTTTTTCAGTGGCAGTGCGTCGCTTCGCTGTTTTCGGTGACCGTCTCTCTCGATTCAAAACGTTTCCACCTTTTTTCCTTATTGATGTATTATTATAGTGGCGGCGTTGGTTAAGGATAATCTCGATCGTTATTACCAGCTAATAAAAAATAATTTTTCCGTTCTGATAGAAGTAGTTTTTCCGTAACTTTGATCGTCAGTTTCTGTTTTTTAACTTTCGTCTCATAAGGTGCGAAATTGTTCTCCCGTTTTCTCTCAATTGTTAGGACTCCGCGATGCCGGAGGTAGCGGGCATATCGCGTCCCTTTTGAGCCATTTACGAAACGGCAGCGTGTCATCGCTCTGCCTCTTTCCCTCTCACGCCCCTTTACCCTCTCCGCCCACCTCGCCCATTACCCTTCATTGCTTCACTTTGTGTACCCTCCTTGACGACACAGCTGTCTTCTTCGTCCGCCGCCGTCACGCGATCAGGAGGAACCTACCACTCGCGTATTACGTCGTCTTGAGTGATCCTCCGCTCGTGTTAACCGTTCCTGTTTTCTCCGAGTACCGTATCCCCCTCGTCTCTTTTCACGGTCCTCGGTTCGAATCTCCCCGATTTTACGCGTGGGCGAACCCAGAAGAGGAGGCGTGTTGTTTACGTTAGTGATCGTTGTTACGATGCCGTTTACCCTCGAATGAAGAATCTGCCGAACGTTAATGGATTTATCTGCGACACTAATTCATTACAGTGGTGATTAAAACTAGACATTTCTCTTTTATTCTTTTAGGAAACGTGTTTTTGTAATCGTCCTTGCCGTGAACTTCGCTAAACAAGTTTACGTTCCTTATGTGGTGGATTATGTACGAAAACGCTCACATAATTTGCCGATCGTATTTCTCTGTCACCGAGGGTGTTTGATGCACTTACGACAACAAAGAAAACGAAGGTTTATCCATAAAAAAATTGCTATTTTTTCGGTCAAAGTTTGTTTCAGGAAAATGGAGTCGAATTACTTAATGTTTTAATCTCAACTTTAATCTGGTTTAATCACATCTTCGTGAAGTATTTGGTTTAACTGAACCGGATGCAAAGTGGCGGTTTCTCCAGTCGATTTCTTAATGTCTCTTATCCTACTAGGGTATTTTATTTAACGTGCAACTTAGTTAGTAGTTCGAATTTATGTAATCGCTGCTCTCAGCTGAAATCAGGCATCATCGTGGTCTCGATCTAGCGAATCGAGAATACTCCTTTGTATCCAATGCGAATTTTATAAATCTTCTCCAGTTAAAAAAATATTTTAAAAATTTTCTAGCCCATTGCGATTGAATTGTCAGGAGGCGGACGTCTTTTCACCCACGAGGAAATCTATTCCTTTTCCTCGTTGCTATTTTATTCCACCCATAATCCTCCTGGAGGAAGGGCGCTGTGGCCTGTCCGTAATTTCGGCTGTCAAATTCCAAACGTATAATAGGGTAAAAAAAATTAAAAGAAATAAGAAACACGTACCTTTCATGACCCCGAAGTGCCTCTCCTTTCCGAAGGAAACCAATTGGTGTGTGTGTTTTTCTTTATATATCAAGCATGGGAATATATTTGCACGTCGTCTTTCTGGTAACATGTGCTTTTATACTTTTTGGGTATTGCTCTTCTTTTCTGTGGCCTAAGATGGACGGAATATCGAATCCTAAAAAGAGGAAAATAATTCTTTTTACGAACGAGCTTTTTAAAAGCTGGACGGCTGATTTTATAGATTCGCTCTCGTGTTATGATTTTGCTATCAAATGTCTAAATCCTCGAGGGATGCTTGAATTGTTTTGCATTTCATTGAATTTTACTGCAGCAAGTTTAATCTTTACGACTTTTTAACCTTCCGATTTCCACGATCGAAGTGGATTTTTTTTCAGTCGTCTGGGGAAAAAAATGCCAACTGCCAAACCAGCTGTGCACTTTTTTCCTTAGCAGCCGCGAACTTTTTCGCCAATTAAACTTCTTTTTGAGTCGCTTTCAGCGTGAAAAAAAAACATTAAATTCCTGCAGCGACTCCAAGCGTCCAGAAGCGCTGCGATACTCTGTTCATCTTACGTATTTTTTAATTTTAACGTCGAAATCCGTGCATAAAGGATTTTTCCCTTCATTTGTTCCTTATGTTAACCATCTCCCCCGCCACATTCACCTCGCACGTTCGGGACGGCGTTGGTGTTCTGCCCTCGCTGCTCCATCTTCTTATTCACGTCCGGAATGCGGGGCTTTGACTCCCTCGTATCGCCTCCCCTCACCTCCCCCCCACCCCTTCCATTTCTCTCCCCCTCCAACTACCCACTCTTTCTTCCTCCTCCTTCTCCCCCCCCCCTTTTTACCAATTGGGTTTAACTGATGCCTGCACGGGTCTCAAGTGACGTAAATGAGTCTGCCCTTGGCGTTTTTACGATCCCTTAAAGCTTCCGGGTGACTGTACCCAAGAATCTCTGCTTTCTCTCTGTCTCTCTCTTTTTCTATCTCTTTCTTTGTCTTTTTCTTCACGTTTTGTGTATCTACCTGAAAGTGTGTAAGATTGGTTTTAATTAAAATAGCATGGTTTCTCTTGTCTCATATTTTTCCTCTCTTTAACCGCTTTTTTCTATTGTTATGCTGGCATGTAATAGCTTCATGTTGTCGTTTTTGTTTATTTCCTGATGTGTATTACTAAACTATATGTCGGGTGACTTTGTCAATAAAAATGAAGAAAGATTTTAAATGTTTGTGGTGAAAGGAGGGGTTTAAACTCTTTAATTGCATGTTAATGAATTGCTTCTTCTCTGTGTTTGGATGTTTTTAACTAACACGGTTTTTGGAGAGATGATGAAAAATGTTTGATGCTTTAAAAAATTTTGAAACGTTATTTTGTTTGATTTTGTTTGTCATTGTGAGTCTCTTACCACCTGTTGTTGGTTGAATGTGTGTGATTGTAGGCATTGTTCACTTTAAGCAAGAGTCACCTAAGAATGTTTTTGGTTTTGTGGTGTTTTAAGATCATTTGGGATGAGATTTCATCAAAATACTGTTTAAGATAACGAAGTCGTTCGGACAACTGTGTGAAAAAATGTTGATTTCTCGGAGGTGTCCAAGATTTTCACAAATCGCGATAGATGGAAATGACATTGTGAAAGATTTCAAATGAAATATTTTGAATAATCCGAATATGCGGCGTAAGTTATTGGAATATTCTTGAAATTGTACCTAGCTCACGTTAAATTTTTTCTGTGGATAAAACGGAGATTTCCTTTTTAATATTTATCATCTAAGTCGCTCGCGTGTTGCAAAATATTTCATCGCTTTAATGTGAATTTAATACTTATTATTCAACACATTAAAGCAATTTTCGCGGTCCGCTGAAATTGAAATTTCCTTGTTTTCTAAATACAGAAGTAAATTCTCTTTATTCTCTCTCTGTCTCGCGTTTAATTTGGGAGTTCTCTCGAGGCTGGAATCTTTTGATCCTGCCGAGAAACTTAGTTCTTTGGCTGTGTTGGACACCCCCGATCAAATTATAAATTTAATTCCCTAATCCACGAATGTTGTCGAAATATGTGTTTTTTAAATGTTTCAGTATGCTTCTCTAGCCTAGTCGAAGCATGTTTATCGAGCTCTCTTTCTCTCTTTCCTCCTCCATCTTCCCCGAAAGCAGCCTTTCAACGCCTCCTCAATTTCACGTCACCCAGCACGAAGCCATCTCTCCCAAAATACGTCTTCACTTATCCTACAAGCTGCTAAGTTTTTTTTACTTTGATTTTTTTCACCTCCACTTTTATTTGTCTTCATTGTCTATATATTTTTTCTCTCGCTGTTCCCCTGGTTGAGTTTCTTGTCTAAAACTGTTTTCATAATCAGCAACTTTTCAATTTCGTCGCTTTTGCATGATGATTACCCTGTTATGAATTGCCGTCGCCGATGCCCCTCTTTTTTTTTTTTTAAAGGTCCCTATTTAGTGCATTCCGTCATTGTTAGTCCCTTTATTTCACATGTTCCTTGTTTTACTTCGTTACATTTTTCTTATTATTTTTACCCCCTTATGGCTGTTTATTGACTATTTTTTTTACTGCCTTGTCTTCAAACTTTTGTCCCCAATTTACTGTATTGCCCTAGTTTCCGTCTGGCAAACAACGCAATTCAAATTACCGTTATTTTTCATATGTTTTTATGTATTTGGTTTACCAATGGCACATAGCAGCTTCCCCTTTGTCCTTTTTACCATCCCGTACACAAATTCTTTTAATCTGAGTGTGTTTTGGTTATCACTTGTTCATTGTGTCACAGCAACTTAACCTTTCCTTTGGAGTTTCACCATCTCCTTTCCCTCCTTAACTGTTAGGTTAACGTAAATGGATTCAGCTATCGTTTTTTTGTTGACGGGTGTAATTATCATTTCATTTTCCTCGATAGTTGTGAGCGCCACGTGAAAATTACAGAACTACATCTATCATTGTTTACGTGTTAAATTTTTAGATTTTTTTTTCGAAAAGTTAAAGTTTATCCATCCGTAATTTCGTGGCAGTCAATTAATTCGATAATCCTATCGGAAAAAACTCGGTGCTGAATCCTTTAATATTAACCTGTCACTTGCAAAACTTTCCGCCCCATAATTCACCTCGCTTGCAGTCGCCTTGACAACCCTTTCCAGAGCGCTTTCCTCCCCTCCCTCCCCCCTCCCCTCCCTCCCCCCCACCTCCTACCCACCCAGAGGTCACGTGTGTCTCACCTTAATAAAAAAAAAAGAAGTGAATAACTCTTTGGGTATCTCCTCCACGCCGACACTGGAATGACAGCGCCGTCATCACCAGCCTCTTCCTCCGACCGCCGTCAGCTTCGAGGGTCTGCCGCCGAAGTGTGACCGTCGTCGCCCCCATAAAGAGAGAGAAAAAAAAGTGTGTCGTGTGTGATCGAATCAGATCTCCTCCTCCTCCTCTTCCACGCCACCTCTTCCTCCTCATGCGTCTTCTTCTTCTTCTTCTGCTTCTATCGGTCCTGGGGTGCGTGCCAGAGGCGCGTTTACACGGCTGCAGTTAGAAATCTGTAAATGCACTATCTGGTACGACATTCCAGCACGGACGATCCGCCTCCGAGTCCATGATTCGACGTTCGATGCGATATCAAAGTTAAATATATACATATATATATCAGTTGAGATCCCTCGCTGTCGAGGAACTTGATTGTTTTCTTGCCATTCTCCTCGAGTGATGTGATGAAACCGACTGAGAAAGGAACAAAAAGACTTTTAAAAGGAATTGATTATTATATTATGGGATATATATTTATATGGGTTATTCTTTTTTTGTGTGTGTTTGTAAATTTTTTTTATGTTGTGAGAGTGTTTCTTTTTTTGCATCAAAGTGCAACGTGCAAAAATTTGGAGAGAAAGTATAAGGCAGTGAATTTTATATATACATATACACATGGTAGATTCCATTTGGGGCGTGTTTTTTTTTTTACTTTATCCTTTTGCTGATTTGTTTTAATTTTTTCTGTTTGTATACCTGATGTTCACTTTGGTCCAGCTGTCGCCGTCCCTTCACAATCCTCGTAAGTGGGATAGATATGTATATATTCTAGTTTTGCTTGGGATTAAATTGTGGCGCAGAATGGCGTCTACCGTCAAAAAAACTTTCCTCGACGTATTGCGTTATAGGAAAAGTTCTAAAATCAGACTTTGACTTAACGGAAAAAGTCTAAATTCATAACGTATTAAGTGTCTTTACGGTTAAATGACGTGCGAGACAGTTTTTTTTACTCTGAACTGCAGTTAAGTTGTTGAAGCCGGCATAAAAATCCATAAATGGCATAAAATAATGGACGATAAACCGTCGGAAATGTGATATTCGTGCAGCATTAACCGTAGCAATGACCAAGGATAAAGTAATACCTTTCACTGAACTTTAGCGTTGGATTTTTATTGCTCGTTAAATCGCCTCCGATATAAATGGCATGAATAAGCATATTATTTTCTTAATCTGTTGCGACCGCCGTAATCATCGCCCCCAAAATATATTCCCGTATTCGCTCTTGGTGTTATCTCCTGAGGATTATCATAGGACGCAGTCTTTCATCTCGAGACGTGAATTTCCGCTCAATAATGATGAACGCTTGACGAAGCCACCACGGAGACCTTTTTTTATGCTTCCCAGAGGTTGATTGAGCAGAAAATCCTGAAAGTCCGGAATTCGACCTCGAAGGAAAGATCCGTTACAGCGCTCGACCTTAACTTTCGTTTCCCGAGTAACCAACTGCGAGGCACCTATCGCTTTTCCCGTCGTCAATTTCCATCCGAAATGTTTCGAGGCGAGCGAAGGACAGTCGCAAGCGATTTATCGCGCAAACGACGTTCCTTCTGTAATCGCGGAGGAGACCCGAGAATCGACCAAGCGACCTTAGTTTTTCTAATGAATTTTCTAACGTTTTAAATTCACTATTCATTGCATCGATTATGATTTTCCATCGCTCGGGCGCATGTGTGGACGACGTGTTGCATGTACGATGGTCGCGCGATGCTCTCTTATTAATAACAAAACAACTTGGCGCATCCCATGATGTCTTTTACGTCGCTACAATCATCGAGGAATCAAGAACCGTGAATGCAAATTAAAGAGCTATAAAAATGTGTCGCTCGGCTCAAAAACTGTTCATTTGACGGCAGAATGCACCCTGGCGGTTATGGGACGGAACTTAAAAGGTTGATTGACAGTTGCTAGGAAAGTTTGTCTCATAAAAGCATCAGGTCCAGCCTATCATCTTTAGCGGCTCTCTTTTTCGGGGCAAACCAACGTCAAGGTCTCCTGCATCGAAAGAGAGACGACCTCCTTTAATTTAGAGAGAGAAAGAGAGGACAGAATCGTTCCAGAGGCGACATTTCGCCCACTTCCTCCCTGTCACATTGGGTAAAATAGTCTTCGCCAGAACGAACATCCTAGGGAGAGAATTTGGCAGTGGCGTCGGAGTCTGCGTCTCTAAGCGCTCTCTTTTTCCCGCTAGCCTCCTTGTCTTCTTGGAAACGACTCTCTCTCTCTTTCCTCTCCCTTCTTTTTTTCGAAGAGAGCGGTGTCACTGTAAACCTTCTTACGTTACCTCTCCAGATAACGGAGATAGCGCTGGCACGCGCTGTTCGCGTAAGTCGCCCAGTGGTGTTCCCGCAGACTTTTTCCCTCCAGGAGGGCGCTTTGGTGCCGCGGTGCGGGAGCTTAGGTGTAAATAACGGTCTCCTGTGTGTGTGGGAGGGGGGGGGGGGTGACCTTCTGTTCCCCGGTGGGCGAGTCTTGGTTAATTGGATTAGCCTTCTCTTTCGAATCGAATAATTTTCGTTCCGAGCGATGAAAGAGCGTAACACGATCGTTTTTCTGGTCGGCTATTTTTAATTCGGTGTTTGTTCTGTCGAGGGAAATAATCTCCGCGATGCTTTTAGATTTTTTATGATCGGTATGTTTTTTTTTTAATAAGTCCGTCTCTCCCTGTGGTTTGATCTTAACTCGCATGATATTTAAATGAATTTCGTGGCGATTGCGGCATTTTGCAATTACTAGACAGTATTTTTTATTTGGTTTTGGGGTTATGCCTCCTTAGTGTTATAAGGTGTGTGTTAGCCTGACGACGACGTTAATAAATTTCAGGGAAATTATAGGTAGGCTGCTTTTATGCATTAAATGCATTAAATTTAATTAATTGTTTTATTTTCCGAGCTTATTTTTCATACAAGTTGTATTTTAACCTGGAATCCCTCAAGTTCATCTTCGACTTATGAATTATACGCCGTGTTTAACTTATGTCATTCATACCAACCGACGTAGTTTGCAGCTTATTTATAGATTAATGTCTCGCAGCGGTGATTCAATCCATGTATCCATCTATGAGTTACAGATGTTGCTGTAGTCACAAGGAGTTAGTTTTTTTCATCTAAAAAACATTTTTTAAGGGTCGATTTCGAATTGCACAACAACCTCCTGCGTCCTCCTGAGGAAGTCTTCCCCGGAACCTCTTTCAAGGAGCTCCTCTTTATATTTGGCCTCCTCCTGAAGGGGCAACCCTTTATAAATAAGGACAAACACTCCTCTCCTGACGCCTCCACGCTCTTCCAACAAGACTTTAGGTCTCTCTCTTTCTCTCTCTCTTTCTCTCCCTCCCTATCTTTCTCTCTCTCGCTCTCTCCCCTATCTCTCTTTCTCTCCTCCCTCTCTAGATCTCTCTCTTTCCTACTGTCCCTGCCAACGAGCCCTACGCGCAACTCGAGTCAGCCAGCAGTCGCCTTCTTTTGTTGGTTCTACGGCGTTTATTTCGGTCCAGCAGCTCCCTAGAGAGGTGTTGGCGGGCCAGGTCTTCGGGGGTATCTCCTATACCTAGTCTCTCTCTCTCTCTTTCTCTCTCTCTCTTTCTGTCTCTCTCCCTCTCTCTCCAGATCTCACTACGTTTCTCTCTCACGCTCGCTTTTCTCTTGTCCTCAAAGTTTTTTTTTATTCCTTCTTCTCGAGTCCGCCGTGTGTGTACATGTGTGCGCGCGCGTGTGTGTGATTATATGAAAATAACTCCCGTTGCCCGTGTCGCCCCCGCTGTCCTCTTTTTTTTCCCTCCTCGCCACTCCTCGCCTGTCTTTCTCTCCTATACCCGCGCACGCACGCACGCACACCGCCCTCGGCGTACTCCAACTCGAGTCAATCTCCCGTTCTCCTCCTTGCCAAAAAGTGTTTAGTATTTTTTTTTAATAAATCCTCTCTCCCTCTCTCTTCCCCTATCTCTCTCTCTCTGCTCCTCTCTCTCTCTCTATCTCGTTTTCTCTCTCTCTCTCCCTCTCTTACTCGGTCTGTCTTCTCCTCGTCGTTTGGAGAGCCGTTGGGAAAGCGAAGTTTCTGTGCGCGCAGCGACGTGTTATGTGCGTCCTCACGCGTTTTGAAGGTGTTGATGATCCGATACGAATTACGTTTCAATCCGTCGCGGTAAAAGGCGGACGAGCGAAATTTCGAAATTTAGAATGTTTTAAGGCTGCAACGTCTTGTTTGATTTGGGCCGCGAGCAAAAATATGCTGTTAAGAGATTTTTTTAGTTCGGTGGTTATTCGTGAAAGCATGAGTTCGTTAGAGCTTATTTTATTATCACTTATTTTTATTTAACGTTAGCAGAAATACCCGGCTTTGTCCGTGGAAATTTGGATCAAATCCGATCGGAATTCTAGATGATACATGGTATTTAAGAATACAGTCGTCCGCCGTTTTAAATAAAACGGGCAGAGAGGAACATAAACCACGGATGAATTATTCCTGGGAGCCCTCCACAGTCGTACCAAATTTGATTCAAATCAATAGTAGGACTCGGGAAAATACGCGTAGTTTAATGTTTAAATCGGCCGCCATTTTGAAACGAACGGCCAGACGGACACTAAGAACACGCAGTAGCCTTCCCCTTAGTGCCCCCTACATTCTTGCCAAATTTGGTCGGAATCGGTTGAGAAATGTTGGCGTCCATAAAGGAACCGATAGACAGACATACTAAAATATAGTCATACTTTTCCTGTTACGCTGTTTTTCTTTTTTCCTCGGTTATAAATTGAAAGTAATTATGAATAAAGGCTACTACTTGGTCGGTTAATTACTCCGCAAAAAATGGAGTAAAGACGATCACGAGCGTCGTAAACAGCCATTAGAAGACATCCATCGTGTAAAATATGCCAGTCCATAATTTATTTTAAATTATCAATGACGAAATTTTTCTTCGTCTATCTTCTCCATTTAGAGCAACAATTTAACTGTTCTGACGCCGTTTTCGTGTATGTCGTAAAATGCGACGGAGGAACAGAAATGTACATATATTACTAACTGTATGTGAAATCGCCATTTTTTATATATAGGTACTTACGCCTCTGAGTGAAGATTCATTAAAAAATCTCACGTGTTTCATTCTTCTTTGTTATATTTTCCCGAAGATTGTTTAAAGAATCTATGGTTAAATGTTCAAAATACAATATTCCGTCATTGGTAAATGCATGATTGACTGTTTTTGAGAACAAAACACTATTGTTCATTCTATGCATTCTACACGATATGGGAGTATTTTTTGTGTTGCATATTTATCAGAGAATTTAAGGGTGGGAAAAACTTATGCTTTTTAAATATATTTTTATTGTAATGTATTGCATGTGTTCATCAAATTATCGTTTTTGTTATTCTCTCAATTGAATTGTAATATGATTGTATAGTGTGTTAATTTTATCTTTTAGGTATTTGTGAAAAAGTGATATTTTTAATTTTATGTTTATTATCTCATTTATATCAATGGCATTTATCTTTTTTCCCTTTTTTGTTCGCCTTTACATGGTGTTATGCTGCCTTGGTTTATTTCATCTTGTAATGTCTAATGTAGACCTTGAAGGAAAATAAATCATTTCCATTCCCTCTTACAGTATTTTTTGTTTTGCTGATGTTTCGTCTTATTTTGGATATCACCTCGGATTCTTTTGTTTACTTCGCTCTCATTTTTTTAGTTGATAAATTATCGCCACATTTGAGGGTTTTTGTTGTCATTTTTAATGTTCGCCCATAAGACCATAAGAAATTTTGAGTTGGGCGGCCTATTCTGGAGTGAAATCACACCTCGAGGAAAACTGATGGTTTTATCGAAATTTAATTAAGCTTTTTTCCTGTATTCAAGTTCAACATAACGTTCTACAAATGAGCGTCAACTCTGTAATGAGGATCCCAAGAAATATGGCAATTATGAGGATTCTTTTGTCCTCGTGAATGAAGGTTATGTTGAATGGGCTGCTTTAATCAGCTGCATTTAATGAGTTTATAATTAATAACTTTTAGTAATCGGCAGTGAGTAACTTATATTGAAAAGTCAGTCCTATTCATCCCTAACCCCTTCTTAAAGAAAACCAGCCAACTGAGTCAAATGGTTATTAGTGAATCTAATACAAATTAATTTCTTTAATCGTTCTTTGTTTTTATCTTACACGGGAAACATTTGTAATTGAATAAATGTTTATTGCAATTTATGCGTATCCCCTAATACGAATGAGAGATTTCCACATTGTTAGGCATAATTTTTGTCAAATGGGATGCATATATTTGTGTAAAATTCTTTCCTCGCAGGAGATGCGAGTAATATTACAAGGATATGGAACGTTCCTCCCTCAGTAACCTTTTCTGCTTTAGGTTATGACGTAGTTTTTCCCATATTGTTGAGGATTTCAAGGAGAAACCTATTTGTATCATTGTGGAAGATGGCGGATGCGATGTGGCGGTGTCGTAGTTACCATTTCTTCCGCCAGTGCCTGTGGCTTCCTCTCGTTATCAGCTTGTGATGCAAATCTTTCACAATCGATGTCTCGTAAATAATATAATTTTCGGTGTTTTTTTTACCTTTTATTGACGCTAAAGGTTAAACCAGTAGTCTCTGCTGACTTTCATTTCGTCATTTATAAATCCCTTTAAAACGGTTCTTTTTTAATGTCTTAAAGATGCCGATGGATGAGATATATATTGCCATTCGTGGATAAAAATAATGCGCTCCCAACCAGCTATAAAATAGGGCAGTTTTAATTGTACATCCATATAAGTTCAGGATATAAAATCATTTATGGCATTGTTAACACAGGCGGATTACATCTGTGAATTTCCAGTACTTGCATTTGTAGTCATTGAAATGGAAATAGCTTTATTCTTTCCGGCGTTTACATTCTTCACCGTATGTAGGCATAGAATCCTTAATCCCAATTCTGACGTCTCTGAGCCATGGTTTCAGCTATCGAATCAGAATTCTGCACTGTAACTTCTAAATGCCTTTTAAGTCTTCGTAGCTACGAAAAGCTTTCAAGATTTGTCGACGTAACTTGGCCTCTGTTTTGTGTTGACATTCACGGAACGGAACTCTTAAATCTAACGACGAAAGATTCTTCTCACTCAAGATCTAAATAATGGATCCGACGTGTGCCTTTCTCCGAAATCCGACAGTTCGATTTCGGCGTTGGCTGCTTTATTAGAATTTACGAGTCGGAGTCAGGGAATCGCGAGGGGATATTAGACGTCGACGTGCTTCGAAAGGGAAACGCTTTCTCACGCATTTCTAAGATCCTCTTTCCTCGCGTTGAAGGGAATGTTTCGAAGCCGCCACTAACAACGCCGCTCAAAAAAAAAATTCCCACTTGCCCGAAAGATCCAATTAAAGCGTTATCGGCTCTCTCCGATCTTTTCCCAATGTATCGCGCGTTCACACGCCGGTGACGACTTCAATTAGTCATATTCCGAGTCCAAATCCTCTCGCTTTTTTTTTTGGTCGCGTTTCGAAAACACATCCGCCCTTTGGCCTTCATAGGCCGGGAAAGGATTTTTTTCCCCGGAATTGGACGTAGTCGAGAGTCTTTTGTTTCCCCTCGGATAGTCTCCCCGGCAACGTGAATAACTGAGGAAACATATCCGTCCGATTCGCAACCACCTCCTCTTCCTGCCCTTTTACCCTTCGACCCTTTTTCCTCTTTCATCTTCGTCGCTTAGGTGCGTGCTTCCGAAGTGAAGTCAGGAGTGACGTAAACTGCCGAACCTCGGAGCCGCATGCGATGATATACACTGGTTCGAGAGCCGCATGGATCGCATAAAATAGGTTTATTTTCGGTAAATACAAGCTGCGTTTGAAGCAATCCAGAGAGAATTCTCATTCGATTGTCCCTGCGTTGATCTGTTCATTGGTGAACAGTGTTGCCGCGTGCGTAAATCTTTCTCTGGAAGAGTTAAAGAACCGCACTTTTGAGGAATAGGAGACTCATGAAGTTCGCGAGGCGCAGTTAAGCCACCGATGCTCTAAAGCGACGTTAACGTTCATTAAGATCTTCAGGAAGCGAAGCATTTAGTTTCGGTGGCTTTTTTGAATGTCCATGTCTGCCGCGAAAGGGTTGAGTCGACGCTCTGGTGTCCGGTTTGCTCACGACCATCAAGGCTCTACCACTTTAAAGGGATTTTACGCTTCCACGAGAATTTTAAAATAGTCGTTACGTCAGATGATAAAGTGATCTCTGCAATCTAATTTGTTTTTTTTTTAACGACGCCTACTGTAACGCATGCTTGTGTAAAGGACTTAAGTTTATTAGAGGAGTACGTATTGATTTTTTTTCCGCCGGCAGTATTCATAGACGTAATCAATACGTCGGCCGCAGAGCATTAGAAAATTCACTAGTAGTGGAAATTCACTCAAGAAAGCACTAACACAGGATTTTCTGAATTGGGGGAGAAGGGCAAATAAATGTCTCAAAAATTGACGAGCGAAAAAAACTTCCTCGAGATGCGTTTCGTGATATTTTTTTAAAATAAGCATCCATATCGGTGGAACAGGCAACATAAGAAGCCATCAAAAAGATAAGGTCGATCGTTTAATTTTCGCGGAGTCTGTTTTTCAAATTGTCTCATTTGTCCTTATTTTTGGTGTGAGGAGAGGGGCGTTTTGGCCCCCGTGTGCCCCTGTCTGAGTTCACCAGTCACTCTTGTATCCGGAAGAATTTGTTTCTCAATTCACTTAAACCATGCAGTTTAATTCGAATAAAATATCAAGAAAGGTACAGGGGTACTCGCGTAGCATTCCTACCATGCTTGGGAAGCGTTCTTCTTCTTTTATTCCCATTTTGATACGGACGAAGCGGTATCTCCCGTCGCTATTTGGTAGTGCATTTCAAACGTATCTCTTCCATCTCTCCTTCCCCTCTCTCCTCCTCCCCCTCCCTCCCCTCCTCCTCATCCCCACCCCTCCCTCCTAAGTCCCGCTCCACGGACCGTGGGCCACGCAAAGAATGACTCCGCTAAGGGGATAGAGTGGGAGGAAGGGGTGGGAAAGGAGCGGAATAGGGCGTCGGAAGGGTGCGGGAGGAAAAGGGGTGGGGGGAGGGGAGCTCTGAAGGCTCGTTCCCATGGAAACGCCGTGGCCTGTGGAGGTTAGTGCTGTGGGAATGGCTGTCTCGCGCTGTGCTGGGTGGCTGCCCAAGGGAAAATAATAAAAAGACACACACACACACACTCTAATCCTTGCTCACTCTGGGTCTTTCACCCCTCTAGGAGCGTGTGTGTGTGTGTGTGGCGGGGGAAGGGAGTTGTAGGGGGCGTGGTTGGATGGCCGTGTAAATGGATGGCCCCCAGACGAAGGAGTCGTTTTAGTTGTTCTTTTCTTATTGTTCACTCCGTATATCCTGCAATTCCTCTCTCTCTCTTGGTTTGATTTTCTCGCCGAATTGATTGCGAGGTTATTACGAATAAAAAGGGTGGTTTCGTTAGCTCTCGAATTTTTTTGCCCTTTCTCAGAGAATTGCATCCATTTCTACAATTTCTTCTAAACGAAAGCAGAGCCATGATGAGTTTGTCGCTCTTCACATCGTGGTACTCGGTTGCGTTACAACTAGTATCTTTAACCTGCGGCTTTGAAAAAAAGGTAAAATTGTAACTAAGCGTTTTTGTTTTTGTTGCTTTTACTAATATTTAAACATTTTACGACAGTTTACGTCTATTTTTTAGTAACCTCGACATGCAACGTTCTATATATGGCCATGAGCGTTTCACTAAGGCGGCGCAACTGTCTCTTTTGAAAATGAAGTCACGGAATTTTGCGTGATATTTGTCACACGTGTTTCCTTCGATTTAGCCTCGCGTCACCTTTGCTGGCCGTCCAATCGGTCTGCGTTTTCCGTTTCAAGTTGTCGCCTATCGTCCTCTGGCCATGTGAAATATAGTGGGTGCAGGCGACGCTGCAAAGCTTGAAACGACAGAAAAAGCAAGCGGAAAATGCTCCATAAGGCTTGAAACCGCGAGATTATAGGTTCGTTCGTTTTTAGGCGCTTTGCCTCTGGGCTAACGGATTTGGAAGAAACTCCTTGTTTAAGACGTTATAGACGTTGTAGAAAAGGAAGACTAATGTGATGTAAGTATTAACAAGGTTGCATATTTGAAAAACACATTTTTTACGCAGTAGTACAGAAAAAATGAGCGTTCTTTGAAATGAACTTTTTTTTTAGGATGCGCAATTTTTATAAAATTACGAAATTTTTTTCCTTAATTACTTCGTCGAATGGAGGATGGCCTTTTTAGCGCTTTTTTATTTTTTTAAATCGCTTTTGTATTCAGTATGTCCGTCCTTTTGCGTGGACAACACCTCTGGAATTCTTCCGCCTGGAGAAGCTAAATTTTCAGGATAGGTCAGTCTATAAGAGAGCTTTAGATTGTAAAACATAGGATTTAGACTGCTAGGGCGTAATCGGTGTTTTTATTTAAAAAAAAAAGTCGCCTTATCTGATTGGCTGTGCAATTATTCCCTCGCTTGTTTTTTTTTTTGAGGAATTATGAAATTATGGGACAAAAATGGCACCATTAGGTCTCATCACTTATTCAGGGCTGCCGCTTTACTGTAAATGAAAATTGAAATTCCATCTTATTAGCTCGCACTTTCGAAGTCCGATAACTTTGTTAGGCAAAAAAAAATAACAGCCGTTTAGATAACAGCGCCTAAGTTCCATATATATATATATCTCTGACAGGACTGCCAGCTAACTTGGAACGAAAAATTGAATCTGAGCTGCCAAAAATCTGTGTAAACAATCGCGTGTAATTTATGCCACCCTCGTGTCGTGCGCATATCCGTTTGTTTCCGTAAACGGCGCACCGCTGTAATAAAACCTCTCGCGAGGGTCGCGGCGGAATGCAACCTGCTGCACGCGTCGCGCTTTGCGGAAAACAGAAGTCTCTCCCTCTCCCCCGCGAAGTTCTAGAGTTTCGCGGAATCTTCCACGTCGCGACTTGCCGAGAGATTCTTTTCCACCCTTTCAGCGGAATAATTCCCTCCCTCGCTTCGCGATGTAACGGAAGCGTTCCGTCCGCGTCTGCATATCCTCCTCGGCCGCATTACGACAGCTTTTTTTTTCTCCCCACACCGACTTGTTCGAAGAGCTCTCCAGAATAACTTTCCGAGGTTTTCTTTTTATATTCCGTCGGTTGAAATAACCTGTCGTTTGTAACCTTAGCGTCTCCTCTCCCTAATGACTTTCTAATTTTGGATCCGGACTTGTTTTTTCTCTCTCTCTCTCGTTCAGAGATTTCGGCCGCATTCGAACGGGTGACGAATAGGTTGGAATCGATGGGAACCACTTCTTTCCCCCCCCCCCTCTAGCTTCCCCCCCGCCCCTCTTTCTATCTCGATGGTGAATGCTATTGCTTTCACAATCAACGCGCCTCTACTCGTGCATCTTTCTGTGTTTTGGTCACTACCAAGACCCGCGCGTGTCCATTCAAGTCAAAGGTACATACTTCGCATAAACTTTTCGGCATTTTTTTCTCTCGCTTGCGATTAATTTCTTCACTAATAACGCCCTTTGAGACGGGTTTTCCCACAACAAAACACAGTTGAATTACCCACCGTTAATTTTTTCTTTCTCCCTTTTCCCTATCTCCTAGATTTATCCTATTTAAGGTCCAAGCCCTATTGAATGCTGTTTCCACCGATCATAACACTGCAAATAATGGGATACGTAGCTTAAGCTTAGAATCGCCATTTTCATCGTCCAAGTCTTCCTCCTTTGACCGTGGGAGAAGGGAACGTACTTCCTACGATTAATTGCCTTTAAGATGGAATGTAATTCCTCCTCATAATCTGCTA
This sequence comes from Uropetala carovei, assembly GCA_036926305.1. Lineage (NCBI taxonomy): Eukaryota > Metazoa > Arthropoda > Insecta > Odonata > Petaluridae > Uropetala > Uropetala carovei. The sequence continues at coordinate 952,954 of JAXCHB010000078.1, read as the reverse complement.
AATTATCAACGTTAAGAGTTACGAGATACTTTAAAAGAGCTTATGCTAATCGGGATAACATCTCTTCTTGTCCGTCGCTTTGAAATGCGCTGCTTTCGGCGGACGCATTCTCCTCCTCGTCCGCCCCCTCGCGCTCATCATTTCGCTTCTTATGGGTCGTTGACCGCTTCCTCCTCCTCCCTCCCCCTCTCTCTCTCTTCTCCCCTCTCTCTCTTCTCCCCTCTCTCTCTTCTCCCCCTTCTCTCCCCTCCCAGCCCCCGTCCACTCTTCTCTCCTCCCTTCTAATTGTAATGGAACCAAAGGATTGTGTTGGGGGGATGGAATGGCTCGCAGGCATGGCTGCTTCGGGGGCAGGATGAATTCCGGCGGGGGTGTGTACCTGGGGGAGGGAATTCGGAATTGATTTAATCGAATTACGCAGGAGTATTGATCTCTTTTAATGTCGACATGAATCGGGACTAACTTAAGTCATCGCTCGAGACATTAATGTCGGATGCAATTCCTATTTAATTAGTACTCTTCTATTCTCATTACCGGGGTATGAAATCTCGCCACCCGTCAATTTGTCTGTACGTCACCTTATTATTGGTTTTGCGTTCCAATATCCGCGGTCGTTTTCACGCTGTCGTCTTGCGTATTACATCTTCCAGAATAAATTGATTTGAGGGGATTAATGTCAGATTGATCTCTCAAATATTTTATGGATAGAATAATCTTCGCTAAAACTTTCTGCTGCAGCACTTCAAATGCAAAAGAGATTAGCTAATCGGCCGTTTCAAAAAAACGTCAAATCCGAGGGAGCGCTCAAAATATTTAAAGACCACGTTTTTTACGGCTTCGATGTTCGGTATAAGTTTTAAAAGAAACGTTTGACTTTTTAAAAAAATTGTCCCAACTTATTTTATTAATATCGCTGTACTGTCTCGGAATTTGATACGTCAACTCTAGTTGATTGCTGACATCATGGAAGACTCCAGTCGGAGCAAATGAGATGCGAACGAATGCCAGCGACAAAAAACCGGTTGGTTTATGAAGTGCCCGGGCACGTTGAACTTATGTGCAATCCATTCATTATGCATGAAAAATTTGTGGCCCTTGTTTTAAGGAAAATAAAGCTAACTTCTCGATGTCGAGGGTTTATTTTCCTTCATGTTTTTCATAATGTTTAAATTCTTAAAACACTACGGCAGTCAAAGTTATAACATATGAAAGGGACTCGGCAATGCCGTGCAATACTAAAATTTCAGCACTAATCCACCCACCCATTCGTGATTTTATTCAAGCCAAGTATTTGTGTCGTTTTTATGTAATTAAAATTCGTCATTGGTTTGCTATTTGTAGCTTCACTATGTTGTAAGTGAATCACACGACCTCCTTAATTCTTCGGATAAATATCGAATAGTTTCAACGTTCATAAAATTTTTGATTAATCAACAAGCTAAACGCGTATTGAATTTCACGTGAATGTTAAAGTTCTCTACCTCAAACTATCTTGATGAGAGTTTGGTTGGTATGTAGTCAAGCGAGTTTGTTTCCTTCTCACGAAACAGCTTTATCACATCCGTTATTTTTGGATCGGAAGCGAGAGTATGCTTTTCCCTTAACACTCCAATTGATTTCTAGTGTAGAGATTCCCTTGGATTTTTTTTTAGCGTGGCGCGTAATTTAAAAATTGCGCTCCGATAACTCCCCCACACGAATCGCCTGCTACGCGAAGACGGTAATATCGCATTCTGGATTGCTTTTTTTTTTCTTTTTTTTTTGTTAGCGCGGTGACCGTCGTTCCTTTTTTTTTGCCTTTCGGTCGTTACTCTCCTGGCGACGTAACCATCTAAAACTTCGCTGCATTCCTGCGAACCATTCCCATATAGGTACTGCAGAAATTTGTGCCGCTTCCCTTCTGCTAGATCCTATTATCCCAAAGTTTTTCGTGTAATCCGGTTATCTCCTAGAGGGAAGAACGAGCTAGCTCGCTAGAGAGAATAAAGGGTTGAGGAGAGAAGGGAGGGAGGAGGAGGAGGGGGCGTAGCAGGGTGGAAGAAGGGGGTGGGGGGGGGAAGAAGGGGGTGGAGGGGGGGGAGGACGATCCGACACGCCGTACTCGGTAACAGTCATCGCTAGGATCCTCATCAATTTCCTGTCGTAATTTTAAATTAAATTTTATCGAGAAGAAGATCCACGCTCGCGTCTCTTATTCGTAGGACACTTTCCATCGTCTGATGTCGCGAGGGCGTGGTGGACATTCCAATTTTTTTTTTAAATCTCGATACGAGTCTATATAGACGCACTTGCTCGATTCCGGATTCGGTTTTCCCAACCTTGACGGATCGGGTGTCTTTCTCTCGAATTTCCGGAATCCTACGGTGGCTAGTTTTATTTTTCCTCCCGATTTGTCCGTTTCTCCTCGGTTCGACGTCCCCTGATCGAGTTCGTTCGCTCATTCTTAAGGCGTCTTATAATTACTTATATTGTTTTGCCCGGACAGGTCACTAAATAGTGTCTCCTATAACCACGCTTTACTGTAGTTGCTTCCGGAGGCGTTTTTTATGACGACGAATGAGGACCGTTCTTGCACCGATGGAGCTCACTTAGTTTAAGGTTCATACGGAAGTTCCGAGTGCTAATTTGCGCGACAAACCGGAGATATCCCGGGCTGAAAAGGCCTCTGCCAGAATTCGAACCCATCCCTGTTGCTTGGAAGGCCTGATCTGCTTCCCATGCCGCACTCGAAAAAAAATAACAATATTTTCACGTTTTTCTGAGTTCTTGTCAAAATGCGCGCATTTAACCCGAAGTACGTGGCGTGTCTCTCGTGAGTGAATTGCTTTTTCTATCAGATTATACGCGCGCCGGGCTTCATATCGTCCATATCGGTCGTAGAGTATTCTACGTATCTCGTGTGTGCTGTTTCAATAAAGCGTCGCCGTCTCCAATTAGCGGAGCTAGGCGGTAGAAATCGGATCCCGGAAACGAGCCGAGCCGCGTCGGCCTCGTGAGGTTTGCTCGCACCGATACTATTATATAGCCGGATTTGGCCCTAATTTGGTCTCCTCGTAATTGGTGGATCGCTTCGCGCTCTGCTAGTCGTTTTTTTCCTTCTAATTTATATCGTATCGCTCCCGGGAAATTTCCCGGAATATTACGAACGCGACAGGTGGCGGAATGGACTGATTTCTCCCCTTAATTGATATTCCGGGATCACGTCGCCCTACGGTTGGTTAGAGTTCTTCCTCCTGCGTCTGTTTTTACGCCGATATGGTCGATCGGAAATTACTTTGCCTATCCAAATTACTAAATGCGATATTCATCGCTATGTCAGAGTTTGCGAACCATGCGAGATATATCTTACTGTTTCATTTTCCTAAGGATGTTGGTTTAATACCTTTATGTGGGTATATCTAGTATATTGATCTAGTTTATTGATTTTAATTAGAAACTTAAATTTCAATGCATTAAGTTCTGTATCAACTTTTACATATATCCATAGGAATATTTGCTAAAGCTACCTAATATAATTTAACATTTTACACCTTTTCAAGGTATTTTTTTTAGAGAGTTTAAAAGCTCCTGTGTTTTTCAATTCGATATTTTCCGTATCGACGATATATGTCAGCTGTCCATGTTCGCGAGAGTGTCATTGGATTTATACATTTTGCGAATTGGACAGGAAGAGATTAACCAAGTAATGTAGAAGGTTGCAGAGGACAGCACTCGGCGGAGATTCCGGTTTAACCTACATAATAGCTGAGCTGTCTGCCGACGAGAACTGCTGATTAATGGATCGTCGCGGAATGCCGCCGCGAAGCACTTCCTAAACCGTGCCGCAGGTCACGGTATAAAGCAGTTGGAAAACGGACACGAACGATTCGGTAAAATTTATTATTCGATTGAAATTTGTCCTCGCGTTTTTTATCGATTTATTTTTGCCGAATCGAAAAAAGCACTCGGGGTTGCATAAGATCAAGGAGACGAACCACAATTTATTGCTTTTTTTCGTGCGGCTAAAGTACGTTCCGCAAAAAAAAATATTCGTTAAAATTTCCTCGTTTAAATTCGCCGCGTGCTCCCGCCGTAAAACCGAAAATGGGTGGATTTCAATCGCTTGGATCAAACTTGAGCCTCGGGAGGTGTACCAATTCATTCGGTGCAGTTAAATCCATGGAATTATTCTTTCATATCTTGGAGGCGTATATCTCTCGCCCACTGCGTAATATAACGTCTCATTCCCTCCCTCCCCCCGCCCCCAACCTCTTTGGCGACGCCGAACGCGGCATATCATAGGTATCGAGCGACCGAAAACATTTCCGTCTCCTCTGAGTGTATGTGCGGTATACCTCTCTTGCAGCATCCTCCTCCTTCCCCTCCCCCTCTGCAAGAATCGCGAGCGGCAGGGAATTCGATAGTGTGGAGGAAGCGGGGTGTGTTGGGGTAGGGAGGGAGAGAGGGGGAGGGGGGACCGTGTGCGCAGACGCCGACTCGGGTACGTGTGGTTTGGTTGGTAAAGGTCATGGGGTTTGCCCACCAAGGGTCGGGGAATGAGGGAGAGGGAGGCAGGTGGATTTATGCGGAGCAATCGAGGACGGTAATGGCGAAGAGGGAGGCAGGTGTGTGTGTGTGCGGCATCCGGAGGGAGCAGTTAGGGGGCAGGAGGGTGACGAAAAGAGGAGGGGGGGTTAGGGGTGCGTGTGCCGGAAGGAGCCCAACCCGGGGGGCATTGATCCTGTGCGGAAATACCTCTACTTCAATTCCACCTAGTGCGTGCCCTTTGATTCCACGTTCGGTTTTATGTTGCACTATCTTTGTTTTTTTCTTTCTCCCCTCCTTCTCCTCCCTCTCTCTCTCTCCCCCCCCCCCTTTCCCCTCCTCTTTCCCCTCCCACCTCCTCTTTTCCTTCATCTTTCGTCCTCACCACGACGTGCGACTAATTGCACGAATCGGGTTGGTTTTTACACACCGCCAGCGTCGAGACGTATCCTTATGGTTCTGATGGTTTCGCGGTGGGTGGGGGCGGAGGAAGGCGAGGTGGGTGTGCAGAGAGAGAGAGAGGGATGAGAGAGAGAGAGAGAGGGCCATGTCTTGAATTGCGGACGTGATTTGGATTCTGTTTTCGGATGAGTCGATTGCGATAGTTTGTTACGTGTAGGAACCGCGATAATATCGCGTTGCAATTCGATTCTTCTCGTTCGTTTCGTCTGTTTGGGAGGCAATCCAAGTGGGGGAAAAAAGATTCGAGCGATCTGTAACCCATTTTTTACTCCCGGTAATCACTGTTTGTGGCGACTGTCGGACGGCGCTCTTATTTCTTCTTTTTCTTCCCCGCTCTGTAATTTGTCTTTTAAATTGTGTGTTGCACCAGATTTTAATTGGCCTAAATTTTAAAGTTCATTGGTAGAAGGTTGTTTTTAATTCGTTTTTACGGTACAGTTTTTGGCGTTTCGTTATTATAAACAGGATACTTTTTAACTCTTCGGAAATATATTTTAGAAACGTATAATTTGCGTTTTTTGCTTTATTTTGGGCGTCTTTTGAGATATCTTTAAAAAATGTTGTGACTCGATTTTGCAGGGAATGAGACGGGACTTTGCTAGAAATTTATTTTTGTCGGTGCGTTTATAGAACTGGTAATGGCAGAGTAATCAGTAATATAAAAAATATGTGATCGAAAAATCGAATCTTTGGATGAGTTTTTTGCTTCCTTTAATCACCGCCGTAGGAATAATATCAATGTAGGCGATGTTTTGATCGAAAAGTGATCCTAATGGAAGAATATTCGCGCCGCTTAATTAAGGTAACCTCCCTCAAAAACATGTAATCTCGGACGAAAAATCGCGAAAAGTAATCTATCGGAAACGTGATTTCCTCGTTAATTTAATTTTTTTACACGTTTCACGCCGCGTGAAATTGCTCCAGAGTGTTCGATTCCTTGATCAGAAGCCTTTTTTTTTCATCTTTCCGCCGTTTCCGTTGCAGGCCTCTTGCGTTCCTCGCGCGCGATTTTTTTTCCACCCTCTCCGCGAATTGTGTGAAACGGCCTCCCGTCTCCAAGGGGACGTTCCATTTTTCCCTCCTTCGGAGAGATGATTAATGGCCTCTCTCTTTCTATCCTCCCCCTCCTCCCCCCCTTTTCCTCGACCCTCCCCCCCCTACGAACAGCCTTTGCCCTTTTATAAGGAGAGAGCCCTCCTTTTTTTTTGTCCTAACCGCTTCGCTACATCCATTTTGGCCCAGTTTCTCGCGGGAGTTTTAACCCCAAAACTTCCGCATCCTCTCTACCTCTCCCCCCCTTCCCGCCCCACCGGCGCCCCATTTCCTCCCTTCCGGGCTCCATTCCTCCTCCACGCTGTCACGCGTCTCCTGATTTATTTCATTTTATTTTTCCGCCGCGTCATAAGCGCGCGGAGATTGCACGAGATGGATTAAGTTGAGACGTCGTTTGACGCCGCTCGTTTCTAGCTCCGGAAGGGGACGTCCGATTTTGGGGGTGGGAGGAGTGGCAGGGGGTGGGTGGGAGAGGTAAGGGGTGGGAGGAGGGGCAGGGGGTGGGTGGGAGAGGTAAGGGGTGGGAGGAGGGGCAGAGGAGACTGGTGGAGGAGCAGTTGGTCTTTAATCGCCTCATTTCAAACAGAAATCCCATATTTTATACTGTTTGTCTTGATCTGTACGAGATTACCTCTTGCCGTATATGGCGTATTTGAGTGAAATTTTCAATTTTATCTTTTGTGTTAAAGAAGGCGAAAGTGATGAATTGCTCAATCTGGGCTGCTACTTTACTGGAAACGAGTGATGAACTTTATGCTTCATCTCATAAAATGGAAATTCGAGAAATTTAAGCTCTTCTCGAAATTTTAGAGCAAAACAAAATAAACATTCCTTTTTGTATCATTATATTTTGGTGTAGTTCATTGATTTCGAGGGAAGAGTCATAAAATCGTTTCTATTGCGTACCTGTATCTAGTGTAAACATCCATTTCGGCGCTTTCATCGAAACAGGCGACAGAATGACATATATCGATCATATGTCACAACGAAGCTGCCAATAATCAACTTACATCAAAATACGGCAATTTCAGGTCATTTAACTCGATCAGGGCTTCGATTTAAGCGGAAATAAAATCAGAATTTTCGATTCCTCGATCGTGTGGTGTTACTTAATTGATTTGTCATAATATTAAATTTTGTTCGAGGATCACAGCTGATCTATCAGGCCTGCCACTTTACCGGAACCAAAATTCAATTTCTCTGATCTCCCGAGGGAAACGCGGATGATTTATGCCACGCTTCTTGCGTGCATTTCTCCTGCTTTAACGCACGTTTTAATTTCCTCCCGTCCGGACCAAATGTCCGTTCTTCCTAGCGTGGGCCGCAGTTTTCGGAAGCGATCCTTTATTACTCCCACCTGTCTCCGTCCTCTTTTACACCGTTTTTCTTTCTCGATCGTCGAGTGGCAGTTATTAATGTTTCCACGTAAATTGTCCGTGAGCTAACGTTTACCCGACGGCATTAAAATTAAATTCGTTTTCAGATCGACGCTTTTCAAAGCGGATCTGTTCTTGCACTCGGAAGTCTCTGGGATTAGCGAATCTAGTCTAATTCACGTCGGAGAATTTCAATAATTCCGTCTAATTGGATTGAAATCTTTGTGACGTTTTCGCGTCGTGGCAGTCGGGTGTTTTCCTTTTATTCGTTTGTTTGAATTGATTTTGCTTCGAGTGAGATTTAACCGATAAAAAAAATTTTATTCTCTTATAATTTTGTCCCCTGATGGATCGCTTATTTATCGGCGACGAATCGCTCTCGCAAGAAAAAAAAACCGATGTGTTCAGCCGGAATTTCCAAATCCGATTAAACGGGTGAAATGAGAGTGAACTTCGAGAGTAGTGCCTTGGGCATAGTAATGGCGCCTATGAATCGATAAGTCACGTCGTATCGGGGTCAACATTGGGAAGCGGGCGTCTAGAGAAGTTTAGCGTCTCTCTCTCTCTCGCATAGACGCCGGCCTCGTTCGAAAATGACGTCGGACGCAATCTCTCTCGCTCCCATCTCCAAACGTTGATAGGGGGCGAAAGAAGAGAGCAGCACCCCTTTTACCATAGGCACTCGGGCCCTCGATTGCCCATCAAAACCGTTTTAGTATTCGGAGATACTTTTTGTCTTCGAGGAAGATCCAGTTTGCACCTGGTCGATCACAGGTGGCAGATCTAAAAATGAAAACGGGTGCTCTAACCTGCCGTTCGGTCAAAATCTTTCCGAACCGTGGAAGGACCTTGTTACGTGCGGTGGATCTAACCATGGAAATGAAAAAAGCGTGAACGAAATATTTTAAAATGTAGAACCAATTTAAACTGAGACGAAGGAAGAGTCGCTTAATCACTTCTCCGTGGGATTATCGAGCTCGTCTCATGGACGAAGAAAATCCAAGAATAGGCACTTGATAAGAATCGCAAAATTGAAAAAATGGGCTCATCTCAGATATCTCCAATAGCCGCAGCAAAGCTATGTGGTTTTTCATAACCTTGTTATTGGATAGAATACATAACCTGGAATAAGTGCTTTTTTCAATTTTGTGATTTTTAAGTGCTTACTCTTGGATCGTACGATCACATCAGCTTGATGAGTTTGTTTTTTTTTTCCTCATAAAGTTAGAAGTCACATTACATCCACTCCTCGCTTTGCATGGCGCGTGCCGTGCCAGAAAAAGACCGTGTAAACTGAAACCGTGCAAAGCAAAGGGGTAGGTAGGAACGCGCGAGGTACTAACGTTTGAGCGCCTCCATGAGCTCGACCTGCAACTGTTTAGTTAGGCTGCGTTCCGAATTGCTTCCTTCATTGTTTCTTGTAAACTGTGAGTCGAAATTAAAACTTAATTACTTTTACTGCAAAAGTGAAATTGACGGCTGCTCAGTTCCAAGTTCTCCTCTAAAAGAAAACCGAAAAGGTTGATTATGAAATCGTGCAATAGGTGAGTGTAATCGAATTTTTTTTAAGGGAGTCGTTTTCTAAATAGTACGTGTTTTGCAATATGTTGACGTCGCCAGAAAATCGTAACTTTTTGCCCGTTTCTATTGACACGGCAGTTTTAACCGTCCGCGGCGTTGCCACATTAGATTCTCCAAGTCAGTCCTTGTGGAGTTTTTTTTTATTGCTTTTGTCGTATAGCGTCCACGCCTCCGTTATCCTGTTTAGTTGACATTTCATTCCAACAAAAAATGGCCGCTTACTTTTTTCGTGAATTTGAAAGAAAATGGAAAATTCTTGGCCGTAGTGAGAGGACGCGCGACGCCGCGGTTTCTGGTTCGAATCCAGCTGGCGAATTTTCGATCGCACCACCCGAATAAGAATACGCCGCAGCCGAAATGGACGCCGCTGTTGCACGGGCGAATCTTTGAGGATTGGTCGGACATTCTCTCTCGAAAAGTCTTCCTTTAACATGTAAATATATTCATTATGAGCGAACTCTCTCGAATGGACTCGATCATTCCAATTAGATTATGAAAAGAGCTTATTATTATTTTTTTAATCGAACCGAGAACATCGTATGAATTCGCGACGCATCTTCCGCGCTACGATTTGTCGATTTATTTGGCCGCTCTGATAACGTGTGCTTTTGACCCCATAATTCTCACTCGAACTTAATGTCATGTTAACTTACACGAACCAGCAGCATATTATTAGGTAGGTACTCGATTAAGTTGTGGTATATTTCGTTAAAAGGATTTCGGGCGTTAGATGCAATAATTTAACCCGTTTCCTAATCTAATTAAAGCGAAAATCTTAAATTTTGTCTCTCCATGCGATCCCGGAGAAGAGGTTTAGGATCGCCAGCCGAAATTTATCGATTCTCGATTTATATTGTTTAAAGGTGACTTTTCAGCGGGTGTTGCGTGGAAACGCATTGCCATTCTTGTGCTCCTTTATCAGCCGAGCCGTGAATGGTCCACCCACCCTTCCTCCTCCTCCTCCCCCCTTCCCCTCCTTCCGCCCCCCTCTTTCGGTATGTCATCCCCCGCCACTCGCGACACAGAGCGAGTGATTTATTGCACCCTACCACCGCCTCGCTCACCTCGGCGCTGCCGTCGCCTCGTGTGCAGTTTTCACTTCCCTGCGCCGCCGTCGCCACCCGCCCTACATATTCCCATTTCCATCCTCGCCCCTCCCTCGCCCTGCACCCCTTTACACACCCTGGCCCGGTTGCATAAGGGGGTATCGACTCCTTCCTATATACGTGGGTCGGCATGAATGTGCCGCATCCCGGCAGGGTGTCCTCGGCGCGGACGTGTGGGGCGGCGGAGGGGGCGGGACGAGAATAGACACCTAATCCGCGCGAGAGAGGGCGGAAGGGGAGGAAGGAGAGACACCCCGTGCGTGTGTGTGTGTGGCTGCGTGCGTGTGTGTGGTTTTTTTCGCCGAAAAGGGGAATGTCTTCCGTATTTCTTTTTTTGACCCGGTGAACTCCCGTATGCGGAGGAATATCGGTCCGCTACGCCTCTCCGCCTCCCTGCCTGTCTCCCTCTCCGCCTCCCGTTCTGCCGCATATGGAAAAGGGTTCGCTCGTTCCCTCGTCAAGGGGCGAGGGATTTTTTTTACCCGCGTGCCGTGGGGTCGAGAGAATCCTCCGTGGCGACAGGGTCCGTCGTGTGTACGGGTCCGTTCATCTTATCCCTTAAGGGCCGCGTTCGTTGACACGCAGACTGATTCCAGGCGAAGGACAGTCAGTCTTCCCGCATAGTATAACCTGTTAAAGCGATAGGAATAGTCGCCTGAGAGCGATCGTCGCGGGAGAGAGATTTAGAACCCCTCGTATCTGCTGCCGTTTAAAATGTAGGTCGGGAGAGACATTGACGATCTTTTCCTCCAAATGTTGGAAGGGATCGGTTCCTTTTTGTGTATCTCATCGCACGTTTCGGAGTATCAATTGTAAGGATACTTTCTGCGAGGGTCTTACATGTGGGCGTGTCCTGGTTATTTTTTCTCTTCGGGACCCTCTCTCATTTCCTCTCTCTCTCTCTCTCTCTCCACCTGTAATCCAGTGAAACTCGTGTGACCCATTTTTAAGGAAAAGGCGATCCATTGAATCGACCACCTCGCTTCCCTAAGTTATTAATCGATTTACATGTTTCGTTTATTTCGTAAAAATCCGTATAACTATAGTTCTTGGTCTCCGCTATCCTTTTTTTTTGTTCCCGCTGCCCCTCTCGAAGCATCCTCTCCCTCCATTGCGAATTCGCAGTGTAGGGAGTTCTCTTTGGGGTCATTGCGCCCGCTACCTGTTCGTCTTGATCGTATCACCACCTCCCACCCTCCTAATCTGCTCTTCTCAGGGAATCCACTTCCATTTAAACAATTCTATTGGCCGTTAATCGAATACGTCGAAACTGGATCCTCGTTTCGCAGTGAAAACCCCCATTACGTGATTCGATTCGTCTGGTGATGCCGGATCGCAGGTCGTTGTAGAAATTTTTTAAGGAGTTTTTGTCAGAAACAACGGATTCATTTATTCTTAGCCGCGTTGAAAAAGTTACCTCGGGTCGTTTGGTTGTTTTTATCCGGACTTCGGACTTTTTAAAATTTGTTCGAAGACGCTGGAGACGAACGCCCGAATCCAATGTTGATTTGGAAATGTTTGAAAAGGACTCGTTTGAAAATCCATTGTACTTGAAAATAATACCCAATGAGAACATCTTCACTTTGCGAAGCCACTATTATGTATCGATATATATTTTCATTAATTAACTCATTTTTCATAGTATATATCGAATCTAAATTCCCGTATTTTATAAAGAACTGTTGAATTGATAATAGCTATTTGAAAGCGAGTATCGTTTCGTTTTTTTTCCTTTAAAACTGTCACGAAAAGAATCTTTTGCGTGTCACGCATAAACTGATACCACTACTAGTAATTCTGAGTATACCTGTGAAACTTCTCTGCCTTATTTATAAAAAGGCTGCTAGGAGAGGCCTTTCTCGCGTGGCCGCTCGCCAAGACACCAAATTATAGGGTCCTTAAGCAGGGCCCGAAGCCAAATAACTTTCTAGGATTCGTTTTTGTGACGGAATCGAGAGGGTCTCCGTTGTGTCTGGGCTGTGCGTTTTACGCTTTCCAAATTCACCGCTTATTTAATCTGATAGTCTCGTGTCCTTTTTTATTTTATTTTTTTGGATGCCGAATTATGTAAGGAGGGACTTAAGGGTTCTTTGATAAAATCTATCGCGACAAACAGTACATTGTCTCGCATTAACGATTGCTAAATCCAAATGAAGCAGTCTTTTAAGTGAATCTTTGAATGTTTTATCTAATTTTTGTAGAAATCCTCTTCAGTCGGAGTTTCGTTTGGCCAGAAGAACGTTATCATTTCGTGCCTATTTTCTCCATATGGGCATGTCCTTCCATTTCGGTTATTACCTTCGCTGTTCTTGAATTGCCCCTCTGAGTTTTGAAATGAATTTTCATCTCATAAAATACTTGAATCTCCTGCTATTTTATTTCTCCTACGATTGATGTCGGACAGCGAGGCACGGCGAAGCCGAAAAATTATTCGAGGAATAATTAAAAACTTTCTGTTGTGTAACGCATTCCGAATTCGTTTATCTTATTTTTGCATGTGCGGTTTGAGGATTTCTAATTTTAACTCCATCTTCGAAGGAGGATTTTATGTGTTCCAAGAATTATGACTCGACATTTTCTACTCTGGTAAGACTCGTATTACGTCGATTGAAACTCCTCGTCGAGGATGAAAAGAAATTGCAATGAATTCCATGTGCGGATTTTATCTGAAAGCTACAGTGATTATATTTTGAAGCGGTTCGATATGATACACGATCATATCCTCCACTTATAAAGCGATACGGATCCCGACATTTTTGCATTACGTGAATCGATAATAAATTTTGAAATAAATCTGCTGAAGTGACACTTTCCTTTCGATTAATTTCTATCATATTTTAGCGAATAATCGCCCAATCTGAAATAAGAGGATTTTAGTGCAACAATAAATGTTTATTCGCCGGCATTGAAGCCATTCAGACTTGACAGTCGCTGCAAGATGGCCACGCTGCTCTTTTCCCTCTTATTCTAATTTTCCTTTTATTCCTTTATTTTTACTTTATTCCGAATTAGTTAAATATTGACGCAAATATTATTTCAGTCGAATGAAATGATAATTACACGAATACGTTTTCCTCCATCTCCTTGCGCAAAATTCAGTATCGGTTAGTTGTACGTATTTGTGGTTGTAGACACGCCCTCTCGTTGCAAAATGAAACCCTTTTTTCTAATCCTTCCTCGTCTCCCATCAAGAAGAGTTCGGACCTCCTGAAGGACAACCTCGACGGGAAGAATGTACCCTTTGGACGAAGATGGAGCGACGCCCCTTCGGAGGACGTCTCCACCCTTAACAAAGTCGTCCGTCCGTCCGATGGATCTTTTTGGCATTCGCGCGGTGGCAGTGTGGTTAGCTGGTTGTGTGGGAATTATTCCCTAATACAGTTCACGACCTCTAATTGCACTGCCCCTGCGAGGATGCCTTCCGCTCCGGCTGAAGGATCGCCGATCGCCTCTCTCCACCCCCCCCCGCCCCCACTCCCCTCCCGCCCCCCCCCCTTCTACACACCCCTCCTCACGCCCCAATTCCCCCCCTCGTGCAAATCGATACGGCAGTGCTTTGTGCGTCCTGTGAGTTATACAGACGTTGAGTAATGAGTTTACGTTCTCGTGAGCGTTTTTTTTCCTTCTCCTCTTCGGCTACGTATGCTTGTTTCTCCCTCCACTTGTCCTTCCGAGTGATATTTTCGTGTCTTACTATGTACTCGACCTATTCTGCTTGTTACATTAGTTGTACTTTTTGCCGACGTTATATCTGCAACTTGCTTTCATAAAATCTCCAATTTTAGTTTTTTGTTATTTTTTAAAATCGTTCGTGTTTCTCACGCTAGAAATAGATCATGAAGACATTCGTGGAGGTCAGCTTGACATCAAAACCAACACTTGGCATTTATTGAATAGTAGTGCAAAACCCAAAGCAAAAATGGATGTTAATGAAGCAGAATTCAATTCAGCTTCAAGTTCTATTTTTGAGTGAAATGAAAACTTTGTAGCTCATCTTGCTCATGTTAACATTTGAGAAATTAGTCTCATTCGTCGCTAGAGATTTTATTTTGGAGCAAAATTCTCATATTAAGTTTTTAATATCTGTTAATATATGTTCGTCATACACACGATGTTATCGTAACTAACCATAGAAGAATAATGAGTCAATGGGAGAAGAATTTCAAATTTGTCTCCTTCAGAATATGTCATTTTATCTACAATTGCATTTTCCTTTCTTTTAATATCAGGATTTGTGCTTCATATGACCAGTAGGTACTTCGTATGAAAATTCTAATCTTAGGTACGATTCGACCAAAATTAGTGTACGTAATCAATTTAAGTTTACAGAATATATCTAAACTCATTTTAATGTCGCTTCTTTTTTAATATTTTGTTACTTGATGTTTTCTTTTAAAACCCTCCTGATGAATTTCCGTTCCTAAAACTCAACAGAGGAATTGTGTACCAGTTTCTCTTATTGTTAAGAGTTCAGACAAACTTGTTTCCCATCATGGGCTCTGATTTCTATAAAGCCTCGGATTCCTCAATATTCCCATTATATCTCTTCTCGAAAAAATATAAATACCGAGAGAAATTTTGGAATTCTTGGAACGTAATGCATTTTATTACATCGGAATCGTATTTCAGGTTGCGGTTGTACCCCTCATGATGGAAAGGCCACCAATTGGATTCCAACGGAAAGGCATTATTGCCATCGAAGGAGATTCTTAGGAAACACGCGTAATATTTTCCCAGCCTTTTCGATGCGGACAATTCGCGTCTAAAGCAAACAGCCGCCGGCTCTCTGGCGCTGGCGTTCCTCGGGGGGGCGTGGAAACGTGTTTCTGCCCTCGTCTTTTTGTCAGAAATCACGGCATCACCCAATGTAGTGTGTTCTTTTGGTCCAGGAGGGTTCGAAGGGGTGGGAAGGGCGAAAGCGGGGGCGGCCCTCATCGGAGGGGAGGGGGGGGAAGAGGACCCCTTCTGCCCCCTCCCCTAACCACCCCTCCTGCAAATGGAACTCGGGGATTCTAAATTTAAAGTGGCTGCCAGCCCGGTCACACCGGCGCCCCCTACTTTCACCCTCCCTCCCCTACTCCCCCTCCTCGCACACCCTCCCTCCCCTACCTCCCCCTCTCCGCTCCCTCTCATCCCACGCCGCTCCCGTATCCCTGGTTACCAGAATCACAGCTCCTCCCCGCGGGGCAAAGGGGATGCTTTTATTGACTGGTTGTAGGATGGAGATAATGAGGTTTTTATTGCGTCGCTCTGCACTGCGCGGATCGCATTCTAGAGTGCGTTAACCTGATGAGTCTAAATAAGATGTTCCTCTCGTCGTTTTGTCTAATATACTCCGTTAAAATGCAGTTTTTTTTCTTAGCGGCGTTTTAATTTGGCTTTCGGTCCGATATCTGGATGCCAACGGTCTTCGCGTCCATGTTTTTTCTTCGGATTTTTATTTACGTGCATCTAAACTTTTTACTGGATAGATAGAATCGAGGGTCTCGACCTTAACTGTGTGGCATTCCGTCATAACGACTGGAGGGAAAGAATTACCCTTGTGTACCACACTTTTTCGTTGACATATCAACTACCTATCTGATGATGACGTCAATCGCCGAAACCCGGGATCTGTGTAGACTTGTTAATGTAAAAATGCTATTATTCTTTACCGCTTGTTCGTTATTGAAATTTATGATTATTTAATGTTTTTTAGTCGTAACGAGCTGATGAACTGTTTCGAAAACTGAATTTTTCCTGTCTTCGTAAGTTAGGACCGGAGGTAGCTGCATGAGTCAATAATAAGCAGTTATCATGGCGATGGAGGAGCCTTGACTAAAACCACAGTTATATCGTGTTTCAACTTCGTGTTATTTTTTTAAATAATTGCTTTATGTCAATTTCCCGATTTATCGCGTCAGACCAGAGGTCGGAGCTAAAGAGAACCTTCCCGGCCTCCACCATGTCGCCCCGATTACATGCTATATAAAGAACGAGTCTCCGAGTAATTTTAACCGATTGTTATTCATCTCATAATCCATTTATATTTTTATCCGTCACTTTCCGAGAATAACTTCCGAAATCGAGCTTTTTTTATCGTCTGCCCGTCCGTCCATTTGCTTTCCATCTTCCTAACGATCTCGTCCCAAGGGCTATGGAGTTGAAATCGCTCGTCTCGGCTTTATGGAGCGGAATTCGCTGTTCATTTGTCTCGTCGGAGTCGAGTGGGCGCGATGAAATTTTTACCGCAGGAGTTTCTTTTTTCGCTCTCCTCTCGATTTTCCTCCCTTATTTCGGAGATGGCCGTCTCACTTCCCGCCTCTCTCTCAATTACGTCCATTTTACCCAGTGCCAAAAGTTTGCTTTTTTTGCGTCTTTATGAAATTTCGCCTCTCTTCCGGACTCCCTCTCCTCCTATTTGCCTCCTCCTACTTTTATCGTCATCTCCCTTATCTTGGGAATGCGCTTATATTAAAGCCTTTACGTTGTCTCAAACACTTTGCCGTCCACTCCAAAAAAATCTTTTTTCTGTGTCGCCGTGGATGTTTCTATTCCTTATCTGATCGAGTTAAAAAATTCAGGAGACGTGAAATTTTTTGGACTTTGGCACGTCCTGAACGCGCCACGTTTCGCGTGTCTTGCGAAAACAATGCATCAACCTTCGCAAAATTGGCTGCTTTACACCGTAAGCTTTCTTTCTCTCGCCTCGTTGGCGCCGCGATTTGCGAGGCCTCCACGAGGGTGCACTCTGTGCTCTGGGAAGTAACTAGGGCAGGGCCTATTAACCCTCCCACCCCCTCCCCACTTTATAAATCTTCAGACCCCCACCTCTCCCCGGGTGAATGTTATATTTAAAATTTATTATAGAAATATAAAGTGTTGTGGGCGTATGTTCTTGATGCAAATGTATCTTTCAGTTTTATTATTCATGTATTAAAAAATAAGTTAAAACACTTTTCGTGTCATTATTTTTTTGTGATTTTTCTTTGATCCTCCAAATATTTTTGACTGCCTTTTTCTGCTTCCACTCACATTTGGGATGCTAGTTGTTACTCCCCGTATTTCTCCTTGTTAATCTTTTTACGCTTCACAGTTTCGCGAATAACCCTCATTCATTACGTAAGGCCAAAAACGGATAACTGGCATGTATGTTTTTTTTTAAATTTGATGATGTTTTGACTGGTTAATCTGGAACAAAATCTTTTCCGGGAGTGTGCGTAACCTGTTAAGACCAATAAAATAATGAAATCTGTTTACTTTCAGACGTTCGAGAGACAGGAACTTCGTCACGTTCATAAAATTGCCTGATTAATGCACCATAATATGTTGGATCGTCATTCACGCAAATTAAATGTCGCATTAATTAGTGACTGATAATGTTTTATAAATGTCTGTAACTTTTATCGCTTTTTGGTAATATTAAGGTCGCAGAAAAATTCCGCTCTGGGACAAAATTTTAACTCTTTTTAGTCCATGTTTTTGCCGCGCACCGTTGTATGGTGCCTCTTTCCAATTTAACACGCTGACTTAATAATTTTAACTCGAAGGTGCTTCTTGTTATCTTAATTTTCATTTTTTTTTTGTGATGCGAAATCATTTGTTCGAATACTACTAACAGAATCTTCTCTCTCCACATGCAGCGCAGCTTACGTGTCATACGGAGGCCTTCTAATGAGGCTGCAAGGCGACGCCAATAATCTCCACGGCTTCGAAGTTGACCAGAGCTTGTATTTGCTGATGAAGAAGCTGGCCTTCTGAGGGAGGCGAAGGAGAGAGAGTACCTGTCTGGTTCACCCAGAGTATTTTGTATTATTTTTTTTCACAACTGCCGTTTTAATGAATAGTTTGCCAACCTTCTTCAAGCGAAGGGTTGCTCGTATTTTGTATTCGGCTAAATAAATAAAAGTTCTGATAATACAGCAGTTTTGATTCTTATTTTTCACCGACATTTATGTTTTTGAGGACTCAAGTTTAAGAGAACGACATTGCATTTTTTAAATAACGAAAAATTCATCAACATTTGACTTGTGACGTCAAAAACTTTCTTTGTCATGATCAAGACACGGACGGATTGAATTCTGAAATTTTTATAAGGTAATCAATCGTAAATAAACATGACGCAGTACATGTTAAATTTACTGTGAGATATATAAAACACTCCCGTGAACATCAAATCTTATCAATTTTATTTCTTTTATACTGGGTCGGATCTAGAAATTCCCAGGAGGGAGGGGGGGGGACTACTAACTATTTTTCCACGGGGTGGGGATTATTTTCAATTTATACACTTAATCCTTGTTAAAATTACTTTTAAATCACGGACCACAATAGAATAGTATGATAATTATCACAAAAGTACATTTTTACTAAGTTACTATATAATGCTCACAAAATACTTTGATTCTTTGATCATGACGTATAAATGATTATATAAAAATATAAGGGAATGCCTTATTTCATTGATTTTTTCCACAATATAACAAGAACCAAAGGCCTGCAATGAGTAAAGGCAAAGAAAATTCGTTAATATGAATGAGGAATCCCCTTGCTACCACTTAAGAAGATCCAAGCAGGGGGGCGATCGCCCCCCCCCCCTCCCCCTGCTTTCTATAGCATGAGAAATAACTGAGTGGTATATATAATCAAATTGTCTTAATCATATTGTGGCAGCCATTATCTTTTTCTGCCTATTGGAAGTTACATTAAAGTGCCTAAGTAATTTTTTTCTTAGACGATCGTGATCTGTTCATAATGAATAACCTCGTTCATTTAGAACTCTTATGAAATGACGTGCAGTTGCACTCTGTCCTTGAATTCCATGATGTTGAATAACTTCACGTTATCCTCTGTGGCATTACGTAAAAATGCTCGCGTACTTCATCCTCTGAATCTAATCACTCGACGATGAATCACCTAGCTTACCGATAAGATGAGGTGATAATGCGCTCCTATTTCTATCTGAAACAATTTAAAAACTAGGTTATTACGAAACATTTTGCCCGTGGGTACTTCAGTTACGAAATGTCAATTCGAACAAAAATTTTGGCCGAGGAACTTTTTTACTCATCTTATTTCTCTATAAATTCACACTTGCCGAGACCGATGATACGGATTTTGTTAACTGAGCTTCGTTTGTGATACCTGAAATATTTTGAAAGATTCATGAGAATGTAAGCATCCAACTTTCACCTGCCACCGCTGTAATTTTTTCGAGGGTGATTCGCTATTTATGAATCGAGCATATCCGGTAAATTTACGATAAGAGATTTGGGTTTTCATCTCCAATCTTCACTGATGAAATTATTCGAACCCATGGTTAGGACAGATACAAACAGACCGAATTTATAAATACTACAGGAAAGACAACACGAATCTCGTGAAAAACATTACAGAAAGCGAATCGATTTTTGGTCTTCAGTGCTTTCTATGCGATGGATGTCTGCTGCAACATCTTTAACCCCAAAGGTCACGCTCACTGAGGAAATAAAGTCAAAATAATTATTGGCTTCTTTATACGTATTCTATGTATAAAAGTGATTGTGCATGCCAGGGTTTATATGAAAGATGTTCATTTCTGTAACTACTGTACGAGGTTAATGTTTAACTTTTGTCCGAGAATTGTACACTCAAATTATGTTATTATGTTTTAAATTATAATAAATCTATTTGGTTAGCCGTGATTCTGTGGAGTTTCATTTCAATGAGAGAAACGTAACTTGGCGAACAACCCGATTTATCAATAACGACGGCGAAACTCTGGTCGTCCTTGTACATAATAAAGTGGTATTTCTACAGTTTTATTTTTACGTGATTATAATGTTAAAGTTATATTTTGTTTGGTGTTTCATTGAATACTTTCGATAAAATATTCGGAATGCTAAATGTAAATCCAAAATTCAATTCTGTTGCCCTTCTTGTATGAACAGATTTGACCGTGATATAGGTTACGACTAGGGATTGCAATATCGGTGGACTTTTTCAATCATGTTTTAAAAAAATGAATTTAAGTGCAAGAAGAGTACATTTTTATGTATCCCACCTGCGAAGGATCCTGGAGATAATACATAAGTAGCGAATTTTATAATGCTTTTTAAAAAATAAAATCCTGGTTAATTGTTAATCAGGTGTTTTATTCCTATTTCAGCCAGATTCCTGATTTTTACCTTCATTTGTCACAATGGAGGAGATAATGTGAGGCATAGAAATGGGATAGGTACTTACGTATTATCTCCAGGACCCTTCGCAGGACCTGGTACTTTACGTATTATCCCCATGCCATACTTACGTACAACATTAACAGAAACTGATTGGCCTGTCTCGACATTTACAAACACAATTACCGGACAAGAAACTGATTGGCCGGTCTTGACATTTACAAATCCAATCACTGGACAACGGGGAAGGATACTTTGGTTCCGGGCAAGGCGAAGGGCGCGGTAGCGCCCGGAGACGACTACCCATTTAAAAAAAGCGAGCCGAAGGCTCCTCAATATATCCTTTCAATGTTATATCCTCTCAAAAAAAATTGAGAGGATATTGGCGAGCCTTCGGCTCGCTTTGTTTTCATGGGTAGTCGTCTCCGGGCGCTACCGCGCCCTTCGCCTCGCCCGGAACCAAAGTATCCCTCCCCGTTGTCCGGTGATTCGGTTTGTAAATGTAAAGACCGGTCAATCAGTTTCTGTTAATGTTGTTTTGAAAATAAAATATCGTAAATCCAACAATACTTTGTTATTCTGTTAATATTTTTATGGCATGGGGATAATACGTAAGATAATACCAAAGTAAGGTCCTGGAGATAATACGTAAGTACCTAAAAGTCATTTATGGAAAAAGATAATTACAACAAACACGTGTGGCAAAGCGTATGAAAAAACTGACTTAATAAAAGTAAAATTGGATTATACATTTTTGTGCTCTAATTTTGTCATTAATGATAACAACAATGTCCAACCGCTTCTGGCGAGTATGGAATGCTCGTTTTCGAGGAAAAACTATTTTGCTAAAAAATACATTAATAACAATAATGTATATAAAGTTTTCCCAAGGAATATTTACATTTGTAATAATTAGTAAACTATATCTACCATATTATAATATTCGGCTCATGGTGCATAGCTGGGACCATGTCCAAAACTGACCCCTTCAGAGACCTCACGACCCTCATTAACTCCGATTAGGAGCTCGAACCTTGAGGTTTAGGCCCAATTCCGAGCATGGGAGGAGGGCACTCGCCGATCACGTCTTTTGCAATCAAATTTAAACAAATAAACGAGAAGCTATTGCAACATTTTTCCCCTGACTTTTTTCGTTCCGGTTCCTAGGGGATTAGGATTCCCTCGTACTTTGTTGGTTATATTTTATACAAACAGACTTTACGAAGGTTGGATATAAGTTTCGTTTCAGAGTGGCAAATAACTTTACAGATCTACGGAATATGATCGCACTATTATTACAGTGGTGATAAGGAAGCAAATGGGCACAAATATTTTTGTCGCATAAAGTACAAAGTTTCGAGATGACAAATGATTTTTGTGTCGCGTGCCAAGATAATAATCTGAATCATCCGATTTTTTTTCGTTTGCCACTAGCTTACTTCTCTAACAATAAGAAACCTCATATTGTATATAGAAAATGTAAGCTTCCGCGTGCTACTGAAATCGCAAGAGTGCCACTTCTGCCACGCGTGGCACGTAGTATTTGCCATCCCTGTCGTACGCCATTCGGTACATAAGATTCCCTAGATATATAGTACATATATGCGTGCTTTTTTCCCGTATGTTTTTCGCATTATTGACTGAAAATTTTTCATTTCCTAAAATATTTCGCTATAGTCTTTTTCAACTCTACGGTAAATTCTTTATCATCCCCTTGACCATCATTATGTTCTGCGATTACTTTCATGGAAATGCATCATCGGTCTTAGAGTATCGAAAATTCATAAAATATTAAATAACTTGAGAAATGATTGCATTAGCTCGACAAAAGATGCTACGAACTGCTCTGCACATGGCCATTCTACAAACGGAAATTCTTATACTAATCAGAAACGTAGAAAATCCGTTGTCCCGAATGTCATTTTGGGGTAGGTACTAGGGTTGCCAACTGGGACATTTTGACCCGGAGACTCCGGGTGAAGCAATGTTTCACCGGGCTTCAGGGTTTTCAATCAATTTCTCCTGGCCAGTGTCAGGTGCTGAACTACAAATTTTGTAATGGTTCTCCTTGCACAGGAGGTTACACAGCATGTGCTTAGAAAACGTTGATTTAAATTTTTACGTGTTTTTCCTTTGAATTGGACAAAAAATGATATCTTTGTCGAAATATAACATTTGTGACTCATAGGCCCCAGGACTAGGGTTGCCAAATGGGTCATTTTGACAAGGAGACTCAGGGTGAAGCAACGTTTCTCCGGCTCAGGGTTTTACATCAATTTCTCCGGGCCAGTGTCAGTAGTGGAACTTCAAATTTTGTAATGATTCCCCTTACACAAACATACCAAAATTTACCGAGCATTTGCTTAGAAAATGTTGATTTTAACGAAGAAATGCACTTTTTACGTGATTTTTCTTTGAAATGAACGAAAATGGTACCTTGGACAAAATATAACATTTCTTTGGGACGCAAAAGCAATCTCAACGTAATATTTTATCAATCGCATTTCCTAAAATTTCCAGTAAATACTGCCGTTTTTATAAATTTAAATAAATATAACTTATTACAAAATTTAGCCCCTTAAAAATATTCTCCTAGATAATTACTTTTATACATTTTTATCTCGAAAAGAGGTGAGAATACCTCATGTACTTAACACTACTTAGGCATTACGAAATAAATAACATTTCAATCGTTAAATGAAGATGTTATTGATATAATTTACAGTACCTTTTAATTAGCAACTCGGAAATAACAGAAAACCCGTTAAAAGCGAAAAAACAGGGTTTCCTCCAAAATCTCCGGGATTCAGACTAAAATCTTCGGGTCATGAATGTCTTACGGTTGGCAACCCTACCCAGGACTCTTTGCCACCCCCTCGCAACTTCGAAAACTGCGACAATGTCGCTGCGACATACTATATGTTCCGCCACTGTTCAAATCATTTCATTATTTATTACATAAGAATGGAAACTCATTTTAAAGTATGATATAATAAATGAACTAGACTTGTGATAGCTAAGCAGAGATTTATAAATAATACTATATATGCAATGTACAACAAATGAATTAATTTGTCTGTGACAACAATACGTGCTACAATTTATCGCCCTGTGATAATGATAGGTCTTCCACAATGTATCAACTTAGATGTTGCTATTAGTAAGATAAAACGCTTGAGGATGAGAAGACAGAAACTAGTACATTCATAGAGCGCATAGAGCTGTCGAAGGAACGAAGTCACTTCAAGCTTGAAAAAAATTGCTTGCATTTAATTTTTAGGTTAGACTTTACGTTCCCCATTGTTAGAAGCGACGGTGGCGCCATATTGAATTCCCCTACGATCTCCAGCAACCGTTGTTTATTATTTCTTTTATTGTTGAATTACAGTGATCTTTGTTTCGTGTGAGATATAGTCAAACTGTATCCGCCAAAAATTAAGGACTGACGAAATTTAACAATGAGGTTAGTAGTTTTTTAACATATTATTTATCTACATTGTTTTTGTTATTTTTTATGGTACAAAAAAAGGCTAGACTTTACGTTACGTCAACCATGACTGATTGGCCTGTCTCGACATTAACAAACCCAATCACCGGACAACGGGGAGGGATAGTTTGGTTCCGGGCGAGGCGAAGGGCGCGATAGCGCCCGGAGACGACAACTGATATAAAAACAAAGCGAGCCGAAGGCTCGCCAATATCCTCGAAGACAGATTTGTCATTTCACGTCGGGTTGGTACTCCTTTTCACCGCAATTCAATATGGCGTCACCATTGCTTCTAACAATGGGGAACGTAAAGTCTTCAAAATTTTTATATACTATATATATATATATATATTTGAATTATAAAGAATATTAATAGCTAAGAAAATTTCTAAATTAATTCTTGGCAAACATTGGGAGTCCAGGTAATAATTTACGTCCTGTATGTGTTAGGAGCTCTAACTTAGAATAGGAAGTCATCTCGATAGACATGCAAGTATTGAGTAATTTAAACTAGTTTTCATAAGTTGTGTGTATCTTTGAAATTTATATGAAATTTGTTTAATTTAATAAACAATTTGATTTTTTTAATTTTGTTTTAGAATCAACAAATATAACCCAGATGTCTAACCGTGAAGACGAGAAAGTGAAGAAAAAATGTTATTTTGTTTCATTTAATGAAAACTGGCTCAAAAGATCAGAATATAAAAATTGGCTAGAAAAAGCAAACGGATTTACTGAACGATGTAAATTATGTGGCATTACATTTGTTATTAAACATGACGGAGAGAAGGCCGTTAAAATACATCGAAAAAGTCCTCGCCACAGACAAAATGTAAGTGCAAGTAACAGTAACCAATTGTTAACTACATTTTTTGTGAAAAATGAATCCGATGAACATATCAGAGCAGCAATTGTTGAATTAACATTGGTATATCATGCAGTAAAACATCAGCATAGTAATAACAGCATTGATTGTGGTGTCAAATTAAATTGTCAACTTTTTAACGATTCCTCCCTTGCGAAACAAATTCACTGTGGCCGAACTAAAGCATCAAGCCTATCAGAAAATGTACTTGGCCCGAAGGCATTTGAATTATGGTCTGTTCACTAGCTGAAGTCTCTTGGCCTACTTAGAGCAAGTGGCCAATCACGAACGATTCCCCTTCCATTCAAATTTCCTTGAATTTCGAGTAAATAATGCCGTTTTTACAGTTTTAAATAAATATATAATAACTTTAAATCCTGAATAAATTCTTCCAGATAATTAATTTTATACATTTTGATCTCAAAAAGAGATGAAAATAACACATTTACTTTATTTATGCATAACTAAATAAATAATATTTCATTGATATTTGAAGATTTAGTGATGTAATTTACCATACTCATTAATTAACAACTTGTGAATAACTGAAAACTCGTAGAAAATGAAAAAAAGCGTCCCTTCAAATTCTCCGGGGTTCAGACTAAAATCTCCGGGTCATGAAGGTCTTACAGTTGGTAACCCTAGCAGGTACAGTATGCGCTATCCCTGCCTTATTTTTAATTTTGTAATTATTATCAAACTAGTGTAATGCCCGTTGAAATATCAACAGAAGAATTATAGATAGATAGATAGCTAATTATTATTTTCATTTAAAATAATTAATATCCCACTTTCACATAAGAAATATTTTGGCATATACAACATATCTAGTGAATATTCTGTTGGTGACGGACTCTCTTTAGTTAAACTTAAAATAGTTGTCTGTCTTTCCCTCCCTCCCCTTCTTTCCCCCTCCCCCCTCTACTTCCCTCTCGCTCCCCCTCTACCTCTCTCTCATATTAAAAGCATACAAAGCACGCTTACACCCATAAGGATTGATACAACAATAGGATTTTTAGGTCTAACAATATAATTGGTAGCCAAGGCAACATTCCGTTAAAATGGGAATATTTCCACAAAATATGTGAATTAAACGTATAACATGAGTGATTTCGAATTGTATGCGGAAAAAGATGAACAGAATAAGAAACTTAGTAATTTTTTCTTCAAAATGGTTCAGATCCGAAGATCGTAGGTTAATTCCTTCTAATTTTAATTTCCAAAACAATAAAAGCCTGCACATCAAAAATTGGTTTTTACATGTTACCTTATGGAAAATGGAAATGTCTTCTTTGGAGTCGAATCCAGTACTTTTATGGAGATTTTTTTCGTCATTACCTTAAAATATGTTAATCAAGCATCCTTGCCAAATTTCAATCTTCTACCTATTCAGAAAGTTTGTTAAAACGCTCTATCGGCCATCATGAAAGCGTGACCAACCAACCAACCAACAGACCTGGGCTATTATTATAGTAAATAATTAAAATTATCACTGTGTTAAATTGGTAAATGTATATATGATAATATATCGCCTTTAATTAACTGAAATATAAATTTATTGGTTGTGAAATAAAATCGTTGAACTTTGTGTGGTTTAATTAATCCATTTTATATTTATTTCGGTTATATCCCCCCTGTAATTATTTACTAATTATGTTGCCAACGAGACACTTAATAAACAATCGAATAATTATCATACTTTATTATACAAAGAACCTTCAAATAATATTAATAGTTCTTTCTAAACCCATCGTAAATCATTATGAAAATGAATTAAATTCATTTAATAGAGTATATACCTACTGAGGAAAGTGCTATGCGATTCTTACAAGAAAAAGGAATCATACATAGAGATCGATTTTGTGAGAAACTATGTATGTATGTACATCCAATGAAGTATAAAAAATGAATGTCCTTTTGATTGTGTTTTACGAGATATTTCCTTGTTCTCTCCACCAAAACATTGTAAAAATGAATAAATAAGTAATATAATTAAGAATGTTACAATCATTATTTGATTGTTTAATAAGTATCTCGTTGGCTACTATAACATCTACTATAATAAAAGGCAATGTCTGCGTATGTGTCTGTCAGCAATGGCTGAAGCTTAATATCTCGCAAATTCATTAACCGAATTTGATGTGATTTTCAGGATAGCATTATGATATAATAAAATTACGTTTTAACGTATTAAACTTGAGATCAAAGACCCGGGTTCGATTCCTGGAGACAGTTTCTATTTCCCATAAGGTAACACGCAAAAAGGGACATTTCGATGTGCAGGCTTTCATTATTTTTTAGATTAAAATTAGAAAGAATTGACCTAAAATCTTCGGATATAAACCATTTTGAAGAAAACATTATAAAGTTTCTTATTCTGTTCATCTTTTTTCCGCCTACAGTTCTAAATTTCTCAATGTAAACGTTTAATTCACACAGTTTGAGGAAATCTTGCCATTTTAACGGGATGTTGCCTACCAATTCCATTGTTAGACCTCTATATCATATTATTAATTCAATCCTTGGGTATAAACGTGCTTTGAATGCTTTTAATGCGAGAGAGGGGGGGTAGGAGAGCGGTAGAGGGGGGAGCGAGGGAGAGAGGGAAGTAGAGCGGGGAGGGGGAAAGGGGAAGGGGAGAGAGGGGGAGAAATGAGGAGGGGGAGGGAGAGGGTGTGAGGGGGGGAGGAGAGGGAGGGAAAAAGAGGCAACTATTTTAAGTTTAACTAAAGATAGCCTGTCAACAACAGAATATTCACTAGGAATGTTGTGTATAGCAAAATATTTCATACGTAAAAGTGTGATATTAATTATTTAAAATGAAAATAATAATAATCTATCTATAATTCTTCCGTTGATATTTCAACGGGCATTACACTAGTAATTAAATAATTAGAGGGGGGATATAACCGAAAAGAACCTTTATTTCTTCTAATAGTTTCGCTCAAATGCAAAATTTCTTAATCGTTTTGTTATAAGTAATAATACCAAAATTGAAGACGTAATGCTAGAAATTCTCGTATTTTTCATACTAAATTAAAAAACCCGCAGAAATTCAATAATGATTTCAAATAATCAGAAAGCATATCCATTGGCAATGATGTTTTTGATTTTCGAACGACTTTGCTGTTTTCTTTACGGAATATTTTTCTTTCATTCATAAAGGTGGGATAATTAATGTTAAATTTAAATAGTTTTAATAGTTTTAAATTTTAATTATTATTACAAACGTTAATATAATAAGCTCGGTGCCTTGATCATTTTAATTCATTAATTATTATTAAAATAACATAATTAAATTAAGACAGTGTATCGCTGCTTCTATGTTTTATTGTTTTTATTGCATATAGTTTGCATCCAAATCCAAATTCTCATGATAACTGTGAGTTATTCATGTGATCCATTCGTTACCACAAAATCCTCAAATAGAAAGCATATTGAAATGCATCTGTTTAAATGAAATTGCATTTAGTACAAATAAATACATTGGCTAAATTTTTTTGCATTTATGCCAAAATCTCAATTTTATATAGCTCAGTCCAGTATTGTACCTTGTAATGTTTTATAAAATTTCATTAATTCCAACACTATTTTCAAGCATCTGATACCTAATAACAAACATAAAATAGTTTTTGGTTATAAAACAAATCATTTAATGGACTTTTTAGCTCTTGATGAAATAACATATTGTAATATTTGATCAACTTCGCATATCTTTCTATGGTAAAAGATTGAATAATTTTCAATTCTCTTTCATACAGGAAAACCGAAAGAATTAACAGAAGATATTAGTCCAACTTTAGAGAAAAACATTATTTTGTGATATTTACGCTATGCCCAAAATTGGTATAAATGGCTTTGGCCAGATAGGGCGGTTAGTTCTAAGAGCTGCCATCAAAAGAAACATTAAAGTTGCTGCTGTTAATGACCCATTTATTTCTGGAGAATACAAGGTATATTTATTTACCCATGATTCTACTCACGGAATGTTCGAAGGAAAAGTTTCATTTGAAAATGATTGCGTGATCATCAATGGCCAAAAGATAAAAGTTTATACAGTTTGTGAACCTGCAACATTCCATGGAAAGATGCTGGTGTAGATTTTTTAATAGATTCATCAGGTGCATATACTACGATGGAGAAGGCTTGTGAAAATTTGAGAAGAGGTGCTAAGGAAGTTGTAATATCAGCTCCAAGTGCAGATGCCCCAATGTTTGTGTTTGGAGTGAACCATAAAAATTACAATTCCTCAATGACGGTTTCAAATGTATCATGCACCACAAACTGTCTTGCTCCCCTGGCTAAGGTTATCAATGACAATTTTGGGTTGACTGAAGGTTTAATGACAACTATCCATGCAATGACAGCTACGCAGAAAGTTGTGGATGGACCGTCTGGTATACAATGGAGTGATTGGCGTGGTGTTGCCCAAAACATTATCCCTGCCAGCACTGGAGCAGCCAAAGCTGTCTTATTTTAAATTTGGGTTTATGACTGCCATCAGAGAGGAATAGGAGATGGTTTGTCTCCTTTGTTTTTAAGATATATATAATTAATAATGCAATATGCTACATTGATATACCTTTCATACAACTTTTGTGCTTGCCAAATATTTTGCATCCCCCTTGAGAGAATCCTGTGCAGGCTACTGAGAAAATGTAAAAATATTAGAGCATGAATGGATGCCTAGTCTAAAATAACTAAAAGTGCACTTCTGAAATTTTATACTCATTATTAACACTGGTAAATTAAAAAATTCATAAATTCTTTATTTCCATCTTAGAATATTACAGAAATTCTCAATTTTCAGGTACTGCTACAGAATTATCTAAATATGCAAAGTTTATGTACTAACTAGACTTACAAAACATAATAGCTCAATCGTATGAAAATGCTCCTAATAGTATAAACGGTAAATTTATTAATTTATTTTGCTGGTTCCACATCGAGATGGGTTGCACTCCCTAAGTTGATGTTGAAAAAACATGGCACAACGTGATGTTCATCAAGAGAAAATGCAGTGAATTAATTGAGGTTACAGTTGAAGAAAGTTTATAGGGTGTTAATAAAATAAAAGAATGAACATGAATGCACAGATATTGAAAGTTTGCTAAAACAGATCGACGTGTAATTTATATTTTTCTTGTTGGAAGATCAACCGCCTCACTAAATCTGTTCAGAGTGCCGATGTAATTGTGGATTGATCCACAATTTGGTACCAGACACAAAAAGTTCAAAGTGACGACTGGAAGAGTATATGGAAGAGGCAAAGACATTTTCTGATGAAAAAGGAAACCCAAAAATAAGAGGAAGAAAAAGGAATTTAATGACACGATGGGAACTGTAGCACCCTCAATACCTGAAACAACAAAATACTACTTACGATGCAGTGCATTAGGTAAATTCTCTTCAAATGCAACTGTAGGCATGATTTACATCTTTATACAAAATTGATAATGATTTAAAATTTTTATGTTTTGCTTTATATTGTATAATATGATTGAAGATGAAATGAAAAATTCCTGTAAAAATCTGATGTGGCCAACACATGACTTTCTCCATATTTGGGGTATAGATATTTAAATAATTATGAACAGCATTATAAGACAAAATTATTATTTCGTATTGTAAAAGAATACAGTCGTCCTTATTGCCGTAAATTATATTTTGAATATGTTTACAGAATTCACCGCTACATGGTGGTGGCGCTGTATACTGGAAATTACGAAAAAGTTAAATATCTCCGAAATGGATGGTTCTACGAAAATTTGTTTCAAACAAAACTTGGAAGAAATATTATTCTCTACAACTTTGGTTCTCACGAAGATTACCAATAACAATGTTTTTGAGATATTTGACAGAAACTGAAAAAACCGATTATTTATAAATAATTCCTAAACAATAACTTCTATGGAAAATTGTTTCAAATAAAAGTTGTAGGAAATTACATTCTCTATAACCTTTGTATTGTAATACAATAATGATGTTTTAATGGAGAAATATCGCAAAAACCGAATCGAGATTTGAATAAACCTCAACTTCCGGTTACCCAGTATTGTCCAAAAACTAATCAGTTCTTTGTGCTCATGCTAAAGTGTTATATATGAAGTTTGGTAATGATATAAGTACTTTTTGAGTTAGAGCGCTCACAATCACGTACATCCACACACATACATCATTCCAAAAATAGTCTAAACGTGTTCTAGGGACCTCAAAACGTGTATTTCTGTTGAAATCTCGAAGTTGATCTTTTCGTGATCACAATACTTTCCCTATACTACGTATGAAGAAAGTAAAAATGCTGTGTATATGTGTAAAATCAATGTGGATGTATGTGAGTCAATTGAAGAATTTCCCAGTTTGAAACACCACCTGCCTTCAATAAAAGGTGTAAAAATGTCTCAGAAAGAAATATTGGAATTTCTTCATGAATATGGTGTTTTAAGTTCCTTTCTCAATGTGGAAAATTTACTGAGAATTTCTTGACATTTGCCACATCAATTTCAAGTGAGGAGCGTTCTTTCTTTTAGTAAACTGAAATTGGCCAAAAATGACCTAAGGTCATCAATGAATAGAGAGAGACTTTCTGGTCTAGCCATCTTATCTATTGAATATGACACTGATAAAAATATAGATTCCAATGACATAATATTTTTGCTGCAAATAAAGCCCAAAAAATAAATCTGTAAAGAAATGATTGTTTATTTTAGTCGAAAACCCCTTTTAAAATAGGCACTTATCATTTTATTAAATTATCTTGGGACGCCAAAAAATCCTCTGCCCAGGGCAGGATGGAAAAGGATGAGGTTAAAAAATATTTTTGCTCCCGCCAGCAAGTTGCCGCCATTCAAATGTTGCCACCCCTCATATGTTGCCGCCCGAGTGCGATGCACACTTTGTACCCATAGGGTGGTGCGGCTCTGGAGGTAGTGTTACATAGTCATAACAGTAGGTTAGCTGTGCTTAAGGCCCATCGGCAGCAGCCGAGTGTTACCTTGATTGGATAGAGCCATCCCCTTCGTCCAACACCCCACACAAGTAAATGTGATGAAATTATAATGTAAGTATTATCAATTAAAATGTAGCAAATTATATAACATGTTTGAAAACTATGCATCAGTGGATTAAAAATTAACTTTAGGATCAATCCAGAAGTAAAATACAAAAAGAACATGGTGATGCTGAGTAAGATTTGTACAAGGATATACGAGCTCCTTCAAATCTTGGCATTGTTGTTTCAAAGGCTGCCAGAAAAATATGCCAGTTAGAAAATTTTTATGGAACCTAAGACAGCTACAGGTAAAGATCTTTAGTTTTCAGAACCTAATCACCTAGGCCGACGTAAAAAGGCATATCAGGCCAACGTCTTTTTGCATCGGCTCCATATTGGACTGATATTACCTAAATGCTTCCTGGATAATCACTTATACTCATATAAGAAGACTACTGCATTTATATATACATATATAATATCTCATTTTGTGGATCAGTCAAGACTGATACAAATAGATGCACATGCACACACAACTTAAAGTAGGCTTTAAAATGTGAAGTCATTAATTTTACATTGGATGCAGAGAGATTTGAATTTTTATGTGCATTACTTTCTTTAGGGAAATAAAAAATGTACAAAAAAGTATAGATTGTAGTTTAGTATAACGTTTTTTGTAAATCATTCAGTTAAAGCTGCAAAAATACAGGCGACTACCGAGATTTGACCGGGATGCATTCCTGAAAATATGGTCGAATCTCGAACAGTCGAATGTAAAATGCCGTTTTTCCATAGACTTGCATGTTATAATCGGAGGATACGTTTCCGCATCTCAGGAAAAAATTATTTAGTCTCCCCTCACGTTATATAAAGATAAAATAACGTTACTAATGTCTTAATACAACAATATTAAATTATGAATAAATTAAATAAAAAATAATTTAAATGTATTACTTATTTTTTGCACTAAAAAGGAAAAAATAAATTTTTGTTTGTATGATTATTTTATGTAATTTTAAAATCCAAACTAAATCAAATCTGCCTCATCCATTCCCATGTTATTTAAATGGAGGAATGAGTAGTATTAGTATTTTACCAACAGAGTTAACGGAATAGTGACATGCAACATTCGACTTGTCGAGCTTCAAAGATTTTAGCAAACAACTCACGTGAGACCGACCGGGCCGGCTGCAGCACATACAGATGCATACAACTATATATCGCAGCAAAATTAATAACTTGAGACAGCATCAGTATTTGCAAATATTCAAAGCTAAATAATTTGGCCCATTTATCATTATGCCCACTGGAGAATGATTGAGCTCATCTTATGGCTGAAAACATTCAAGAATAAGTATAAAAAATTGAAATAGTAAGTACTAGAAATGCACCGATTTAATTTTTAAATTACCAAAATAAAACAGAATTTATCAACTAACCTTTTTATTTATTTATTATTAAAGTTTTTGCTGCCAGTATCAATAGCCAAATTTCAAAAGTTTTATTTTATTGTGCAAAACCAATCATCATTGTCTTCCGCCAAATTGCTCCTGCAGTCACTGTATTGAACACCTGCAATGCTGAAAATATGCTCACTTTCAACAGATGCTGGAGGAAGGGCAAGATATTTTTGTGCAAGCTTTGCCATGAGGGATACTGACGCTTTCTCATTGCCTTCACCATGTTTGTTCCATGTTTTTACAGTTTTTATTGCTTTAATTTACAGTATTTTTTTTAATTAGGCAAAATCGTGAATAACAGAATACCTGTGAAAAGCTAAAGACAGGTTTCAAAGTTTCATATCAAAATCTTCGGGTCATGAAAATCTTAAAGTTGGCAACATTAGTCTTTAACCAAAGTTTTTAAGGTTTAAATTTGCACAAGCACTTCAACAACACCCTGTATATTGTTAAATAATAATAAATATTCTTCCCATCATTTAATGAAAGGGGGGGTTGGAGACTACGGCGATATAGGTATTTCAAAAAACAAAAACTCCTTAACCGTACAAGGAGTTTTTCGTTTTTTGAAATTCCCTTCATTTAAAAAAAAGTAAAAATATAGAAATAATTTGGTATTTGGAAAACATTCAGCCTCAACGTGTTTGAGGCCTAAGCAGAAGCTGAATGGTAGATTTAGTGGATATTCAGCTGAAAACGGAAGCTTAACTTCAGTGCATCTCTAGTAAATACTTATCTTAGGTATCTGATATAGCCATAAGATGGTTATGAAAAACTAGATTAGCATTTCAGCAACAATGCAATCATCTTCAGTGGTGATTCACCAAAAGTAGATCCTAAATTGAAGACACCTTAGATATATTTTTAGATAAGATAATTTTTTAAATTTGTATGCTTATTCTTGATTTTTTCATCATAAAGTTTTAATGAAATAACAATTTAACTCATATGTATGCTCAGTTAATATAATAATATCTAATATCATCCACTGTGGTATCTGTGGGGTGATGAAAATATATTTCTGCAATTCTTCAATTTATGCACACAAAATATTAAGTAGGGTGGGCCATGTAACTTTATATGTAACTTTATTAACCACTCAGCAGTCCGTCACAAAGTAAATTTTAATGGTCCATTTGATGTGACTTTAGTATTTAAATATATTCATTCCATCCATTTGGATTTAAGTTTTAGTTAGCATAAATTACTTAAAAAGATGTTGTATCTTGAAAATTTACCCAGAAGGGAGAGAATTGTAAATTAATAACTTATGTCCTATACTGCTTATGTTTATGAGCAAAATGACTTTAAAAGGCGAATCGCTTTCATTTTGTTGAAAAACTATTTTTGTCCTAAAATTTAAATGCTAAACTTTAAGATTATAAAACAACGATAAAATAATATTATAATGAAATACTTAACATAAAGAATTCGAAAACTCCAATTCATTGCTCTTTATTATTTGGCTTAACTTGTCAAATTCATACTGGTTAAACAACAACTTGACTAACTACTAATTGAAAAATAGAATCTTTTTGATATATTAATGCTTTAATATAATTCATTAACTCACCATCAAATATAATATAAGCAGAGCTGTTCCAAAAGGATATGAGGAAGGAAGCTGCCTCAGGTGTCTTTCAACTGGAATTACATAACAACGCTACAATGAAAATCTTGCCATAAACATTCATAATTTTTTTAATACTTTTTCCTATGATACCTTTTTTCTTTTCTTTGAAGTGTTTGTGTCAAATTTACTTAGGCTCCACAGAATTATTACAGCAGCAGAATGTGCATGCAATGCAGAGCAGAGCACTTCTATCAAACATTCTTGTATATAGTGTAGCAACAACGATACAGTGGCTTAAATATTTATTTACGTGCATTATACTTGTTCTCTGCGCTTGTTTATAATCAAAATTACTTGTTTATAATCAAAATTAAGCAAATTTTTATTCAAATTCTACATTTTATCTTTGATAATTGGGGTAAGCACATGCATAAAAAAATTAAAGGGGTGTCATATTTTATAAAATTGTTAGGTACCCACAAGGAAAAATGGGAGGCCAACTCATTGAAATTTCTAAAGCTACAGTTAAAAGTGCATATAAAATTTTGTTTTGTATTTTTAGGTGGCTGATAGATTATAATAAAAATAGCAATTTTAGGGGCGTTTAGCTTCCAGCGTGAGCGCCTATTATCGTCTGTCCGTCCGTCCGCATGTTCGTTCTCGGCTTCTACGGAACGGATTTTCATGAAATTTGATATTAAGAACTTTCAATCAAAGATAATAAGAAAATAGCATAAATCAATCACGTACGCCAATCAGGGGTACCACTTTACTGGGGACAAAAACAATAAAATTTTCGTCATATATCGTAAAGTATTACTCATATCAAAATATTTTTCAAATAAAAGTTGTAGAACTAGTAAAGTAGAGTATTTCTTTTTCTATACATTTTTACCGTCGGAGTATCCGTTATCACGAAAATCAACCAAGAATGTCTTAATTCGAGTTGAACTTGGAAAATTTCATGCATGGTTACTTCTTCATTGTTGCTAACATAATCTCACAAAAACACGTTTAATTTCCTTATGTGTGAATGCAATATTTTTTAAATAGGAAGAAAATAGATTATTTATGACGAAGAAAAGAACTTCAAAACGATATTTTCCTAATACTCCATTGCACGAATCGCGCCCATTTGTGATACCTTATACACTTTCCTAACTTGTTTATGATATTATATAGTGAGCATTTATAAGTTTATTTGATTCAATGGAATTCTTCGTTCAAGTTCATTTTCAAAAAATTCAAAATTCGCAGAAATTAAACAAGGCTCTGAACTTTTCCATGATTGATAAGTTTATTCAATAGAATAGAAATTGGTGCTTACGATGGTTTTCTCTTGTTGTAGTTTTTAAAGAAAACAAAATATGATAAATATGTGAGCTTTCACTGCATAAATAAAGGTAGAAAAACAAAAGAAATCTGATATAACCTTTGCGACCATAATTTTCGGTGGTTCGATTCGGTAAATCGCGGAGCGGGAAAGCAATACAACGGAAGTCGGTAATTATAGTTTGGACATATGTAGTTGATGTTGTTTTAATATAACTGGTTTATTAGATTTAGCTTATTGCGGGCGATAGTCAGTGTAGGATTGAATCATGCGCACCTATGACCACACTAGAAAAAACTAAATCTCGTTCTTGGATAACATCTCGGCATAATATATGTAGTCTCATTAATTTCGCAGTGAAGATAGTTCGCAATCACACTTTTTCATGACTCTCAAATTCTCAGAATTATTTTTCCGATGCTGAATACTCAATAGTTTAGTAATCGAAGGACTAAATACAATGAAATTGAACTCGGCATGTACCTATATTTGTTGACCTTTACCTTAACGTTGCATTAATTATAAGGATTTTTAATTTAATACACATCTTTCAAAATACTTCCCGTCTCTAACAAGTACTGACTGTTTAAATGCGGGGAATATCCATCAATCACGCAAAGCTGGAGTTGTCAACTTTCACTGTTATTTATGGTTTTAATAGGTTTTATGACCAATAAATACATGTTAAAATAATTATTAACCAAGAAAGATTGAATTAAGTTTAAAAAATTTATTTCCAAACAATGTAATTATTAGCAATATTCGTATTGAAAATTATCGAAAATTACATTATAATAAAAACGTTGTTCTGTAATGAACGCAAGATGGCCGACAGCGAAATTTAATTAGACCACTTGAAAATGTTTTGTTGGTTAGCTAATACCAGCCCTGTGCATCTTACTCTTGTGGGAAATAGGTTCAAGTTACGACTACATTTGTTCATAGATGGCACCACCGTCGCACCAAGCGCGCGCGTTTAAAATATCAGGTTATTTATTCCTCGTAAAATGCTTAATATATATGATCGCAAAATTTTAAATAGAAATATAAAATTGAAAAAACAACAAAATTATTGTACGTTATTGATATTGCTTTATTTAAGCTTCGTTAGATGTACACATAACAAGTAAATGCCGTATTTTAAGTGAGAAACAATTCTGTAGCATTTCAGCTGAGATTGCAAAAAGGTTTTTGCAAACATCACAAATTATTTGCGATATACACTCAGAAAGATGGCACAGTTACATTACAAAGTAGTACCAGATAAAACAAACAGTTGCCAAATCTCAATTCAAACATTAGCAATTCAACAGAGATCACACATGGAAAAGTACAAAATATGTGGAAATGTATCCTCAACTGGTATTACACAAACAGAAAAAAGTGAGACTAAGTATAAGAAAATCTTAACATACACGAAGTACTATAGACAATACTGTAAACCATGAAAATATGCAATTGAACATAGACAAAAAATGTAATATGAACATAATGAACAATGAATTAACAAAAAAGATGTATGCAGGTACATACTAAATAATAAAAGATTGCAAATTATCTGCATTGCGCTAGTTCATGCCACAAAATGCATATAAAATCATACTTTCTCTCAAAGCTAATGAGAGCATTGATATTAGATAATTTGAAATCACAGGAAGGTAAAAGTATGTACATACTGCAACATCTCAAATGTGTTAATTCATGCAAGCATATAAACAGTGACACCCTTCACATGACATATATACAAGTTCATAATATCATATCAAGGTAACCAAATAAACAGTATAAAAATGAACATATATACACTAAGCAGTGCATACAACACACAGAAACCATCCAAATATGTACTCTAACATTAAGAGGCATGATGTAATACCTGTTCCCAAACCTAATGAGGGCAATGATATTAGGCAGATAATTTTAAATCATAAGAAGTGAAAATGTGTACATACTGCAACATAAAAGGTCGCACAATATCTGAATTATGTTAATTTCCCCAACAAAAAGCATATAGAAATTAAAAGATTGAATAATGAATATGTACATATATATATATTTACAAAATTTAAAGCCTATACCCTACAATAACATATTTTAACAAAGAAATGTAAAACCTATACCCTAAAATAAAACATTGACAAAGAAATGTAAAACCTATACCCTAAAATAAAACAGTGACAAAGAAATGTAAAACCTATACCCTAAAATAAAACAGTGACAAAGAAATGTGAAACCTATGCACTAAAATAAAATATATTTACTAAGACGTGAAAATAAAAAAATTACAAAATTTTAAACCATCTTGTGGACCACCGCTCGCACACCCCCACGCTCATACATGTCACGAACCTGCCAGTTTTGGCAAAATGAAAGCCATTCCAAGCACCTGCACATAAAGACATTAATCGGTATGAATAATCATAGATTACCAGAAAGATAAAAAAACCTGCAAGGTTCACAAAATTTCTTAAAGAATTGGAAAACCGTCTCATTTAAGAAGCATTGGAAATTGTACCATCGAACAAATAGTGCCATTATACCCCCACATTAAGTTAGTTATTCTTAACATAATTGCAAAGGTGCACTCGGTTTTATATAAAAGGTAATCACGAACATTTTATTAATTTCTTTATAATAGGTCAAGGAATAATAATACAAAAATATTTCACACTGGAAATTATAAATGCAAATTAATCACATTACGACAATTAGCAGGAATAAATGCATTTTAGGAATTGCTGTCATATTTGGAGTTAAATTAATGCTTTGAAACATACCACATTTGTTTGTACATGAAATTTTCAGTTTCCTTTTATCTCATATAAGAATGTTGCAAATGTCAATATACACATTACCTGCCCTTTGTATTCTATCATATGCTGTAAAAGTTTCTATTAAATTAAAGATAGTTTCTCACAGTTTGAGAGGTTAATAGTAAGTGCAAAAAGACTAGAAGAATCGACATAGTTTTTTAAAAACAAATACGGAAAGAATGATTTAATTCCTACGTCCTAAAGAGTATGTAAGGAACGAATCTCCAAAAGCATACAATAATTCACATTGAAGCTGAAATCATGTAATTTATAATTTACAAAACGTAATAATTTAGGCAGCAACTTTTCCACTGGATTTAATTGACGAAACTCATGTATATTTCAAACAAACCACCTATACATATTTAACAAATGGAGAGACCAATGACACATATATGTTCGCCTTACAAATCCCTTCATTTAGTTAAATGTACTTCCTCAAAGCGGAGTGAATAAATAAAATTCTAAATTTCGCTTATAAATGACAATCTTCGCACTGAAAACAACCGTTGTATCTATTTATAAACTACACTTATAACTTGCAGAAACACTTCAGCATTCACAAGAAAAATATTCATTAATATAAATTAACTTACACTTTTTCCGTCCTCGGGAAATTAAAAAATTTTCTTGTCCCATCGCTGCGTCCCTCACACTCACTCACGGAACACACCTTCCTTCTCACTTTAAAATCTTTTGACATTTTATCTTTGTTGCCACTCTCTGACATAATGGCCACGCTCAGACCTGCTTTGTTTTTACGATTATAACCTACAGATACAAAGTCACAAAGTTCTTTCAAGGTTTCTGTTCTGGCCGTGAATACAGAAAAACGATTATAAATTGTAACCAAATTTGATTCAATATCAATTAGCCAGGAATCCCTTGCATGCTGAACACAATTATGTAAGATATACGGGCAGGGCATTTTATTCCAAGTAATTCCCCAACTTCCGCAGACAAGAGTACATAAACATTGCTCTGTCCATTTCCATCAACATAACCAAAATTGGAGTTGCAGTTATCCCCTCCAAATGCGATACACTCTTCTGGCCAATCATATGTTTTTAAAACAAGGTGACTTATAGTCCCCTCTGATTCATTTTAAACATTTCAATTCAACTAGCTTGTGTGAGTCCTTAAACATGACGATCAAAATACTGTACGAGTATTCGAAAAATTTTTCGTGATAAATTATTGCTACCATCAGTGGAGATCCTGATGTACATATTCAAGTTTAATTTTTATTAAAGGTAGAGAATGTGGAGCTAATACCTTGTCAACTATTGCTTATGTCTTAGCTGTGGCTGGTGAAATTTTAGTAGCCATCTTTGAATCCGCAAATAATCTTATTTGTGCAAATCACTGATCGATAACTCAAAGTGATGTCAAACTGAATGAAAGCCTAAAGTTACAAGCAGAAACAATTTCAGCCTACTTTCTATTTTTAGTAATAGCATCATTTGTAATTTTTCCTCATGTAGTGCCAGAATTACTGTTTCTCATATGCTTGGCTGAATTTAAATGCTACTCCAAACCTAATTTTCCCTTTTCCACTACATATATTGATTTTACAAGTATTGCTTTTGTCACCATCTTTGTGAATCGGTGTAATGTAAGCAATTTTAAAGAGGTCAGAAAAAACGCCACTGCTAAAAGATTTTTAAATAGTATAAACAGTGGGTAAACCAGTGATTGACTGCACTTTTTAAATAAAAAAGGGAGAGAGTTCATCTGGGCCAGTACACTTTGTAACATTTGTAGACAATAATTTCCATAGTACATCCTCAGTTGAAACTGTCATTTTGCCAAAGGAAAACGTGTAATTTATGTCAAAGGCAGGCTTTGTGTCAGGTATCACAGTACTGTGGACCTTAGAAAAGTTCCTTACAAAGAGGTTTGAAATATTGTGGTCATTATTTGCAACATGTTCTTCATAATAATACATTATGCTTGGTATTCTATCCAATTTTTGATGATTTTTAACATGTCTCCAGAAATACTTTAAGTTATAGGGAATATTTGTTTCCATGTTATTTATATTGTTTTTGCAACATGAACCAGAATGTTTTTTGCATTCACCTCGGATTTTAGAAAAATTATGATAATCATCATTACTCCCAGTAATTTTGAAAATTTTATGGTAATGTTTCTTGAGTTTGATACATTCCTTTAATTCAACACTAAACCATTTAGGATAAGATGATGTTTTGATTGTTAAGGTAGGAGTACACAGTTCTATAGCTTCATAAAGAATAGAGTAGAAAATTGATAGAGCATTATTAATCTCCAAATTGCACAATATTCCTAGCCAGTTTAAAGTATCTAAGTAGTTAGTCAATGTAGTATAATGACAGTTTCTATAATCATAAATAGTAAATTTATAATTGTTATAATCTAGTTCTTTGGCCAACTTTACACTGTAATGAATATCAAGGTGATGATTAACACATTTTTAAATAGGATATGGATCCTTTTCGGAAGTTACTTGCCCTGAATTAGAAAAAGCTAGATCTAATAGTAAATTGTACAAATAGTACTCATCTGCTTAAGACCCAGTAATGTAAAACTTTCATTTATAATTCTTGCTTGAGTGGTGAAAGACATGCTATCACAGTCAGTGTTCCAACAGGGATCAAGTAAATTGTAGTCCCCAGTACAATAATATCAAAAAATTGTTATTATTCACAATATCTTCAACCACTTCACAATGAGATAAGTACTTATCAATGGCAGAGGCTGGGGGAATATACACTGCCCCAATTAAAACCTTTGCCTCTTGACTACAAATGTTTACAAAAATGTTCTACATTAATAATTTGGCTTATAACCTTTACAGATTGCAATTTTGTTTTAATAGCAATTAAAACCCCACCACTACGAACTTTATTAGAAGTAATTACACTGCGATCATGTCTATAAATGTCTAAATGAGGTAAGTCCAATTCAGAGTTATGTCTTCACTGAGCCTAGTCTCAGTGAGTACGATAACGTCATAGTCAGCGGTAGAAATAGCTAGTTTAAGTTGCTCTAATTTTGTCCTTAATCCCCTTACGTTCTGATAATAGATTGAAAGCGTTGTTAAGGACATAAGTCTTTTGACACTTTTTGCTTTTTTACTATGTTAGGAGTGACAATACTACTTGATATGCTACTCCTTTACATTCAAAGGAGGAATAGTGGCCTTATGTTTTTATATAAATTGTTAAATAACCATATTAAAAGCCCAGAATTACTTAATTTAATAAACCTCAGAGTGCCTTTAATGTATACAAGGTTAGATATGACTTTTCATATACCATATATGGACAAATTATATGTGCATTTTACCTTTGTATACTATGATGAGAGACTACAACCTTATAAGTCATAAAGTTGATATATTCAATGAATCACTGCAATCATTTAAAACTAAGCTGCAATGCCTAACTTAAATGTGGTAGAAATTTATGCCAACTTATGTCTATTTTAATTCAGGTAAATTTTTATTAAGTACCATGAATCTGATATAATTTTACTTTTTGCCTTAGAATATTTATTTATTTATCATTTTTAAAGTTTACCCAACAAAATAATTACAGGATAAACTGGTTTACATTTTAATAAATACACTTGATTCTAATTATCTTGATATCAAGATGGCAAATTATATAT
Source organism: Uropetala carovei (assembly GCA_036926305.1). Taxonomy (NCBI): domain Eukaryota; kingdom Metazoa; phylum Arthropoda; class Insecta; order Odonata; family Petaluridae; genus Uropetala; species Uropetala carovei. The sequence goes on along the minus strand of JAXCHB010000078.1, from coordinate 910,540 downwards.
GTAACGAAAAAGCAATACAAAAGCATATACATTCACAAGCATAAAATATTCATTATTCAATACAATGATATATATATATTACCATAGCAGATTTTCATGAAATTTGATATTAAGGACTTACGGTCAAAGATAATAAGAAAATCACATAATTGAGTCACTTAAGCCAATCAGGGGTACCACTTTACTGGTGATAAAATATGAACTTTCCCTCATATCTCGTAAAGTATCGGTCATATCAAAATATTTATCAAGTAAAACTTGTGCAACTAATATTTCTTTTCCTCTACATTTTTATCGTAGGAGTCGCCGTTTGCGAGAAAATCGAACAAGAGTCGTAATTTGAGTTGAACTTTGAAATTTTCTAGCATGGTTACTTCTTCATTGTTGCTAACGTAAACAATCTCACGGAAATATGTTTAATTTCCTTACATATGCATGTAATATTTTTAAATGGGAAGAAAATGGATTATTTATGATGAAGAAAAGAACTTTATAATGCTATTTCCCTTCCAAACACGTAAATAATTTCTTTCAAATACTCCAATGCACAAAACGCACCCATTTGTGTTACGTTGTACACTTTCCTAACTTGTTTATATCTTAAAATCTCATTATAAGTATTAGTGTTATTTTAAACTCTTGTACTAATTTTTAAACGAAGTAATCAACTGATATTTTATAATTATACAGTTTGCGTAAGCACAACATTAAATTACCATAACTTTAGTGTATGTTAACAACAAATTGTTGACAGCATATTTGTAGTGATTCTGAGATAAATACAGAGTTCATAAAATTATTTCTAACGAAGAATGTAAATTAAACTACAAAATATCCTTCTAAGATTTAGTCACATTAAACGTTTATTAGGAAAATTACACTGTAATCGTTTTTGTGCATCAAATCTTGGAGTAATTATTGGAATTTATTTTACAATGCTACACAAACATCTTTATATAGTTCTCTGGTGAATAAATTAAATTAAAATGGTATTGCAAAGTTCTTTGCTTATAAATAACTAGCAAATTTACCCAGCGTTGCTCAGGTTATGTTTTAAATCATCGTGACTTCAAATTATGGCAATAATTATGAACAAAAAATTATATCTATGCTTGAATTAAGTTTTATTTGGGAAATTTTTTCATATTTTAATTGATATAAATGAAAGAGTTGGAAAATATTTTGAGGATTCGTAATTAAAATTGACAATCAACGCAGTCAATTCATTTTGTGAGGTGATGCTTTTTGCCAGGTGGAGTTCGTTCTCTAAGCTTCCGGTAGAGAACGTGCATGTAGAGTACAGGTAGTTCCGCCTAATGTAGCAATTGAAAATTACTAGAAGTTACCTTACGCCTCAGTGATCGGAGGTAATATGTAAAGTGGAGGGGAACGAATTCCATTAGAATAGAGGGGCATTGAAGGTGAGCGCGCTTCCTAGAAGGGAAATCCCCTTGCACGCAGAGTAGAGAGGTGGCTTCTTAAGTCAGTTACCATACGGTAGCTTTGCTTTACGCATGGACAGTTATATGCGGGATGCTCAGGAGTTCAAAATAAACATTCTTTAAAAATTCAGATAATACCAGGTTCCTAGAAAGGAGCGTCTGTCTCACACAACATTGTACGAGGGTTTCCCAGAAAGTAATGCACCACATGTTTTGAAATTACTCACATTTAACGAATATGTGACAGATTTTGACTTTTATCGATAAGTTTCCTGGACAACGAATGTCATTTTTGAGACTCGAGATTCATATTATTGCCTAGTGAGGGATAAGGGGGGGAACAGCAGAGGGAGGGAGGGGGATAAGGCATTGTCGAGTACAATTTGTAACGTGTTAACAAAGGTATTGCCCACTTATTGTAACAAAGTATTATTCACTTGACATAAATTTATTTTAACAAAACTCTTTGCTTAGAGAATCGTTCTAAGAGTCAGAGCATTGAATTCCTGTGTGATTTTAATTCTCTTTTCTACTGTTTTTGTTTTTCGTTGCATTAATTCTTTTTGTTTGTTCATCTGTTGTTTGTCGTGTTGTATTAACCAAACCACATCCAACACAGTGTAATGTGAGCAAATAAAGTAAGTGGTAAATGTTTTCACTTGTATAAATTGTGTGGTATCGAAAGTAAGATTGCGTAACCCGGCCGCTGTATGGGTTTGTTGTCTAACTAAGTAGGCTGTTATGAAGGTTGGCGTTGTAATAGTGTCTCATCGCACCGTCAAATGTCATGGATGTCTGTGTTGACCAGCATCATAGCTAATCCTAATATACAATAAACTTTGAAGCTTCTTTGTTTATTGTAAAAAATTCTGTCAACATTTCAAATTTGAAATGCAGGAATCTCTAGTGGAATTGTAAAATGTTATATTCCCCTATATTATTATTATTATAGCACTGACTATAATTAACCAATTGACCAAACCTTTTATACATTCATCAAGTTAAGATGTTAATAATAATTGTACCAAATTTTAGTTATTCGTGTCTTATAGTTTATGGCATGCATAATGAGACACGCAAACAAACTTTTGCAAATATATATAGATTGTGGGAAGCTCATTCAGTTCTATTTGGTATAATAATTATAGGATATTTATTTTGTTTCTCAATTTTGTAGTTATTCTTTTGATTCTCAGGTTGGTCTCTATGTAAATATTAACGTTGTCTCTTGTTGGTTGAGTTATATTTTAGATTACTTAACAGTTTCATGGCTGTTGTTTAAAATATCTTCATTAAGTTATCGTAACGATAATTTTGGTAAACTCCATATGAGATTTTGACTTATTCTAACATAAGCGTTACTGAAAAGGAATTCTTTAAATTTATTAACATAAATAACTCAATTGTATACAAATATTTAATGAAATACTTTAGTTTTTCGTGCACTCGATACTTTCATAAATTACAATCTGAAAATTCTTCAAATATAAGTTTTTAAATAAATGTTTTGTAATGATAATGTATTGATACTTACAATTTGCACATTTATAATGTTAAAAAATATAATTATTGATAAATTTTTAATGATTTGATTTGCTGATTTTCCTTTTAAATTTGACAAATTGGCCATGAAAGTGTTAAGCTATCGATAAGGAGCACTGTGATTTGTTAACGATAGTGAGTTGAGTCACGCAATGCAATTACTACTTAAATTTAAAGTAAATTAACCTCAAGTCGTTAAATTTTACGCACTTACTGTACATTACCTGGAAATATAAGACAAACTTTGAGAATATGCTATATTTTTTCATAAATAGGGTGTTTGCTTTGATTAAATCAGTTATATTTTGCATAATAGCTTTGAATCTGAACTTTACATTAGAACAAATATGTGTTTGATGTTGTAAATATAATCTCACCTTGATTAATCAGTTATATTTTTAAATGCAAGATAATTTTTAAAGACAAAATGTATTTAGTTCAATCTTTGCTGTTATAAAAATTAAATTGCTATCAGAAGTAAATCTTTGTTTATATTATGCTATTAATCTTTTTCAAAAAACAGTAATACGTCTAATTGAGGTAATATAATTTGTGCATTTATACAATAATTAATTTGGCAAATATAAAGGTTTAATTTTATTAACATTTGAAATAGGTATGACATGAAATTTTAATATTGCATTTTTGAAGTTTATTTCTGACTTGGAATAGTTTATAAAAATGTTATCCTGGCATTTAAGTAATTCCAATTAAGCATTGCTTTGCGAGATTCATTATTTTTTCGTCATTTATGCAAACATTGCTCCCATTTGGAATCAGTTGCGTGCATTCAATTTTACGTATTTCTTGACCAATAAGAGACATTGTTAATTGTAATTAAGGTCATTGATAATGTGAAATGTTTCTTTTTTAAGTGTTTCCAGAACAAGTACTTTGAAAGATTGCTTGCCTCAGATAAAAATAGCTGCGACAGAGTAGTGAAAAAATTAATACATGCATTTCGACTTCAGAGCAGTTGTCGTCAGTGGCATTTCGCCACTGATGACGGCTGTTCTGTAGTCTAAATGCTTGTATTAATTTTTCCACAGCTCAGTCGCAGTTATTTTTATCAGAGGCAAGTAACTTCTTCAAGTGCTTGTTCAATAATTTATTTCAGCTGCAAAATGTGTTTGATGGTTTATTTTTTCGTTATATATATGTATTTATGTCAGCTGTTGAACAACAGTTGAAAATATTGTGTTATATGTAATATGTCAGTTGTTGAATAGTTGAAATGCAGATAAATTGTCATAATGTTGAATAATTTGTTCAATAATCAGCAAAATTTGGCTGAATTGGTGGTCAAAAATGTCATTTTTAGGTTAAAAATGTGCTAAATTTAGCAAAAATATACCTTAAAAAACCCCTTAAGTCCAACGATACCTAAAAGAGGCTCCGAGAAAAAGAAATTATTCCTATCTAAAAGGAGTCAACAGGTTTTGATCATAATAAAATGTCTTTATTGCAATTAAAATGTACAGTGTATACATACAAGTTCAATAAAAATTTTACAATCTGAATTAATACATTTTGTCTACTTATTTTATCCTAAACCTGAAAATAAAAATTATACTGGACTTAAAAGAATTTTTGACTTGAGAAAAAAAATTGATTTGTTTACAATTTGTACTTAGAAAAACTTTTGAAAAAGTCCCAATTCCAGAAATCTTTCAAGTCTAAGAGTTAAAAACTATTGTCCAATTTGTAAAGTAATTTGTTTACAATCTGGACAATAATTTTTAACGCTAGACTTGAAAGATTTCTGAAATTAGAACTTGAAAAAAATTAATTTGTTTACATTTTGGACTTAGAATAATATCTGACTTAAAAAATTTCTGGACTTAAAAAGATCTGAATATTAGCACAAATCAAAATTGCCATTTAAAAATATTCATGAACTGCAGAAAATTTTTTAAATATAACAAGCACTAGAATAAAAGTTGGACATTTTTACAAAGTACTTTGGCAAGGATAATATTTCTTTAATAATTTCTATTGGTGAGAAAGTAGAGAGGAAAAATAGCATGGCTTAGAAAAAAATATGAAATGAGAGACGATAAATATATACCCAAAAGCGCTGCTAATTCTGGTTTGTTCAGATTTAAAAAAAATGGCAATAATTATACAGAATGGAAAAGCAATAGCTTATATACATTTAGACAAAAGAATTTGCAATTGTTCTGAATAATATATAAATAACACAACACTTTGGAAACGTATTTACAAATAAATAACATCTAGCAAATTGGATATTGATGGAATTATTAAAAGAACTTTTTTCTGGACATTGACTTTAATTAAGAATAAAATAACCTGCACAATTTTTCTTAATTAAGAAATTTAACTCTCCACAAAGTTAAATCTTTTTCTAAATATCGTCTAGAATCAAGAACAATTAAACTACCATTTCCGATGCATGGCTTAATAATTGGAGAATATAAACTTTTCACAATGAAAATACTTTACATAGTCTGGATTTTCAATCAAAACTCTCAAAACTAACTGAAATTTCATTTGCATTTTATCTCTATCTGATTTTGATAACTTGAATAATGAACTGAATTTGTATTGCCTCAGAATTTTTTCTGCCTTGAATAAACAACAATAAAAACCCCAAAGAATATTTTCTGAATTAATTCAAGCAGATCCTACATCTCCAAATTTCTTTAAATTATTAAATTAAATCTGGAATTATTTAACCACGACAAACCCTCTTGGTAAAATATTAAATGTAGAACACCAAAAATCCCGATACAAATAATCTTTTTTAATGGCTGCTCCTATTTTAAGATTAAATTTAATTAATTACTTTCCAACATCCAATTTGCGGAACGATATTCACATGACAAGTCTGCAAACATGAGCAAATACAGTGCTGTCTCAGAAGTCAATACGAAAACTTGGCATTTTATAAGTTTTCTAAAGTTTTTAAATTCAACATCTTCGGAAATTCGTAAATAACTTGTTACTACATTTGATTCTTATTAACGGAAGTGAATTTAACAAAAATTTAAAATTTATAGAAGTACGCTAATAAACCTTTACAAACAAAATGGAATATTCTTTATAAAATCAAATTAAAGAAAGTTTTCAGAGTTCAAACTGAAAACCAACACCTTATATTCTTGTAAATTTATAATAAAAAATTAAATGCATTTTATAAAAAAGTTGAGTTATCAGAAAGTTTTTAAGTTCAAACAGAAAATTGATGCCCTACATTCTCAGAAATAAAATACTCTTACGGACGATATCAGATAAAACTTTTTTTTCAGACGTAGCACTATATTTTCCATTTACTTACTTTTAGTGTAAGTTGATTAAACAATATTTTTAAAAGAAATCAAATTCTTGGGGAATCGTTTAATCCTATCGTAAATTTCTGCTCATTCTGAATGACAGGAGAAAAACCTCCTAAAAATTGGAATTCTTATTGTATTGTATTTATTTTCATTGGTTGTGAGCATAAAGCTATAATAATGCCAAATTTGAAGCGTTTAGCTCATCTGAAAGGGACTTATAATTTACAATCTCTCCTACATCCTCCGTAAGATGCAGCTACATATTATACAAGATATTTATCGCCTGACATATTGAACAAACCAGAATATAGCAACATATAGGTATAAAAACCTTCTCTCATCCCATATGTATAGCCTCCAGCTCAGATTCCTCTATACTCTCGCACCCAGGTGTATCAATTGTCGTCTCAGCAAAGCAGTACTCTTCGATTCATGGTTCCTCGACGCCTCAAACCATCGCATTTTCACTCAGCATCAACTGTGAATGCCTACAATGAAGAGGAAAAATGGTTGTGGTGAATTCAATAAAGAAATATTAACTAAAAAATCTAAATATAAAAGATTAATTTGCTTAAACAACATGAAAGAGCACATTCACTTATCAAGGTCTATTTAGAATCTTAAAATTTTAAATTCTTTACGAGTTTATTCAAATTATTATGTGAAAGATTCGTTTGACAATTAGTTTTAAAATTTTAACCTTCCATAAGGTGTAGTGCTTAGCGTGTCAGCTTCCCATTACAAAGCTGCGGGGTGCGATCCCCGCAAATGGAGGTTTTTTTCACAAAAAAATTAATTACTTAATTAATAATAAAAACTATCATTGGTGTCTGGCAGTAGGCAGCAGTACTGTCGGTACGGTATAGAGATGAAAACAAATGATGTTGGTTGGGTATATATTCAATAGAACAGTAGGCATGATTTGATCGGCTACAGTACTGCGATGTGGAAAGCAAGAGGGAAACTACCACATTACATTTCCCTAATAATGATTATATTATATAATATTCCGGAGGTAAAATAGTCCCCCAATCAGATCTCCGGGCATGGACTGCCTTGAGGAAAGCAACTGTCGAAGGTAACTTATGCAAAGATACTTGGAATTTAAAAACCACGAGGAAGGCAGAAAAGCTAGAGAACCTGAAAAATGAAATAGGATTGACGTCATAGGGCTGAGCGAAGTCAGATGGGAAGGAGAAGGGCAGATCCGCTCGGAAGAATTCACGGTAGTTTACACCGGAGGAAATAGTGAGGCAAGGGGAGTAGCTCTGGTACTTAAAAGATATGATGAATAGCGTGACAAAAATAACAGCAACGAACGATAGGTTGATGGCAATAAAGCTAAAAGTTGTCCCAGTTAACATGTTGATAATCCAGGTATATATGCCAACAACTGCTATAGAAGAAGAATAAATCAGGGAGATGTATGAGCAAAAGAATGACATTTATGAAGTAGAACTGCACAATAATGGGAGATTGGAACAACACAGTTGGAAAAGCCCAGGAGATAAAATGAGATGCCAAATAGATTACATCCTAGTAAAACAAAGATTCAGGAACAGCATAAAAAATACTAAGACATTACCAGGAGCAAACATTGATTCAGATCACATCCTTCTAATACTCGATGTAACCACAAAGCTGAAACAAATAAGGAAAACGAGAAGAGAAAGACAGACTTGGGACCTAAAAAACTGAAAGAAAGGCAGAATGCTTTCAGCATGAAGTCGGAAGGTCGCCTTAGAAATTTGGAAAACAAACCAGAGACCGTGAATACAGAATGGGAAGAAATTAAAGCCAGCATCAAAGACACCTTGAATAAAGAGATTGGGAAACAAGAGAAGAAAATCAGAAACCCATGGTTCACTAAGGAAATGCTGGAGATAATGGATGAGAGAAAAAAATGTTAACAGTGAAGAAGGTAGAGCCAACTATAGATGCACAAACAATGAGTCGAGAAGGGTAACAGATAAAGCTAGGGAAATTTGAATAAAAGGAAAATGTGAGGAAATACAACTGAGAAGTTAGGACGGTATGATATGATGTATGCTAGGGCACTGGAGTTAGAAGATTAGAAGTCTAATGGGATTTGTGGTAAAGCAATTATGAACGCAGATGGAAAAATAGTCGCAGAACCAAAGGATGTAGCACAGGTATGAGAAGTATACATTAAGGAACTATACAGCAAGCAGGCAGGATCAGCACAAATAGAACGGAAGAAGAGGATAACATTGAAGAAGACAAACTTGGGAACAAGTAATATGGAAAGCGAAGTACAAAAGGCAATTCTGGAACTGGATAAAGGGAAAGCTACAGGCAGCGATGGAATACAGGCAGAGGTACTTAAAGTCATGGGATCGGAAGGACTAAAAGTGATTACGAAACTAATTAACAAGCTTTACAACTCGGGAAAGAGGCCTCAGGATTTCTTAGATGTGACAATGATCCCTCTAAAGAAGAAGCCAAAGGCAATGCAGTGTAAGGACTACAGAACGATATCCCTACTGTCACACACTTCGAAGATCATCACGAGGATTCTTAATAAAAGACTAGAGAAAAATGCCGAAGAAATGCTAGGGGAAGATCAATTCGGCTTCAGAAAAGGACGAGGAACCAGAGATGCTATCGGTGTAGTGAGAATCATATCAGAAAGGGCAATAGAATACAGTCAAGATTGCTGTGTATGTTTCCTCGACTGGCAGAAGGCCTTTGATAAGAGTAAATTGGGTACTGCTGATGAGGATATTAAAGGATATAGGTGTAGACTGGAAAGACATGAGACTGATCGGTAATCTATACGTAAATCAACTGGTAAAAGTCAGGTTGGAGAATGCGGATACCAGCGGAGTACATATCGGTAGAGAAGTAAGACAGGGCTGCTGTCTATCGCCGATTCTATTCAATATATATGGAGAGAGGCTAATGCAGGAACCGTTAGAAGGCATGGGAGATTTCTAAATCAGAGGAAGGATTATAAGAACAGTGAAATACGAGGACGATCAAGTACTCCAGAAAATGATAAATAGACTAGTGATAACAGGTAGGAAATATGGAAATTAATACAGAGGTTTAACTACTGACAAGTATTAAATATTATCTGTTAATAATTTCAAGTAGTAACAGCAATATTCATTTTAATTTATGCTATAAAATCAACTAAATTGATCAATTAACTTTATAAAAATCATTCCATGTACTCTTAATTGGAAATTATCGACAAATCACAGCATTTATTATAATGTCTATATCTATAATACAACCTAAAACCATTGTCATATTGGATAAAATTACAGTTTGTTTTTACCTTTAAAAACGATCAAAGAACATGAATTCAGAATTGAATTTTAAGCCAAAGAATAGTAAGAAAATATTTCTAATCTTCCTAAAGCTTGCATTGTGACAAGACTGCACTTAAAGAGGTAAAAACTGACATTATCACTTCTGACTTGATCTCACTTCTTTATTCATTGTCTTTAATACTTTGTAAATAACAGGCTAATAAGATAAAAATCGTTATGTTAATGCTATGAAATATGTTTCACATTTTAAAAAGCATTGGACCTCTTGTCGCACACCAGTTCCACCAAAAATAAAATCCTCTGTCATAGTAATAAATGGCATAACACATGACATACACCCCGCAAACATCAGCCTTCTATCTCTTACAGTTAAATTTCTGTTTTGATTTGATTGATTGAACATTTATAAAATAAAATGCACTAAAATAGTATTTGAATAAATTTTCTACAATTTTTTGATGCTCAACTGATGATTAGCCAACCACCGATGGAAATAAGCATAATAAAAATCAACTGTCACGATAAACTTCCATTAGCATAGCAACTTTCCAAAAATTTGCATGTACTCCAAGAATTCGACTAACTTTGACTAATAAATCTTTTTCCTTAAAATATTTCCTTGATTGTGGCAACAATTTCCGTTCAGACACCTTTTCCAAAGTATTTTAATCACTATCAACTGTCTGAAAATGTCTCCATAATTTCAACATTAAATAGTTTACACATCACCAAAGAGTAAATCCAATAAACATTTCACATTACACTGTCGCTACAAAACTAATATTTTTGTTTCTATGAAATTATCTCATATTTTTAATTGATTTACGTTGAATTGGAAGTCAGTAGACTGAAAAGTAAAAGTTCTCCAGCTCAAAGTATTTCATAAAATATGCCAAAAATTGAAGCGTTGATAACACTTATGTTAACGATAATTAGCAAATCTTTGAAGGTCTAAATTATAAAATCAATTTTATTCTATCAACAAAATATCCACTTAAAAGATGTTGAGATTTATCACTTTCCGATATACGCTGAAGTTACTACATTTTCACCGTTAATAGATGAATAACTAGCACAATAAGTATTGAACATATAGTAAAAAAACAAATGCATGGTTACACGACTAAATTCCTCCTAGCTATTCATTCAAATAGGTCGATAATTCTCACTGGGAACTTCTTGAGGTAACAGCCAACAAAAGTATCACAAAACAACCAATATGTCAAATGCAATAGGCAAACTACTTAAAAGAAACACACGGAATATACTCACTGTTATTATTTCTTGTTATCACACACAGGAGAATATAACAGCTCAGTCCTGTGATGTCTGCTGCAAACATTCCTATGAAACGAGAATAAAATCTTAAAATATATACTGTAATTTCATGCTGAATAATACTCCAGATTACATTATGTAATGTCTCTCGTGCTAAATCACTGAGGTAACATTGGAATCTTTTCTATTGTAACTCAAATTCAAAGATTTGTAATGAAATTAAAGACTTATATTACTTAAGTGGCTTGGTTAAGCTCAATACTTATTTCAAAACCACCTGACTACCATATATTGATTACGGAAATGAATATCAACTAAATAAATCATTGATTTGAATGAATTTTTCGGTAAAGGGTTTCCAACATTTAATAAGTCTAGACAGGAGTTTGCCCGAAAATTGAATACATACTTGGGAAGAAACCTTGTCAATATACTTTCAATTATTCATTAAAATAAAATCCTTCGTCATAGTAATAAATGGCATAACCACATTTCAGCCTTCTATCTCTTACAGTTTAATTGCTATTTTGATTTGATTGACTGAATATTTATAAAATAAAATGCACTAAAATTTTTTGATGCTCAACTGATGATTAGCCAACCACCGATGGAAATAAGCATTATAAAAACCAACTGTCACGATAAACTTCCATTAGCATAGCAACTTTTCAAAAATTTGCATGTATTCCAAGAATTCGACTAACTTTGACTAAGAAATCCCTTTCCTCAAAATATTTCATTGATTGCTTTAGCAATTTCCATATAGATAGCCTTTTCCAAGCAAAATATTTTAATTACTTTCCTCAAAATGTCTCCATAATTTCAACATTAGTTTACACCTCACCAAAGAGTTAAAAGTCAATGAACATTTCACGTTACACTGTCACTACAAAGTAATAATTTTGTTTCTATGAAATCATCTCGTGTTTATAGAGCATACTTAATTGATTTATGCTGAAGTGGATGTCAGTAGATTGAAAAGTAAAATTTCCCAGGCACAAAGTATTTCATAAAATATGCCAAAAATTGAAGCATTGATAACACTTATGTTAACGATAATTAACAAACCTTTCAAAGTCGAAATTATAAAATCAATTTTATTCTCTCAATGAAATATTCACTTAAAATAAATTGAGATTTATCACTTTCCAATGTAAGCTTAAGTTACTACACTTTCACCATTAATAGATGGAAAAATTAGTACAATAAGTACTGCGCATATATAGACGCAATTAAAACACATGCGTGGTTACACGGCTAAATTTATCCTATCTATTCAGTAAAATACGTCGATAATTCTCACTGGAAACTTCAAGTAACAGCCAATACAAATGCAATTGGCAAACTACTTAAAAGATTGTACTCACCGTTAATATGTATTTCTTGATATCACACAAGGGAACATGACAGCTGTTCTGTGACGTCTTCTGCAAACATTCCTCTGAAACAAGAGAATGAAATCTTAAAATATGTACCTACTGTATTTTAATTCTGAATATTATTTCTGATAACCTGATTACATTATGTAGTGTCTCTCGTGCTAAATCACTCCGATAATATTCGAAAATATTGTATTGTAACTCAAATTCCAAGATTTGTAAAATATAAGACTTATATTCCTTAAGTTGCTAAGTTAAGCTTAATACTTATTTCAAAACCATGACACTAGTATGTATTGATTACGTAATTAATATCATTTCAATAAACGAAATACAGCATTGCTTTGAATGAATTTCTCGATAATGGTTGCCAAAATCAAATACAGCTGCACACGGAGAATTCTGTCTGAAAACTGAATAATTAGGAGAAAACCTTATCAATATATTTTCAGTTGCGCATTAAAATATTATTATTTTATCAAACATACGCTTTAACGAGATTAAAATACACGAAAATGAGATGGATTACCTCAGAAACTCATATCAAACTCCCACCGTTGGCCAATCTGATCATAGGCTAACACCGTATACATATATCATTTCTAAAAATCAAAGTTGATAGAAAACGAACCTTTACCTTCAAACTATACGCTTACACAACCACTCGACAAATTAATAACCATATTCATGTCTCAACTTGACTCAGTTCACCCAAAATACACGTGATTAACTTTCACCAAGGAAAATAATTGCATAGATCCACATATATCTTATGTAAAGGTCTCTCCTAATTAATGTAAAGATTATGCCGACATAAAATTCAGTGAAGAGATCAACCATTTCGTTTAATTAAGAAATAATTTCACAAAAGCTATGAACTAAGGATCAGAAGAAATAATGACCTTGAGACAAAATTGAACGGTAATATTAATGCGATGATGCTACCCCGATGCGGCGTTCCGACAACGACAATTAAATTTTCCCTTAATTCTAACTAAAGCATTTAAAACCGACAATCAATCACAGTAACACGAGGTCGACGTAAATCTCTTGCGAATTACGAACGGAAAGTTACTTACCCGTTCACGACCCTACTCTTCCTGGACGTAGAATTACACCCAGACCCATCCCCTCCCCCACTTTCATTTTGAAGCGCACCCAGTGACACCTATCAACAAAGATGAGCGTAACTTGAAACTCTGAAAACCGTTGAGTTGCCAGGGGCTGGCTAATACTGAACGCATTCTATCACAATATATTTTTGGTAGTTGTTAATATTCGAGTGTCGCATTTATTTGTTCATGTAAATATCATACCTACCTATTATTTAGCCCACATTATATATGTAGGTATACATATTATTCTTTCCCAATCGTTGCACACCGACAATTATATGTAGCATTGACAAGAACAAGGTGGGAGAAGAATATCAGAATTTTATAGCCGAAAATAAAAACGAAAGGCATTCACTAAACGACAACAGAATATTCATTCAATACATATGTAATAGTGTGCTATTAATTATTTTAAATGCAAATATTAATAATCAATCTATCTATAATTCTTCCGTTGATATTTCTATGGGAATTACACTACTTGAAAAATAATATGAGAAAATAGTATTTTAATTTACAGCAGGTGGAGGAATGCATAAGTATTAACATTATTTTATATATAATTTTATTTATATATATATATATATATATATATATATATATATATATATATACACATATATATATATATATAAAATTAAGTCATGACCTTGTGTGGCACAACATAATTTCTGATTTGATTTCATTGTTTCAGAGATATTGCTTGAAAGTATGGTCAACATCTGAAATTGCAGTCTACCTCAGCTGATATCCAGGGTCATCAGTTGGACGATGTTCTTTCATGTGACACCAAGAAAGGATGATGGTGAGCATTAATTTGTGTGTTACAAAGTACATTAAATAAATTGCTCACTGTTTTCATTGCATATAAAAGCTTGATTATTTTCTTCTATGAAAATCATTTCTATTGATGTTGCTGGTTAAAAGTTAGATTTAATTATCCCCTGAACTAAGGGGACCAGATGCCCTGCTTTTGGCAGGACAGTCCTGCTTTTTTTTAACTTTATCCTGTTTTGCCCTGCTAAAACCGTATAGTATGCATATGTTTCTGAATTGTGGAAACACGATGTCAAAATATGTATCTATACTAAAGCACAAAAATCTCTTTTGTTGAAAATAAAACAGCATTTTTATGGTTGGAAGCATCAGAAAATATTGTAATGAAATTAGCACTATTCAAATCATGCATTATTGTCTCTAATTTTCTGTAAACATTCTTCTCTCATTTTCTCTTCAGTCCTCCAAAATTTGTTGTTTTTGCTATCTGCACTTAATGCAATAATTTTTTCAGTTAAGGGCTTCATTATTCAAAATTTTCATCACATGATTTGATATTATTTAACTTGTTTCTACAGGGAGATAACCTATTTCTATTATTTTAATTTGAATTCTTGCCCTCACAATGAAATGTTGTACCAAAGTTTTATTTTAAAACAAAGATGGGTGAAAGAAAATTTAGTCACCTTACTAATTACTCTTTTTTATATCAACAGAATTTTACACAAATTATGCCTTTTTGAAGTTCATCATAAAAAACAAATTTGGTTAAAAGACGTCCTGCTTTTTTTCTAATACACTCTGGTAAATGTCCTGTTTCTTTATCACTTTATCAAATCCCTGTTGAATGATCTAGCTTTTGTAAACTTACTGTCTCAACCTCACTTGCATCTGTAAAAGCTTCAGTTAAAGGCTTTAAGGTAAATCACATGTGAGTTACCATTGCAATTGTTAAAATAGTAGATTGTCAAACCTGTCATGTAATGCCATGTTAACACTAGGAGAAACATGGTTGATACCTCCAAAGCAGCGCAACATAATGGCCCAGATTAGTGCCATTATTACATGTTCAGGTCAACCCTGACCAATCTACTAAAGGTCTTCAAATAATTATTAATAACCCTAACCAATTTACTGAGTTTCAGATAATTATTAATAAGGTAAATGTGGCATCTATTCCCCCTCCCAAGATGACCATCCAATTCCTATCAGTAACAACTTCCAGCCTATTCAACCACCAACCGATAAGAATTCTTATCCCGATCTAACTGCCAAAATGAACCTATGGAGGAAATGAACTACCAGCCTATCGTTATCAATAAATACAGTATCCCTTCAATTTGTTGGCACTAAAGATTGGAAGAAAAATCAGACCACATCTAATGATCGATTACCAATTCAGCCCACAGCCAGGCTAATTGACTCCTCATCAATTCCATTGAAATATCACAAGCCTGCCGACTTTCATGCTGCACAAGGTATATTAAAAGACATGTTTGTATCAACCTCCTGAGGACAAAATGCTTCAATAAGTTATCAAGAAAATTCTAGCAGATTCCCCAGTTGAAGATTATCAACTCCTTAGATAATAAAGGCTTTGCCATCCATTCAGTCCAATACTTTGAACACCTGTTCCTCCTCTAAAGAGCTTGCTCAAGGCATTAATGCGGTTGAGAAGTAGCTTTTGGAATATTTTATTGTAACACTAGATAAAACAGTTGATATTAAAGAGCTTGAATGTTTAACAAGAGTTTTTGGATTCTCGACAAAAATTGCACTGTATAAACTAGTCACTCTAATGTAGATTAATGCGTGCTTTTTTGAGCTAAAATTACAAGAACTAACAATTCATATTTTATTTATAGCAAGAAGCAATTTAAATGCTAAAAAAGTCTAATTCAAAAACTTTTTCTTAGACTTTCTAGAAATATTTTGTTTTCATAAAATATGGTAAAAAGCTTGAATGCTAGTTTTGATCTTAACTTATATTTAGAGTAGTTAAGTAATTATGTATGACATCTTTTGTTGATATTACTTGTAATTCACATTAAAACAATACGGTTCCAGTACTATTGTGTATCCTTAATCAAAGTATTTCTGTACCTAATAGCTAATTGTTACAGTGGCATAAGAAAATTAGTAAATTGAAGATTTGTCACTAGCCATTAACTTTGCTATACAAAAATGCTATCAGGTCATTATGAATGCCAATACAACTAATGTTTTATCGACCTGAATCCATCATGCTTGAAAGATTCAATTTGAGAGTTGACAAGGATTGCTTTGGTCAAAAAATGAGGTAATCTATGTGGACAAGTATAAGAAAAGGTAGTAGGTAAATGAAGATTTACCTGCTATGAGGTATATTATGAAAGCCATTATTCTCAGTGTATTTCTTTTTATTTTGAAAATTTGAACCTAAAGATTTATCACAGGGATTGATATATTACTATGGAAGAAAAAATGCTATGATAAACTGCATATTAAATCTCCGTGGAGCATGTTTTATTAAACAAGATGATGAAATTCATTTTTCATTAACATGATTAAAATCCACGCATTGATCCAAAATCAATCATCAGCTCCTATTTTCAAGGAAATGATTCAGTACGCTTCATGATTGGCAAGAGAACATGAAATTTTTTGCAATGTAAACCAGGTAAGTTTTCCTGAAAAGGTGTTAAAATATAAATGTATCTGTGGGGAGCTATATTTTGCTACATGTTCGCAGTATCACAAATTTTATTGCATCTGAGATATGTACCGTCCGAGTGTCTGTGAGGATGAGTGATAAAATGAAAGAAAAAAGAAGTAGGAATGTAAAATGGAAATTTTAAATGCTAAAAGAAATATGAAAAAACAAAAAACGTAAAAATAAATTTAAGTAAAAAAACATTTTTACTTAAAATTGCACTCAAAGGTAGAAAATAATTTTTTCCTGGACAAAAAATATTATTCAAAAATTTGTGTGTTGTAAAAGTCGGTGGCATTAATATGAGTATATGTTAACTAAGTGGCCACCAATAATAACTAATTTATGAGGAAGATGAAATATAAGAATTAGAAGAGAGAAAAGCCACCCACTTTTACGAAGCAAACAAATCTTTTAATAATATTTTTTGACCAGGAAAAATTATTTTCTACCTTAAAGTGCAGTTTTAAGTAAAAGTGTGTATACACTAAAAATGTTTTTTACTTAATTTTATTTTTATCTTTTTCGTCTTATAACTGTTATTAATGACTTTTTTTACATGCATGAGAAATAATTATGCAATATAGACTTTAATAAATTTGGAATATTTGTTGCAATGCAGCACAAATGTGTAATGTAAAATGTACCTGTTTTATCTGACTGATGAACTTTTCAGTGAATAATGTTGTTGATTTAACAAACTTCAGACGACGTGAGAGTATGGAACTCAAAATTAAGTTATAATACCGAAATTTCCAGAGTGAAAACAATTATAACTTAAACTTAAAACAGTTTCATATATTCTTCCATGAAAGGGAATGAATGTATATTCAATATAATAATTTACGAATATTGTTTACTTTGTTTGCTATAAAAATAATTTCTCTTGCCTTCCTTCTCTCTGTCTCACATATTAAAAGCACGTTTATACCCATAAGGATTGAAGTAACAATATGATATCGAGGTCTAAGAATGGAATTGGTAGCCAAGGCAACACCCTCTTAAAATGGCAAAATTTCCCTGAAATATGTGAATTAAACATTTAACATGAGCAATTTCGAACTGTATGCTGAAAAAGATGAACAGAATAAGAAACTTTATGTTTTATTCAAAATAGTTTATATCTGAAGATTGTAGGTTAATTCTTTCAAATTTTAATCTAAAAAAGAATGAAAGTCTGCACATCAAAAAGTCTTATTTTTATGTTATCTTATGGGAAATGGAAATGTCTTCCTTGGAATCGAACCCAGGACTTTTTTAGAGATTTTTTTTAATCATCACCTTACAATATGTGAATCGAGCATTCCTGCCAAATTTAGAGATTCTATCTCTCTTCTTTATAGAGTTATTCGTATTTTTATAGCAAGCAAGTGTTGATGAGTGACAAATAAATAAATATGAAGGGAAGTTAAGTAAAAGTGTATAAAAATATAAAAGTTCGTTTTAACCTTAAAAAGAAATAAACGAAAAAAAGTGAATTAAAGAAGACTTGAAGCAATGACCCACAGTATAGACCTCGGGTGCTTTACACACTTGACTACCACTCCATATTGGTCAGAATTTTTACTGTAGTGTACTTACAGTAATTTCAAATAAATTAAGATAAATCCATTTATTGTTTAAATTATAAGTCAGTTACGCCCAAAAGGGGGTTATTCTTGATCCTGATGAAGAGTATTCTGTGCCTATCAAGTTTCAAAGAAATCCGTCTCCCAGTCTAGAGACCCTTGCTTTGTAAGGTGGGTGAGATAAAGTCATATCATAAAGGATATCTCCCCCATGAAGCAAATAGTGTTTTGCTTTATGGATGTGTACAAATTCTTATCTGCTCATCTTGTTGGCACTGTCTACAAAAACCAATAAAAATGCAACTCGGCAGTTTTATGACTGAAAAGATAAGAAATCAAGTGAGATACACTTACTGAAGCAAGAGGTGGAAGCACATTTCCCTAAAAAATTTCAGGGTTCTGGTGGCTGTTGGGATTTGGATTTAGGGACCAAAACAACACAATCTGTTTGGGTTATAGATATTGTTTATCTTTTGCATACTTAACCAGCGAAAGATTTTCTTGATGTTCCTTTAATTTTTTGGATAGCAGAAATTCTACAATTTTCCATGAATTGTTCTGTGTTTTAAGAATAATTTTCACTTTTATTTGGCATATTTTGACGCAATAATTTTCTGAATTCCCAAACTCTTATCTATGTTGAAAAGTTTTATAAAATTCTAATAGAAAATTACAGAAAATTTATTTATTATTTTTTGTATTTTCCATAGAAATTGGCAAGTTTGGGGAATATAAACAGCTTAAATTTTAATACTTAAAAGCTGTATTTTGCTAAAACAAACCCACTTGGAAATTTTTTTGAAAAAGCTCATCAAATACAAAAAAGCATCTTAAAAGAATACTGTTGGAATGTAGATCTCTGTTAAATCTTGCCATCTGTGAAAACTCAACTCCTGTAGTTTCAGTATCATTGCTACTATACCATTTCAAAAATTTTAATTTTCCGATTTTGGAGCCAGCTAGCACAAAATCTATAAACTACTTAGAAAATCCAATCAGTGAAAAGTTCATACATTGATTAAAGCTGTATATGTAATTTTTAAAAAATCCAAATGTCTCTTAAAACAAAAAAGTTATTGTCCACAGACAACTGGATGGGCAGTGATAACAAAAGCATGTTTTTGCTATTAAGAAAACATGCTAAAAATACATAATATATTCTACCCAAAAAGTAGATGAAGATGTTTAGTGTTATCCACTTTGATAACAAAAGTATTGGCTTTGTCTAATTTATAAGAAATATGTCCATAGAATGCATAAGCATATTAAAAGAGACTGGAAGATTCGTTATACCATTTAAGGAACACAAGATGTTACATTTGGTAAAGAGAAATAGACAAAATATAACAATGCAAAGATGAAATGGTATATATTTCATCATGACCAAACAATATTCATGAAAAAATAAGAATTACTTTTGCATTGAAATGTTTTCATTAATAAATATACACCCAGACCTCGCTTTGCGTCGTTTCGGTTTGCATCGTTCTCAAAGTTGCGTCGTTAAACAAAACCAAAATTTTGCTTTTAGTCATAAAATTCTGCATTTGCATCATTGTGGTATGTTAAGCAATCAGTAAAAAAAACTCGAATTTTATTAAGCTTAAATTTAATAAAAACTTGCTTGATAAATTTTACTGAACATTTCTGTGCTCAGTACGAACAACGAACAAATAATTTGATTACCGAACTGTTCGGGAAAAAACCGAATGGGTAGTAACTATAGGTATATTTGGGGATTCCCCTATTTCGTTATTTTTCTGTCACAATATTCAAGGACCTCTCGGTTGGCTCACCTGATAAGCTGCTACCAGGAAAATCCCCTTTCCCCTTAAAGCTTCTCACTCCTTCCCCTCTAACGCCGGAAAGTCTTGCGCATTCAGCGGCCACCAAGTTTCATTTTAGCTATATCAGCCAGTGAACTAGCACACGTTTAACACGATAGACTGTAAAGGACTGCGTGATAGACTGTGACATTTTCCGATCAGCAAAATCTCAAAGTGGCTTTACTGAACTTATAATGAGACGTGGCTGTCATTCATTGGTTTAGTTTTTACGCGTAGATTTAATGTGTACTGTTGCCTTGTATAATACAAAGAAACTTTATTATGTGGTTCTATTGCCTTACGTTAAAGGTATGTAAAATTTATTAGATTAATAAACGAATGAGTACGATTATTATTTTCAGTTTACATTTTTATTATTTATTTATTGTTATCCCAGTCATGAAAGAAAAGCGCATATCTGCTGGTAGAATTACCAAAAGGTTGACGGAAACTATTACATTGGAGATGAAATTAGAAGTGTTACGAAGATTTGATGCTGGAGAGAAGGCTGTGGATATAGGAAAAGCCCTTGGTCTGACTCCTACAACGGTGAGAACTATTCGAAATCGTGATGGAGGTAAGATAATGGAATCTGCTAAATCTGCAACGCCTTCAGATGCTAAGATGATGACCCGTGCGAGAAGTGCTCTGATGGTGAAAATGGAATCTTTGCTATCTATTTGGATACAAAATCAGGTTGCACAGAGAATACCATTAAGCAAAATGTTAATACAGGCGAAGGCAAAAAGCTTATGTGATGATCTTAAAAACAAGTTAACTTGCGATGATAGTGCTGGTTGTAGTAGTACCGATAAGGAAGAAACGTTTGAAGTTAGTCAGGGTTGGTTTGAGCGGTTTAAAGTTCGTGCAAATCTACATAGCATTTCACTAAAGGGCAAAGCAGCTAGTGCATATACCACAGCTGCAGGACATTTCTCCGAAGAGCTGAAAGAGATAATTCGTGAAGGTGGCTATACTCCCAAACAAGTCTTTAATGTGGACGAGACTGCCTTATTTTGGAAACGTCTACCAACTAAAACTTATATCGCCAAAATGGAGAAATCTGCACCAGGAGTTAAAGCTAGCAAAGATAGACTTACTCTTCTTTTAGGTGGTAATGCAGAGGGAGATTTTAAATTTAAACCTTTTCTTGTCTACCTCTCGGAAAATCCCAGAGCTATGAAGGGCTATTCAAAGGATAGACTTCCTGTCCACTGGAGAGCAAACAAAAAAGCCTGGATTACAGCAGTTTTATTTAAAGACTGGGTTTGACTCATGTTATTCCTGAAATGAAAGCCTACTGCACTAACGAGAACGTAGACTTTAAGACATTCATTCTATTAGATAATACTCCTGGTCACCCAGTTTACCTTGATGACTTATCAGAAAACGTAGTTTATTTTTTTGCCTCCTAATACCACATCATTGATCCAGCCAATGGATCAGGGAGTAATTTCAACTTTTAAAAGTTATTGCCTCCGACGTACATTTAAAAAGCTTCTAAATGCTACTGATGGACAAGATAAGCCTACTATGCAGAAGTTTTGGAAAACATTCAACATAATGAATGCCATAAAAAATATTTCAGGCTCGTGGGAGAAGGTGAAACCTTCATGTATGAATGGTGTTTGGCACAGAATATGGCCAGAATGTGTGCATAACATAAAAGACAGCGATGGTGCCATTGTAGAAGTTGTTAAATTGCCCATGGTTCGTCAAGAAATAGCTAACTTAGCTACAGAATCTAACTTTGAGGGAATGGACGGGAGTGACATAGATGAATTGTTTGCCTCACATAATCAAGAAATGAGCAACGAAGAGTTAATGCAACTGGATTTACAAACAGCTAACGAGCAATACAGTTCGGAAGAAATTCCTACGCAACCAACTTTAACTTAAAAACGAATCTCCAAAGTCCTGAGTTTGATCGACGAAGCTATTGAGATTTTTACGAATGACGATCCTGACAGGGAAAGAAGTTCAAAAGTAGCACGGGCGATAGTGCATGATAACAGTTGCTACAAGGAAATTTACATGGCCCAAAAAACAGGAGCTGTTCAGTAGACTTTAGATAAATATTTGAAGAAAAAAGAATAGGAAGGCATATCAACCTCAAAGCCTACAGATTCAGAGTCTTAGCAAATTAGTTCCTCATAAAATTATTGAGTTTTGTGAAAGTTGTTCTTTTATGTTTATACTAGCATAAGTGCCCATTGAATTTCACCGGGTTTAATGAATCTAAATTTTCGTCAATGCAACATGTAAAAATCGCAAGAATAAAACTCTGACTGTTTTAACCATCGAATATTTCTATATTATAAGTCTGTTTTAATTAATTAACTAAAATCTCACAGAAATTCCTTGTGAATAAAATGGTACCTTTGTTTCTACTAAAATAGCCATTGTTATTAGTTTTAAATTGATTATAGCATTAGGATTTCAATTTCATTAAATAACCAGAATTCCGGTTCCAAAATATTGGTTCAATCTTCAATTGCCTCTGATAATACTTTAAATAGATTTTGGAATATAATGTATGTACCTCAATATCGTTTATCGTCTGCTCAGCACTCTTGCCTTCTCATTTTCTGAAACAACCACTTTCACCAGTTTTAAATGGATTTCAAACTTAGTTAGAAGAGAACTTGATTCAATTCAGTTAAAATAACCACATAACAAAATTCTTATTCCAAAGAAAATCCTTTTATAATATGCAATGTTAACCTAGAATTCATTCATTCTGAAAAGTGAATAAAAGTACCATGTACATATATTTCTTTCAACTAAAGTAGCCACCCTTAACAGATTTTAATGGATTAATGCATTAGCATTTCAATTTCATTAAATAAGCAGAATTCCGGTAACAAAAAAATTTGTTCAATCTTCAATTGCCTCTGATAATACTTAAAATAGATTTTGGAATAAAATGTACCTTAATATCGTTTAGCGTCTGCTCACCACTCTGGACTTCTCAGTTTCCGAAACAACAACTTTCAATAGTTTTAAATTGATTTTTGCTTTGAATTGGTACTTTCCTGTTAACGGAAATACCTCAAAAAATAAACACATATTGTTGTGATATGTTGTGATATTTTGTTTGTTAACAATGTGTAACAAATCTCGTTAAGATATTTACATTGATCCCTTAATGATGAATTTGTGGAGCTTGCCGAGGAGTGAAGAAGAAGCTGTATCTTTGCTTCAAGACCATGATATTTTATCTAAAGGGCGAATGTGCAAGAAAGATCATATTATGAAACTTTACTTCTGTGACAGAATATTTTGGAAATGCAACGCGAAAGCCTGTCAGTGGAAGAATTCATGTGGCGACAACATAACAAAGAAATCGACATATTTCCAGCTATTTTAAATGCCATAAAGACATATTGCCCCCCCCTGGTAACATAAATTTAGATTGTATTAGTAATTATGTTGCTTTTATTAATAAATAAGTTTCAAAAAAGTGTGATTTTTAAGTAATTCCCCCGTTGTTACGCATTGTTAGCAAACAAATACGTCGTAACATATCACAACAATACGTGTTTATTTTTTGAGGTATTCCCGTTAACAGGAAAGTACCCAAAATACTTGAGTCAATTCAGTACAACTTCCACTTTACAAACTGTAAATTCCAAAGTAACTCCTTTTATAATAGACAATGGTAGCCTAAAATTAATTCATTCTGTAAAGTGAATAAATGAAGTTCTTTCTTTAAACTATAATAGCCACTGTTATTAGATTTAAATGGATTATAAGCCTTAGAACTTACTCTGTATTAAATAAGCACCCAAATTCCTTTTAGAAAAACAAATCAATTCATTAAAAGATCCACTGTTGTTTCTTCGAAAATTGCCTGTTAACAGTTTTAAATATCCTTTTAATTTTAATTTATATTCGTTTCCAAACTTCGGCCATTGTTACGAAATTAATTCGAGGAATAACAATATAAATTCGTAAGCATGTATGGTTTACAAAGAATTTAATTTAAGAATGCTTTCTATTTCCAATTTTTCTAAAATGACACTGTTGATACTTAAATTTTTTTATATTTACGTTAATATACTTATTTTCCACAAAACACGCCAATCTCTCCCCTTCCTTCCTCTCTCTCTCGTATTGAAGCTAACAATGATAATGGTCAACGTAGCAACATCACGTTAAAATGGCGAGATTTCCACAAAATATGCAAATTAAACGTTTAACATGGAATATTTCGAACTGTGGATGAAAAAAGACGAACGGAATAAGAAACTTTATAACTTTTTCTTCAAAATGGTTCAAATCCGAAGGTCGTCTGTTAGTTTTTTCTAATTTTAATTTCCAAATGAATAAAAGCCTGCACATCGAAAAATCACGTTTTACATGTTAATTAATGGGAAAAGGAAATGCCTTTCTTGGAGACAAACCAAGGAATTTTTTCGCGATTTAAATTTGTCATTCTCTGAATAAGTGTTAATCAAGCATCCCTACCAAATTTCGAGTTTCTATCATTATTATTTCTCGAGTTATTAGCGTTTGCATAGCGTGATCAATCAACCAACGGATGACGGCTATTATTATATAAAATGTTGAAAAATAAAGTTATTTTTCTATTTATTTCAATTCATTCTTTTATTTCATAATTGAAAAGGCAAATCACGATTAATTTACAGTTTCTTAAAATATTCTTTCCTAAAAATTGTAGTTCCGCTACATATCTTAGATATTTCAATGGCTTCTTATGGAAAATTGTATTTCGATTTGAGTCGTTTCAGTTTGCGTTGTGTTTTTTTAAGAACGTAACCCCGATGCAAAGCGGGGTCTGGGTGTATTTAAGCTGAGGTGTACATTATTTTGTACCGTAAAGTCTTTGAATCTTGTGTCTGTTTCACTTAATGCAACTCTAACTATGCTGCTAACATTGATTGTTGCTGATTCAGTTAATCAAAACTCCAATGCAGCTAATCATTCATCGATAACAAGTATGTAGTTTTTACATTGTTACTGTTGTGCTATGTAAATCATGAAAGTGAATCTGTGGTACTGCTGGAATTTAGTCCAACATACCAAAATGAATCCTTATCTGAAGTGTTTCTTCAGCCTTTGATCTTTGTTAACCTCCCAGGGTGGTACGACATACCCGTATCCGTCCAGCCCTGCCTACCGCTGCAGCGGTTGTACATAAAGATATGTATATTGTCCACTGGGATGTTTAGTATTTTTCATAAATTTTTATGATTTTCTGTTCAATACAATACTTAATACAATAATGAAAGTTAGCAGGCGTTTAAATACTGGCTTGAGGGGTTAAACAATGAATTTTTCCACAAGTCTAAAACTTATTGGGTAATTCACAATGGAAATTTTACTTTCAGATGTGCTTTTTTTCTTCCATTCACTGTGTTTTGCCTATTACATATTGGAATATCACTTTTGACAATGGTAGGCAATGAAAGGAACTAAGAATAATTATGATATTTCCTTGGCTGTTTGATGTGATTGTAATGAACATAGTAACAAGGAAAAAATTAACAGCAATAAATTTTCCTTCTGCATATTATGTTTTATGGATGCCTTGGCTTTTGAAATTATTTAATGGCCCCTTGTTAATTATAGCTTTCTAATGAGCAGTCATAATTAGGGAAATTGTTTATTTTTATTTTTTTATGAAAAGATTAGATATTACTGGCCATAATTGAGAAATAAAACTAGATATATAATTTATCAATTTTACTATAAATGTAATAAAAAGTCATGTACAATGTTAAGTAGTATATATTAACATGGCTGATAACAAATGGCAAATTTTTCTTTGGAGTCAAGATGTTGGCGTTTGTCAAGTTCAACTCTAGGAAAATATTTTAGACTAATTGACAAAGCACCTCAACGCATGCTACTTTGTTGTTAGCTTGGTCAGTCAAGCTCCACTTGATATCAGCTTGTAACTGCAATAAAGATAACATGGAATTAGGATCTCTATGTAATTATCTGACCAATAAACATAACAATCTTATGAAATTCACTGAAATTTCATTATGATTTGCAGATTCTCTGTGGGGAAAGCTAAAAATGTTTTGGAAATAAAAAAAGTTGAACCAAACATGAACAAAAAATATAATTCTCAAACTGGACCAAAATGTAAATACATATTTATTTTGTACCTCTTTTCAATTTGCATAAATACTGGAAGTGAAAAGTGTGTGTTACTCAATAGGTTGGTACTTTTTATTGTGCAAATATTACAGTACAGAACACCTTATCTGGCACAACTGGGAACAGATGTTTGCCAGATTTGGAGATTTTCTAGATTTTTTGGTTCCTTAACTTAGTATTTACTTATCATATATTAAAGAAGAATTAAAAGTGAATAACAGGGTATTGTTTGTTTCCCAAATTATGGTACACTTTTCTATTCACAAATGATGGCCTGTTATATTTATTTTCTTAAATTGAAATCACGATTGCGTCTTTATCGTCTTCTCACAATATATGCTATGTATAATTTCATTTTATATTGAGTTCTGATTGTCACTTAGTATTGAGATTGGCAAAATAAAAAAAAATCAACTGAAAATCTCAGAATCATTGAAAAAAATGCACCTGATTTGAGAAAAATAAGAAAAAACTCCTCAGCGCAGTTTTTCTGCCGTCAGACTAGACGGAAATTGGAGTCTTGGCATTTTCTTATTTGACTTATATAAATTCATAGAGATAATTGGAACTTCCATGGACGTTTTTCGTCATGATTGTGCGTTTCGCGCTTTAGTTCATTACTCCGTGGGGCCTACCAACCACAAAGACTTTAAAAATGGGAGCGGATACCCAAATATCATCCCTTGTAAGGAAATGTTACATTTACTACACAATACAATGGGCACATGTGTATGGAAAAATGGGACATTTTAAAACGACGATGAAAAAGTAACACTACGTGAACAAAGATGCAGGCCAGTGAAATACTCATTGCGTTAATTTAAAATTAATACCCAGGAACCGATTATAGCAGATTTCAGGTCTTGCTAGATTTTGGAGTGCCAGATAAGGGGTGCAGTACTGTATTTGATTGTATTTTCTAATGGCAGCACATTCATATTTCTACTTAAAAGTACATAATACCTTTATGAGAAATGAAGGAGAATTTACTATCAATAAATAATTTTAGTTTTATTCAGAAAATTTTAGCCGGTTGAAATTGATAGCAACAAATATGTTACAGTTTTGATAAGAACCAATCATGAGGTGTGCAACAAATAAGTCTGATTTTTATGCTTGCAAATTTTTGGGAGAGTTTAGTTCAACACCTATTTAATAAGGAGAAATTCGGTACAATATTGCATTTTAAAGTTTGAGCGGAACAACTCGTTTAATCCTGCTTCCAGGTGATCAACAGTGAAAATCTGTAAAGGAACTGAAATTATTGGTTCTGTGAAAACGAGCAAAAGTCAGGGTGAAAAAATTTTAGTTTAGTGCCGTGATCTAAAAACGACCTCGTCGCCCTTTGCCAAATTTGCAAAATATAGTCCGCAAAATGTTCTTAGGGAGGGAAATATACCATTTTTGATAATGCTCGAAAGCGTATCTGAATTGTTTTCTTTCTGTCCTGCTCTGAAATAATTTTATTAAAATAACTTCTATAAACGACTTCATTAGAATTTTAGCTTATATCTAAGTTTTCATATACCATTGGATAGTCATCAGTGATATTTAGAATGGTGTAGTAAACAACTTCTGATCCGGGAGCAATAGGACAACCTTTTACTGTAGCGTCAGTCGTGTACTCTTTCGGCGCATTCTTCAGTCTTGAGCACACATCATTCCTGACAGTTGGGAATGGGATTTCAATCTCGGGAGTTAGTTGGACCGCAAAGGAGGAGGTTATTTTTTCGATCGGGACACCTGAAAATTGTTAATCAGAAGATAAACATTAATTTAATTCATTCATTGATCTATTTTACTTAATTCTTACGTTCATAGCGATGTGATCACTTGATAAATACACAATATGGGAAATAAGTATCAGTTTTCGTACCATTTTCACTAGTCTTGAAATGCAGGAGAGCAGTTACGCTGGAGTTCTGTTTCAAGATGCATGGCGGCTCTTTACAGTCCAATAGTTTCAATTTCATCACTTTTCCTGTTGATCCTGTTATTGAACGTTACAAAATGAAAATATAAAAAATATTCTCCAAAATTATTTTGAAAGAAAATTGCTCTTAATTACAATTAAGATATTTTAATAAACTCTTTCTGTGCATCGTTCACTCTTTCATATGTTATTTTTCCATTGGGTTAACGAGCAATTTCGTTATAATTTTAAATCAGAAAAACACCAATTTTTGCTTCCTCTAAATGAATTTTGCATCAAGATGATGAAAGGTGTAATTAGATAAAGTGTACTATTTCTATATACCTAACCTGAATAGAATTGGTTGATAACAATATGATATGAAACAAGTCAAATATGACAGGTATGCATGAATTATCCACATGTTAATCAAATGGAGAAAATAATGCTCCTTGAATCGAAACCATGACTTCAGCGTATATGGCTAGGAGCTAAAAATTTAAAAGGTGTAAGGCCAAGTAAATCCTGAAAGTATGAGTTGAATGGGATTTAACACAGTGCCCCTTGATCTTATGCCACATGTTGTGCTCTGAACATTATATCAGACAGATTGTGGAAACTATATTAACTACTGTCATCTGCTACTTTTCAGTATGTATGAAAATGTCCCAACATTTAGTGTATGTTTATTTTAACACTTGTGCAGAAAAAATATGAGAGGTGCTGTATAAATGCCATTCATAGGTACCACCCCAAGCAGGTATGCCATTTATCCTAAGCATTCTGAAAGTTGGAATATCACTTTTTCTTGGATAAATTAGTAGTTCATTACTATTGTCTATCAAATCCACAAGTAAAACTTTCATGACTTAAAAAAATTCCTGATTGCATGCTTAGTTCAAAGAATTTTGTGATTTTCTTAAGTTAGACTTTAAAACATGTTTGGGTTTTCCTTTTGACTATTCACCTTTACTAAAAAATATGCTGAAATCGACCTCATCAAAACAGAAAGGACAAATTTAATTCATTGCTTCATCATTTTAGTTTCTTAAAGAAGAGAAAGCATTTGTTCTACATTAAAGATAAGACAGGTATCGGGAAAAAAATTGCTTAACTAGATACTTCTATTCCGCTAACAAGTTCCAGCTTGCTACAGTGGGCTAATTAGAACAAGCTGAAGAGGATAACTGCCCCATTCTACATTAACCCAGCTTGCCTTAATTGCACCTGTGGTACATGTTATGCAAAAATGCATTGCTGTGTTAAACGGTTTTCCATTCTGTGACTCGGGATATTCATTCCCTGTTGTACAGAAAGTATCAAGGCTCTCTTACTCATCCAATTGTAAAGGTTAACTCTTGACTAGGCGTAGATGAATGAGGTGGAGCAGTCAGCATGACCTGATTCATATCAACAACGCACACAGCTCAAATAACCAATTGTGTAAAATCTAACATTCCAGTAACATCTTATTATGAATACAATACCTCCATTTCAAATCTTCCTTACTATATCCTCGTTCCATCCATTTCATTTTTGTATTTAAATGAGCATTCCTTATCATTTTATCCCATATCGTCACATAATTGGTCAGATGTTGCTTTTGTTTCAAAATATAATTGACCAAACACGTGTAACTTTGTGGAATGGCACAATATAGTGTTTAAAAAGAAAATTTAATAGTGCTAGAATAAATATGTTAATTATTTTTAGCGTTTGGTAAATTATTGTTTTTAATTGCATAACTTGTTCCATTTATTTTTCCGCTGCTAACGCGAAATAAAAAGAGTGGGAAAATAAATTTTATTTGGTAAAATATTTACTCAAATGTTAAAAATTATCGTGTAATTTAGTTTGTCTTTTTTCTAATAAATGAAGGTGATTCAAAGGAAATAGCTGTTCCTATGGAATTACTGTTTGTTTGTTTAAAAGTATTATTATTTCCATTAGGTTTTCCAACGCAGTTTACCTTATCTCTTTATATAATAAGCTAAGAAATCTGGTCAGGCTCTATGGAATTAGATGGGAGATTAAGGAAAACCTCCCATAACTCAAAAGCTTTTCAATCTTTTTCTATCAGACTTTCAGGAATCACTTGGCTTTCCAACTTTTGAATTTGAAACTGCTCGCTGTGTACATAGTTGTCCTGGGTTCGACTCCAAGAGCATATCTTTCCTCCATTTGAATAACATGGGCAGAACTGAAACGAAGCGAGCATTATAAAATATCTTGAAACGAAGCGAGCAAGCCTTCATTCTTTAGCATTTTAAAATATCTTAAAAAATGAGATACCGAAGCAGGATTTTCACAGTTATGGCGAGAAAACGATGGAAATGAATTTCCGTATCGTAGACATTCAAATCCCATTCGGAAAAGGCAAAAAAATTACATTTTACGACTATTTTTCGTGTTTTTTTACACATTTATTCAAATCATCGCCATGACAACTGCAATTGTTTAAGTCTATTGTTGGCTCGATTCTAATGCGTAAGAAATGTATAAAAGTTGTGAAAAGTCGTACTAAACATTTTGGAGATTTTCCGTTGACATCTGAATTGGTACGATAAGGAAATTAATCTTTATAATTTTCTCCGAATGATCGTATTTTTGAGATAGTTTAAAATGTTAACGAAATAATGGTTGCACGTCAAAAAAGTCGATTTATACGAGTTATCTTTTGGAGAAAAAGAAACTATCGCCAAGAGTCTATAGAAATGCCTATAAAAATTAGCAATTTTTCGAGAAATCTACAATTCCTAAAGCATGCTTCCATCGATGGTGCCTATATTTGGGCTTAACAGTTTTAAACGCTAAGCATGTATAATGACAGATATTCTATTATATGAAACTAATTCTAAACAACGATAACCGTAAACAGGGCCGTCCCGAGGTAACGTCGTGCCAGGCACCCAGGTATTAGAGGTGGTAATCCTACCATCTATTACATTACTTGCAAGTGGATAAATACTGGATACCAATTTATATCGCGGGGTAGGTGGGAATCTATATTAAATTCCTTTTACTTTTAATTTTCAATCATTTTGAGAGGCAACGAATAAATTAACGAGCTCTTTTTAAAACATCTTAACGATAATTTACAGAAGGGGATTCATGCTCGGGGCGCCAAAATACCTCAGGCCGCCACTGGTCTTAAATAACATTTTTAACGTTATCCTTTAATTAGTACGTTTCATAATCATGGAAAGTAATGAATCAATATGAAAAGAAGACTTAACAGAGGAGCACAAACTCGGTGGAGATATCGCCAAATGGAAATATTGCTGAATCTATGAGAAGAGAAACGGAACAGGATAGACAGAAAAGATTGAACGATCAGAACAAACGAAAATCGATGCGTAGAGCTAATGAGTCACCGGAAGAACAGTAAATATATTGACAAGCAACAGATTTATAGATGCAAGAAAACGAGCAAATGAAAGTTCATTACAATCTGAATAGCGATTATTGTAGGTTAGGTTATTTATATTTTTGTAACAAAAGTCTTATAGAATTATTTAGTATGTTTAACATATAAATATTCATTAATACATATATATCTTTGTCAAACAACTTTTATATGCCCATGTCTATTGTTACTTTCCGACTTTTTGAAACATTCGGTTATGTGGATTTTATATTAATTTTTTACGTTTTAGTGTACTTAAAAGTTGGTTTCGTTAATTTTTATTTTAACGCAATACTTAATACATGCCTACCCGTCATTTTTGACGGGCAATTACACTAGTATTATTTGTAATATGCAGTTATTAGTAAATTATAACTTACTAAATTTGATATTGTAATTAAAACTCCGAAAAGGTATGCTATATATAATTTGCAACATATTTTTGAACGGCATTATAACTTTTCTTCTTTCTTGTCTTCAATACCACAATATGTTTATTATACATTAAAACGTTATTTTTTAATTCAAAATCTCCTCTGCTTCGACGGGTATATACGTATTAAATAAAAGATAATATTACCGAGCAAGGAACGGCTTCATAGATATTTGGTTATTTTATTGATGTTTTAACAATAATTGGTCCAGTGTTTTCAATATATATATATACTATATGGGCGTTTCTTTCTTTCCAAGAGATCGGTGGATATGTTGAGGGGAAAGAGACCAACTACAATCTGATCGTTCTTGCCGATATGACTGGAGAAAAACGGAAACGTTTGGCATAAACCATGCACAATTCCGAACCACCGCATTCTTCAAGAGCAAAGAAACTCACCACCAGGTAAAGATTAATTTTCAGTCTCCTTTTTTTAATGCATTCCAGTTGTTTATCGTTATGAATGTTTTTATATAGTAGATGTATCCTTTGCCAAATGCGAATTTAAATTAAATTGAAGATGCCGGTATTCGTGTTTAATTTGGAGACGACAGTTTAAAGTTTAAAACAAATTAGGAAAGTGTACAGCGTATCACAAATGGCCGCGTTTCGTGTAATGGGAGTATTAGAAAGAAATGATATACGAGTACGAAAGGAAAATAACGTTTTAAAGTTCTTTTCTTCGTCATTTTCTTCTTATTTTAAAATATTGCACGCACAGGTAAAAAAATTACACGTTTATTTGTGAAATTGTTTATGTTAGCAACAATGAAGAAGTAACCCAGCAAGAAAATTTCTGTTCAACTCGAATTAAGACATTCTTGGTTGATTTTCTTGATAACAGATACTCCGACGTTAAAAATGTATAGAAAAAGAAATACTCTACTATTTTTAAAACTTTTATTTGAAAAATATTTTGATATGACTGTCGAGAGCGAACGTACGGACGGATGGATGGACGGACAGACCGCCGACAATAGACGCTCACGCTGGAAGCGAAACGCGCCTAAAAATGAGTTAGTTTTGGCTTACCGCAGTCCTTGAACATCGTGTCAGCTACGACGAATCCAATTAGAAGCATCACTACGAAGTTCACCGTGAAGATTTTTGCGTCGGCCATGTTATCTCACGCCAGAAATCTTCGAATTAATTTATTGCTCGTTGTTACTAATCTGTCACTCAAAATATTCAACTTCTCCGCCAATATCGGGAATGTGAACTCGTTTCTGAATGAGGCCTGTGAGGAACTATGGTCAGAATAGCTCTCCCCTCGGTTTTGAGCTGTTTCGGTGGAAAAACTTCACAAATAGGTAACCGAGGAAATTGGCAGGGCGAAAGAGAAAGTCGTAAACAGTTTTAGAGGACGTTTATGCGATGATCTTTTGAGTTATGCAGCATGGCACTTTTCACTTTATTACAAATATAACCTGGAGCGCCACGCTCTAAAGATACATATTTCAGTTTCATTTTTCCTGAAACCTCTTGAAGATAGCTATCTTTAATGTATTACATTCTATTCGCTTCAGATCAGTATAGCGTACGCGAAGAAAAATTAACTTCCCGTAAATGGACAATAATTCATTCTTGTGCTGGGTCTCTATTGTCGTAAAGTTCCGACTAAATTCTCATTTGATCAGTTTTTTTAGGCGCGTTTCGCTTCCAGCGTGAGTGGCTATTGTCGGCGGTCTGTCAATCCATCCATCCATCCGTCCGCATGTTCGTTCTCGACTTCTACCGAACGGATTTTCATGAAATTTGATATTAAGGACTTTCAATCAAATATAATAAGAAAATCGCAAAAATGAATCACGTACGCCTATCAGGGGTACCACTTTACTGGTGACAAAAAATTAAATTTCCGTCATATCTCGTAAAATATTAGTCATATCAAAATATTTTTCAAATAAAAGTTGTAGAACTAGTAAAGTAGAGTATTTCTTTTTCTATACATTTTTACCGTAGGAGTATCTGTTATCAAGAAAATCAACCAAGAATGTCTTAATTCGAGTTGAACAGAAATTTTCTTACAGGGTTACTTCTTCATTGTTGCTAACATAAACAGTCTCACAAACAAACGTTTAATTTACTTACGTGTGCATGCATTATTTGTAAATAGGAAGAAAATAGATTATTTATGATGAAGAAAAGGACTTTAAAACGCTATTTCCTTACGTACAGGTATATAATTTCTTTCTAATACTACATTGCACGAAACTCCACCCATTTGTGATACGTTGTACACTTTCCTAACTTGTTAATAATTGGAGTCGCATGGTCAGGACATGCATGGATTAGTCATAGCTCCAGCGGTTATTTACGGGCTTATTTTCCAGGGATTTCCGATTTCACACGATCAATTTTTTTTCAGTGCATAGCAAAAAGAAGCAATGCGTCATTTACGGGTTTATTTTCCAGGGATTTCCGATTTCAGACGATCAATTTTTTTTCACTTCATAGCAAAAAAAGCAGTCGATAATATTCCGCTCAGATGCACTTTTCACCAAAAAAACCCGACTTTATCGTATACAACGTGTATAACGCGCACCCAAGGTTTTTGAGGGTGGTAGATGGTATCACTTGAGGTCAATCACAATTACGCTTTTTTCTGGCAAATGATGAAGGACACGCTTGAACCAATCGATGTAGTGCTCCCCATTCATCTCATTATGGTAATCAGACGAGTCTTTTTTGCTTTCAAAACAAAGTGATATTTCATCTCGACGCTCTAAAAAGCCTTCTTCGTCACCTATGTCCAGAATTATGGTCCGCTTTCCTGCACCTGATGGTTTCCAGAAGCCTCCTTTCCAACCGTTCATCTCTTGAATTTTGACACGGTCAAAATCAAGGCGACTTGGATTTTCTCCGACGAACTCTTGCCATCCGAAATTCGGAGAGTGATTTGCACCACACCAAGTTTCGTCTGTGTACCAAATGATGTAACCTATCTCTCTGAACCTTTTTATGAGTTGTAAATACTTGGTGCGCTGGTCCACGATACGTTGTGATTCAAAACAAACAGCTCGAGAGTTGTATTTCCTGACATGGTAATTTAATAATATTTTACGCATCGTGCTCTCACAAATATCCGGGAAGTCGTCATAATCGTCTTTCATCTTACTTAACACGTCAGCCACGGTAGGGTACTTTTGTTGCATATAGAAACTGTGAACAGTCTGTGGCACAACCTCCTGAGGTCCGCACTGCGCGCCACTCTGCCGCCACTACCAACCCTTCCGAGACTGGAGGCAATTTCTTTCTGTTTCGGTTTTTTAGGGGTTAGGATAGAGTCCCCTCACATCAAAAGTTTTGCATTATTAATACGATAGCAATATCGTTATTTCAAACAATTCATTTTTACCTATAACCCGGAAATTAAAATCTCGCTTCCGGGCATTTTTAAATTCAACGCAATCGTTAATTTTTTATTTGAAAGCGAATTTACAATCTGCAAGACATGTCCTTCCAGGGAAAAATAAGTTTAAAGATAAATCTCTATTACTTTGGCCGTGGCGAGATGAGAGAGAGGATCGCCTCGCATTATTCCTCGTCTTGCACGTGTTTTTCAACAGATTTACACTCGTGGTAACTACAATTTTCATTTTTCATATTTTTGTCCACTACAAAAGTTGTAGAGAATTAAACAAGGAATAAAATGATATATAGCATGACGAGTTTGGGCTCTTGTATCATTCTTTACGAACGCGCAAAGTTCAGCGTTCTACCATTTTGCGTCGACAGTAGATGAAATGGAAAAACCAGGGAAATGAGTATTCTAACCGTTGAACTGTTTATCGAATGGAAATTCCACAGAACGCAGAGAGAGAACTGGAAACGTACTTCGCGCCATATCAAGTTCCCTCTTTAAGCCACACCCGTGCACTCTGCACTGGTTCGTTATCTGAAGGAAAAGGAGGCCGCAGGCAATACCATTGTGAGGACAAGTTGAAGGGATTTCCTCTCGCAAACATGTTTTGTCGGTTTTCCTTACGTTTTTTTTTTTTTTGCTTATCTAGATATCCTCCGATGAAAATAAGATATCGTAACGCCTTTATGACTCACTATCTGAGAAGATCATTACGTTTTTCAGTTTTACATTTGAAAATATCCCAATTAAGAATTACCGAACAGCGTGAAACTTTTTCTTCCGCCTGCGATAGTTATAAAACGCGAAACCAAACATGTATTCGGAGCAGTCGGAAAAATGCATAAATAAATCGCGTTTTTTCTCGGAAGGTTAAAAGAGTTGAAATTTCGATTTTTATTTCGTCTAAGGGTGCGATCCTGTAAGAGGGCATGATCCGATTATTTCATCATATTCTATGTTTACCACATTTTATATGCATTTCACCGTTTATTTGTTAGGTTGTGATCAACACACTGTCAAGTTTTCGCGAAAACAGCCTACAAAATCTTAGTGATTATTTCTTTACGATAACTGTTTTAATTTCAGCGTTTTTTAAATTGATTATGCTTTCACATTGTCCATCCGTCTGTATGCAAAATTTTTAAGCAAGGAGAAGTGCTGGGAAACAAAAAATTTTCAGAATATTTTGACTGTAGACAGACATAAACAAATTTAGGGGCCAGTCAGTCCGCCCGTTTGCCTTTTAGCAGGATTTTAAAGAACCTCTTATGAACTCTCTATATCAGTTATTGTCAACCATTTTTTGCCTGCGTCACCTCATGTTCATTTCATTCAGTTATGCGTCACCCCATTTAACAATTCCATTACCTTCAAGCCGCCTTTAAAGATGCACTGGGCTTTCCCTTCCACATAAGGATAAAATTCTGGCATTTAAATAAGCACGCGCGTTTATTCTCGTTGTTTTATTTATGTTTACAAGTCAGAATATGATACACTGTAAATTTACCAAATATTCATGTCGCCCTGGGGTGTCATGTCACCCCGGTTGAGAACCACTGGTCTATATAAAGGGATACCCTTACCTTTTTACTTCCGCGAGTAACTTCCATTTTAAAAACAGTTCCTCGGGCCACTTGATTAAAATTACCTTTTTGGTTGAACTTTTAAAAGTAAGGTCTGAAAAGTAGTTAAATGATAAAATAAAATGTATTAAATTTTTTTATGAAACAGTTTTTATTGCAATAAAAATAGAAAAGTTGTTACTGTCAGAAAAATGGGCGAAAAGATAAGGTTTATTGAATTAAATTAGTAACTGGATATGAAAATTATAATGAAATAAAAATAAGAAATTCGTATCTACGTAAAAAATTTGTTCATCTAAGAACCGATAATTTGGTAAGTTGCTGGTAGAACGTGGTAGAACACAGTCATTACGTTCGTTGGTTGTTTTTTTATCTGATCATTTTCGTACTATAAAATATTGATTCGCTTATATGAATGCAAAATATGCGTTCAATGTACATGCTACTTTTCTGAGATTGAAGACTTTTTCAAGAGAAACCAATTTCCAGAAATCGTCGTTTTTATTTCTTGTTTCCAATTCAACATCACTCTGTAAAGTTCTTTTCTCTTCGTAACTATATTTACGCAGATAAAGTTGTACGTTTTGATTTATCATATAAATGAAAGAAAATATATGTTAGTTTGTTTGTGTGTTAACCCTTAAACTTGGCATGTGTACTTAGAGAAACCCAAGGGTGTGCACCTCGGGCTTATTTTTTAATATTTGGCCTGGAAAGGTGGGGTGGGGGGGATCAAAAAATTAAATAAACGGTCATAAAAACTAAAGAACTGAAACTTCGCATCGGGAACGAGTGCAGCATATTTTTCATTTGCATTTTAAAATTACTTAGAATCATCGACGATATTGGGACTTGGACGAAAGAACGCTTAAAAGAATAAAAATTCATTTTCTTGCTGTCGTTTTTTAAACTCTCTCCAAAAATTAGTTTTGGCCCCAAATGAAAAAACGAGCAATATTGTATATCCTGAAGCTCTATACATATAAAAATTATAGATATTTCAAAAATTAATTACTGTAAGCATAATGAAAATATAGATTTTCGTGTTTCTTTAATTACCTAGGTAATTTTTACACTTCTGGGTCCCGGGCAACGCCGGGTAAACTATCGCCAGTAAATAATAAAATATGCATTGGCCTTTGATTCTCCTTCGTGTTCACAGAACGATTAACGCCCAACAAAATATTTAATTTTATAATTTTAATGAAAAAGTTCTAACCCGTAAAAACGAAATTAATTTAGGAATAAACCTCAAACACAGAAACGGAACGATCCTTCCACATCAGTTAGCAAGGTTAGACTGGCGGAACGATAGT
Organism: Uropetala carovei; assembly: GCA_036926305.1. Taxonomy (NCBI): domain Eukaryota; kingdom Metazoa; phylum Arthropoda; class Insecta; order Odonata; family Petaluridae; genus Uropetala; species Uropetala carovei. The sequence goes on along the minus strand of JAXCHB010000078.1, from coordinate 872,174 downwards.
CTATAGATCAATAATTACCTTTGGATCACTTTAATGCGCCAATAACTGCCGATTCTCCTTTTACTCTCATTCGACGTTCACCGACTTATAATTTTCAGTCCGGTAAATTCCGTATTTCCGGCTCTTGGAGGAAATCGACAGATAATAACTTTCATTAGACAAAAAGGCACCTCAACTTCAATTTGAGTGGGAAATTCCAAAATGGAGTGTATCTGAACTATAAATCTTCTTAGCGGTAAAAAAAAGCTATTATGCGTTCGGTTTTTCCGTTTGTCTGTCTCGCGCGCTGAAGCAAATAGAGACTTCTGTCATTCGCCGATTGAGTTGATATCCTATGTCGCTGTGCACGTTTTCTCGTCTGTTCGTCTGTCTGACTCCTAAACAGAAGCAGTTAAGAGACTTTTGTTTTACGCCACTCGATTCAGCCTTCTGTCTCATTTATTGTCTGCTTCGGCAGCTCTTTCCAACTTGTATACAGTTAAATACACTGAAACAGTACACTGATACACTGAAACAGTAAATTCGGAACTGTACTAGAACAGACGATCCACTGAAAGGTATTTGCGCTTGGCATAAGGGCAAAAGTGTAACAGTACTTTATGCCCACTAATTTAGCAGGTCACGGAAGGCTGGCTGGCGGATTTTATTGAAAACGCATACCGGCATATTTAGACAAAACGTCTGCGATGTGTCAAGGGGTAAACGGATGCTCCAAGATGGTACGCACTGAGGAAATTGCATTTTTTAAAAGAAAACTTGTTTCCACCTCTTGCTCTAGCAAGGGCATCTTATTTATTTTGGTAATTTGTTCAGTTTCAAACATATCTTCAGGTATCATATTTCTTGTGTTTGATTAAATTATCTCAGACATTCAGAGCTGACCTATTTTCTGCTTAAATTGCCTATCAGCGCTCTATATTCACAGGCCGCTTGTATTTGTTTTCAAATATTTCCTGTGTCGATTCAACCATATTTCTTCTTTCTTACTTATCAGACTGAATGTTTCCGAGACTAGTAGTTAATTATGTATGCGTAGTTAGTAATTATGTGTAAATTTTATATAAATATTAGCATGGGGTAGCGGAAGTTCTCATACCATGCAGGCAGGTTGGCTCTCCGGTTCCTGTGGCTCGTGATGTTTAGTTTAGTTGCAAATCGGAAGATGAAATTTCATTGGAATCATTAATTAATTTGTTTTAATAATAGACCGTAAAAGAGTAAGTGTATATAACCGTAAATGCCATCTTCGTATTACCATTTTAAAAATATTTTTTTGCGCTTGAAACGTTGGTCACGTACGTCCAGCTCATTTGATTAAATTCTTAATCATAACAATTTCAGCTAGAATATTTTGACCAGAGAACGTGGAAAACAAAACGTCGCGAAAATTAAAACCAAACTCGAGCGGTTTAAACCAAAATTTCATAATGCCAGTTCAATTAGTGTATAATATTATAAAGTTCATGGCCATGATAAGTGAAGTAGTATCACCCCGAGACAATTATGAAACGGCGAAATCAACATTTAGCAGGTCATTATTTTCTAAAAATGAAGCAGGCTTTTTCATTAAATTTATCACTTCGGGCGTTTTTCATTTTTTTAGAGAAATATTTTATAAAGCTGCCCGTAAAGCCTTTATTGAGATCTCTGGTTCCGTCGTACTGTCGGTTATCTACCACTCCGATGATATCGATCGCCGATAAAAAGCTGAATGGGATGCGATCGCATCCATTTATCTCAGAATTTAAAAATAGCATCTGATTATCCGTATTTAATCAAATAAGCGTTTTCTTCCACAAATTTCATCTTTATTTTTAATCTTATTAAAAAGTTTAACGCAGAAAAGAAACGAGGATTTTCATATAAATATTTATTTTGAAAAAAATTGCAATTTTTACATTATTAAGTTTATAATATGTAAATAACTTCACGTCACATACAAACATTTGTTTTATCCTTATAATATTTACAAATATGAGATTAATTATTCAAAGCTTTGATTAAATGGAAACACAAAAAAACTTGTCCTTCGTTGACATTGAAACGACAGAAGCGGATAAGATGGAATGGGGCTTCTTATCTACGCTAATAGACTAGAAACAAAGTTTATTGTTATGGAAACTACAGAAAAGGTACCATAGTTAGAACTTGAAAAATCCTCTTCCACTGCGCATTTTACGACCTCCTCGGAGGGATATTTCACTCTAACATTGTAGAAACGAGAAATAATGAGTTATTTCCAGGCGATACTTATTTTTTTAAAATTATTGTTAACTAAACCAATCTTAAACTAACTGTTTAAAGTTGGATAGTGAAATATTATTGGTTACCGGCAACGATGACTTGTTTTCAGTTATTACTAAATGAATCTGTACTTCCGTAACAATAAACACCTGATGATGACTCGTGAAACAGTTGAAAAATAGAAAAAAATAACTCTAGAATTATCGCTATCTGAAGTAGTTTATCAATCGGAATTATTTATATTTCTTATTTACTGGATATTTATTTTTACTATTCTGAATAAATATAATACAAAAAGAAATTAAGCCGCACGGGTTAACTTATTTTGCTTTATCACAAACCTTTCATTCTGCAACATCAAGAAACATTCCTATTACAATTCGTTCGTCGCTACCTCGAAAACTACTTTCATTATAACCTAAGATAATTAAGTCTGATTTTCAATTCAGTATCTCTCAGGTACTGGTATGCATACGATCAATCGCCTAATTATTCCATTTTGTTCGAAAAATACCTTGCTGTGTCAAATTATTCATTAGAGAATACTTCCAGGAAGTCAAGGTCAAAAGGACTGCTCGTATCCTTTTTTTTAATCTCCACTTTGCGGATATTCTCCGACGCGTCGGACGCTAAGATTCTCTCCATACGATACGTCCTTGACTTGTTTTCAATTTAACGGTGAAAGTGAAGGACTATTTTTGACTTATTTGTCCTTCTCGTCATAACTCTGGCGCGAAAACAACCGGCCGCTAGAATATTATTCCCTTGACATGAAAATCGCTCATTTGAATAATAGAAAAGATAGCAAAGCGCTAATTATTCACTTTAGTTGAATTGAAATGTGAATGTTTATTTTTTTAAAGAAGACCTTGTGGCGAAACATACTCGTGGTTATAATTAAAATTAAAACATTTTTTCCGAAATTAGACATATTTTGAAAATATTTTATTAGTTAAAAAAAATATTCGTTTTATCTGATGAGCGAATCCTTCTAGATAGATAAAACGCGAGAAATAGAATAAATCACTGAATCTTTTAACTTATGTTTCTCTCGTTGATTGAATTCATCTTGTTACCTTTGATACAAAGCGTATCGACAGCAAAACTCAGTGCTGTTAAGGTGATTGTTTTACATTATTTCCTTTTGATAAGTTTCTCTATGAACGAATTATATCCGTCGAAACAAATTAAATGAGGGATTTTGAATGATTCTCCGATTTTCAATGGCGAGGCATTTCGTTTCCCACTAATCACCGCTATACATTTATATATTTTTCACCGAGGAGATGTTTTATTTAGGGAGAAGATACCGTATATTCCCGAATATAAGGCGAGGTTTTTTTTTCCAAAATTGCCCCTCAGATTAAGGGGGCGTCGCCTTATATTCGGACCCTCGAACTTTGATTGTTCAAGTTTTTGTCAAATGATATTTTTGTAGTTTTCTCGTTGGGGAAATGGGAGGTCGCCTTATATTCGGGCATATACGGTAATTAGATGATAGAATTTGGCCTGAAATCCAGTGCAATGATATGCATTTTTGTGCAGCATTCTTCGAATCTTTTCACGTGGAAACTCTAAGCCCGATTGAGGCGGAAGTTTCTTTGGCGTGGGTGTCCAACCGTCTTGACAAAGGCTTCGCCTTTTTCTGCCGAAGTTTCCTTGACATTTGCTCGTTCACCGGCTATTCTTTCCAACGACTTGTGGCCGTAAGTCAGGCGAACTGCGGTGGCGAAGCACACAATCACGGCATCTTGTTCGTTCTTCAGCATCCAGACCAAATCCGCTTTCACCTGAACAAAGTAAAAGTATTATCGTGAAATGGCGTGCTAGTTCGGTGACATTTTCGGGCGTCTTTTGAAATATGTACAATTATCCTCTTATATAATGAAATGGGAAGATGGTTTTCTCTCTAGATTAATAAAAAAAGTTTCACAAAAAGAGGGGAGGGAGTATTTACCTTTGGCATTGTTGTTGTTAATGGGTGGGGTGGGTGGGTACATAATGATGGGGATAGCTCGCGCAGTCTTAGAGCAAGGGTGTTCAACCTTTTTCCGATGATGAGCTGCATTTGCATTTACGAGTAGTACTTCGTTGGCCGCATTTAATGTTTCGATGGTCCGCATTTGAAGTCTCACATGGCTCGGTGAGCCCAGTCGGTAATCGTAATCCCGGCCTAATCTTTTAAGAGGTCACGCGGTATTTTGTAACGTAAAAGTCATGTTGACCGCGTTGGGATAACTTATCACTTCCAACGACTTTGCCGAGAATTTCGAGTCAAAATCAAGGCGTTTAACGCCGTCCCACCCGGAGCGAGCGGATGGGGAGGGGATTGACGCGATTAGCCCATGGAGAGAGGCAAGGGGTTGAATAGTGACTATTAGATATATGGTTTTTTTTGTTCATTTAGCATGTTGAAGGCTCTGGTTCGAGCGATAACCATGGCGCATATACTGTCCGGGGCCTATTAGAAATGGAAGTGAAATGGCAAGTTAAAAGAACACGACTGCTTAGCTCTTCGTAATGTTATGAGTTATTATATTCGACTCTCACCTCGCTATTCCTTCCCAGTGGTGCTATTTATAACACACCTTTGAAGGGCAGTGAGATAATAATTTGCGGAAACCCTTTAATCTCTTTTTTTTCAACATCTGACCTGTTATTTTGTCGATCAGTAGAGAATTTTCAAATTTTATCCATCTAGCAAACAAAGAAAAGAAGGCAGTAATGGTTTCTCATCCGGGAAACTCAGAATTTGACGAAGAAAGAAAAATAAGTGTGTGTATATTTTATATTGAATCGACACAAGAATTTGGCATTTAATGTGACGTAGTGAGTCCCAAACCTTTTGTATGCGCGGCACTTATTCTAAGACAAACAGAATTTCGCGGCACCCCACCTGGGAACAAAGTTATACATTAATGCATGTGGGTATCACAACGTTTATATGAATCCATTTGTTGGCACAACACGATAAGCAATTTGTTTGAGGAAATACTTCACTCTATTAATTTATCAAATTTTCCAAATCGTTGATTTATTTACTTTGCGAAGTTTTTCGCGACACCTCTTAAGAATCAGTTACGGTATCCCGTCGTACTGCGTAATCCACTTTGGAAAACGCTGATCAACCTTCACTTCTTGCCGCTGCGTTTTTTTTAAATTTACTGAAAAATGCCATAGATTTCGAAAGAAATATTAGTCATGATTTTGACATGTTTCATTGAAGATATTTCGCAAAATATTTTTAGTGTTTATGGTCAAGTAATGGCAACAAATCGGGTCGCAACGCACAACCAGAATCTTATAAAAGAGTAAGGCATACATGTGCACTATTTCGTAAGGCATAAAAATTCAATGAAAATGATACTATTGCTAGATGACGTAGGTCGTCTTCACCGATATTATAACACCTACATTTGGAATCGCTAAAGTGCGGAGTTACATTCGGATCAATTGGTTATCCTGTTGATTTAAGAGCTGAATAAGATAAAACTTTGCTACAAGATATCTTATCAAGAGCAACCTTTACTTGTCAACAGCTAGGATTTTATCGTGATTCTGAAACCGGTGAAAGGATGCTTCTCAACGACAGGAAATAGTACATACGTAATTCCTTTTGGATTGGCAATATTCCACGATAAGGGAACTCGACATATGTACGCACTGATTCATTGATTGTATGGTTGTTGCTTTGATAAGTTTCTTAACTATGAAATCTTCTTGATTTTTTATTTTGATTCTCATTGAATCCATTATCTTCCACGCACGCGCTATTATAAGTTTTGGAATTCCTTTTAGTATATTTTACACCTATTTATTTTGATGGACGATCTAGGCAATTCTGTAACCATTTAAATAGGCAATAACTTTAGAAATTCAATTAACCGGTAGTTAATTATTGGAAGAAGTTTTACCGACGCTGTTTTTTTTGTTAAAATGCGTCCATAGTTTAATCACCTTTTTCTAAAGCGTGCCAGCTTCATCTATCGGATTCGTGAATCAAAGTGAACTCGATAATGCATCTGTTTGATTTTTTTTCGTATTTGGAATTCGTTTCGTTGGATTTTGGAAGACTTACCGGTGGATTGTCTTGGCTGATGATGACCTCCGCTTTGTAGACTGTCAGCACTCCCTCCCTCAAAGGGCAAGAGGCGCCTTCTAGTGCGTTGCAAGCGTTTGGACGAACCACAGCGTCCTGCTCCACATCGCTGATCATGAAATAAGCCTTATCTGTCAGCACTTCCGATCTGATCTCTGGTTTGAGCAAGGGAAAATATTGATCTTTATGTATAAGGGAAAAAAAAGATGTGCCAAGGAATGTTTTAAGATTGATCGGAGTCTATCAACACTGTATTTGAAATAATGGTTTATTCTTGGTTTTATTGGCAATTTTGAAATCGAACGGCTTGTAAAACATTTCTCCGCGAGTTCAGTTGCTTGTCTTTGTCCTTGGTTTCTCTCCAAATTCCTCGTACATATCTGTTTCAGTATGTGCACTGCTTAAACGAGTATTTTTTCATATTATGTTATTAGTGTTTCTGAAATATACTCACGAGGACGACTCGTTTACAGGTAAGCTGCAGGTGAACATTATTCACATAATTGAAGTCACCCTTCGTTGCAAGAGTTGATCTTATGCTTGAAATTGCATTAGTTAACATCTGCAGAATCCGATTTCGTATTATTCGCGTAACAAATACTTGTCCCAGGACAACTGCGAGCATGACGGCGTTACTTTTTAAAAAATTAGATTTTTCGAAGGTTTTTCTTAAAATTAAGGCAAAAGTTTTTAGCATTCCAACAGTCCGATCAATAAGAACTTCAGCAAGCGTTATCCAGATACAGAGAGATGGAAAGAAGGTCAAAATTTCTAGTGTCGCGTGACAGAGATCGATTCGCGGGATTTTAAAGATTCATTCTTGCGCTGTCGATGAAGAATGACGAGATGAATAATTGCGGAATGTCGTATCGTATTTAAAATGCTTTATCAGTTGCGAGGAAAATATACCCGCGCGAAATACTTCTTTGCAACTTTCTCCAGACCCATTTCACTGCTTTATAATTTTTAACTCCGTCTGTCGTGTTATGATTGCAAATAATTATATAATATAAAAACGTAGTTCTGTAAGGAACGCAAGACGGCCGACAGCGAAATTTAATTAGACCACTTGAAAATATGTTTTGTCAGTTAGCTAATACTGAACGCATTCTATTATTATATAATAAGCCTTATGTTTGTTTATGTAACGGTTTCTACGATAAACAATTAGTTTATTTTTTTGACGATAAGGATCTCCAATAGTATTGTTCATTGGACTACAGGAAATTAACGTATTAATAAAGTATATATTTGGATAAAACAGATCAAAGTAAACAGAAAAAGTAACTACTCTCTCTCTCATTAATAAATACTGTATAAAGTACATTTATACATTGTATAATAATGTGAAAGTTATTAAAGCTAAGTAATTAACAAATATCAGATCCAGCAAAAATAGCACATATATTTAGTTAATTTAAAAAACTTTTTCTTGATATTTTGAACTGCATCTTTAATAGGCTCCATGTTAAACGGGTTATCTGCTTACATTGAAACATTTGAAAATAGTTCCTTAGGAATAATTTAGAAATATTGATGTTGACCCATAACAGCACATAGCAGTTCTAAGGCTTATTACTTTCTGGAGTATTCGGATATGTGGAATTTACATTAATTTTTTTACGTTTTAATGCACATAAATGTTGGTGTAATTAATTTTTATTTTATTTTAACGTAATACTTAATTCACGAATGCCCGTCATATTTGACGGACAATTACACCAATATATTAAATTATACTCACTAGGAATAAACTTCACTGTAATATTAGCCGTGCTGCCGATTACCAGTTTGCACGGGATGCCCTCGCAGTCGTTGATTTGCAGTTCGGTTATCTCGCCGTTGACACCTGTCGAAGAAAAGTTAAATGATATAGGGTAGTTAAGCAAAACCTCGTCCATATTTAATTTTGGTATTGAGAAAAAGGAATAGTCTCTCCTTCGCGACCTCTTGAAAAGTGACGGCGGCACCTCGAAGTGAGCAAGTGATGATCACGTCTTTTTTGTCATCAAACAAACTTTATTGACGGGCATATGAAATTTTCTATAGTTCGAAAACGAATGAATTGGCATCGAAAAATTCTATATTAAGCACTTAAATTTTAAAAAATTGAAAAATTAATTACTTGTCTTATGTATCTCTAATAGCCATGGCGGCGATGCCCGAAACAAGAACTTTTTTTTTTCAAACTTTTTTTTATACTCAAGTGCTTATTTTTAAATTCAACCGCAAGACGGTCTCGACAATTCTCTTTTAAATTGACATCAAAATATGAATATCTGTAGCCATATAAGGGTTATTTACTAATCGCACGTCAGAAGTTATCTTCCGACATAACAGGGGAAGCTTAAAAAAAAAAGAAAGAACTCGAGGTCTTATTTGCCTATAATAAGAACATTGCCTTGTAAATGTAGCACTTCTAGAACATTCACAGATAGTTAACAAGTGGTATCAGTGAAATTTTCTTAATAAAAATTCATAGTAACATTCTTAGGTGAGTTTTGTACGTTTTCCGATACATTAACATATTTTTACGACTTAGAATGTTTATACGTAAGGTTTATTATTAGACAAGTGATAATATTGTCAGTTTCGTTTTAATTTTATATGTAGAATACAGGAGTCCATATCTGCTGAGAGCTTTGGATTGCTTCGGATGATAAGAGTATTACTCTGAACGAGCGCTTTCGTTGATACTCGATAGTAAATACAAGATTTCTGAGTCTCTGATTATTTAGTTGTTTAGCGCCTTGCATTCACACTGAGCAAAGTGAGCCTACTTTGATTTTAATACGGAAAGAGTAACAATTTTGGAAAGTACTGTGTAAGAGATTTTTTTACAAAAAAAATCTAAATTTCTTACATTGGTCGTAGGGTAATACCAATGGCATTATAATATAGCCCTCTGATTCCCATTATAAACTTATACCCATACAAAAGCATTGAGCTTATTACCATGGCAGTCGATTGTTGAGACCCAGAAAAGCTCCCAATTTTTTCCGATAAAAACTAAAAATGTACGCTTAATCTACAGGGATTTGAATTCCGTCTTCGAAAATAAGAAACTGCAATTTCTAAACTTTCCGGTAGTTCGATTCCCGAATTCGAATCTTGACGGGAAATAATTTTAGAAAGCAAATACATAAACCTCTACGCCGATTTACGTGCTTTTCATATGGGGAAAAATTAGCCCCTAAAAATTGGAATTTTAACAATTTCGGATTGCCTAATGTAGCTCTCATACGTAGTAACTTATCCTGAAAATTTGGTTCCTCTAGGTTGAACCATTTCATAGATATCGCCTGCACAGTCGGATTGACGGACGGACGGACAGACAGACAAAGTGATTACATTTGTAAAAAAATCGCTAAAAATTCGGCTGAAAAAAATGTCAAAGGAAAACAAAAAATAAGATAAATGGATTATCATCCACAAAAAGAAAAAGAAATGTTCGGGGGATTCTGACAAGTGAGTTAATTTTAAAAATCGAACTTATAAAGGACTGATGGGGCGAATCTGATAACTAGAGGGATCAGCAGTAAAAGGTGCGTTTTGTTTGTTTACGTCTGGAAATAGGAGAATAGTTGGAATGAGGAAATTAGAATGTTGTTGAACGAAGTACAGTTTAGTACAATATGAGGAAAAGAAAAATGGATTTTGAACGGAGAATAGAAGACGGCAGGACACGATCTCATTATTCTATAGTCCATGGAGAGATGGAACGCAACCATATAAGTTAAAGATTAAAATATGCTGAGCAAATGTGTAAAAGTTCGAGGTGGAGAGTATGACTGTGCCACAAATACAAGCACGTAGATTATATGGATATTTATGAGGAATTCTGAATATAAGCCCTAAAAGGACGTTGCCTTGTTTTGAGTTTTTAATTGAACGGGAGAGTAAATGTAATATTACGGCAAATAATAAGATCATTTATACAAACATCGTAGAAGGGAAGTTTGATGCCCGGGGAAAGACCAGAAAACATCCACCTCTAAGATCTCATAAATTTATAAATATTGACTTAAATTACGCGTCAAATCTCCATCACTATATTTTAGTAAGTCTATCTGTCTCTTCCTTTATTCACGCCCACATTTCTCACCCGATTCCGCCCAAATTTGGCACGATTGTAGGCGGTACCAAGAGGAAGGTCAACACGGGATTTTAGTGTCCGTCTGTTCGCTTGATTCAAAATGGCGGCCGATTTAAAGATTAAACTACGCGTATTTTTCCGAGCCCTACCATTGATTTGAATCAAATTCGGTACGATTTTGGAGGGCTCCCAGGAATAATTCATACGTAGTTTATGTTCCTCTCTGCCCGTTTTATTCAAAACGGCGGCCGATTGATTTCTTAAATACCATGTATCATCTAGAAATCCGATCTGATTTAAACCAAATTTCCCCGGGCAACACCGGGTATTTCTGCTAGTAGTACATACATATATTGAATTTTTTACCATGAATACATAAAATTCGATTCGACAGCAATATTTTTCCAAATGTTTATAGCAAGATATGTACTTGCGACTTGTTTGTTATCACCCCTTCGTTTCAGCGTCCTAATTGCTCCTCCCTTATTAAGGCTCTCAATCCTCTAAAACGAGTTACTGTTTAAACTGAAACTGTAATGGTTAGAAATGTTTCAAATGGAGGCTGAGAGCAGGGCCACCGAGAGGGTGGGGATACCGGGGAAAAATTCTCGGGGCCCGGGCCTCTTGAGGGGCCAGATATTAGGATCTGTCATAAGGTTTTCCTATCGCAATACGCGGGTGCAACCAAGACCAACGGGCGGCGTTTTCTCCATTTCCCATTTCCATTTCTCAGATTTGGGTTTTCCCAACTCAACCCCCTGCTTTTTTATCACCCCTTAGCACCCTGAAACTCCTCCCCACTATTATTTTTCTCCCCTTCGGAAAATTCCGTCTTTGGGCCCGGGGTCCGGACCCACAAGCACTCGGGAGTGTCGTCGTACGGTCAGTTCCATAGAACAATACTGTTTACTCCAAATTTTTTAGAGATGAGAAACTAAATTTTATTAGTTGAATCGTACAATTGCGAAATCGCGACCATTCAATAACAAACTTAATGTTACGCTATTATAATATACAACCAAATTTATACGAAAATATTATGAAGGAAAAAGTTGCGATTTTGGTAAAAAAAATCAGGAGGAATCTAGAAAAATGCCTAGAACGCAAACACAGAACGATGATGATGGGAAACTCTCCTTCGGAGGATGGATTATAGGTATAACCCCTAGAAATGTAATTTTTTTGAGAATTTATTAGTTAAAATACTAAAGGGACATCTGGCGATCGGTATTCATTCATACTAAGATCTACTCTCACGTAATTCGTACTTTTGGACTCTGTTGCAGCGCAAGATATGCAGCTACTTAAAAATGTCACGGGGAACCTCACAATGTAAAGTGTAGGAAATTCCGATTCAAATGTGGTCGTCTGTTATGACAAGTACCGATTTTTTTACGCTTTGCATTTTTGGTACTAAAATACATTTTAGTTATTAATTTGGAAAACCAAATTTAAAAACCATGACATTTAATTTCGCAAAAAATTTAGTGATGAAATACCTACACTTATCGACGGCAATTAAAGTTTTTACAAATTCGCTTTTTCTAGAAATTAATCGAATTATACCAAGTCTAATTATGATGTGATACATGTAGTACCAACATATATTTTACATGCAATTTTGATAAAAAATTTTAATTGGATGGAATTTGAGAAATTATGTTTATAATACTGCTAGCCAATACCGTAGAGAAGGGGGAGGGGGAGTCGGCTGTCCTGGGCCTGCCGAGGGGCCACGTTCCCTTTTTGAACTTCAAACAGAGGAAAGGAGCCCGGCAGTGGTATTTGCCCCAGGCCCGCGATGGCTCTCGGCGGCCCTGGCGGAGAGTATTACTTAGGTATATATAATGAATTGGCTAGACAAATCTAAGGTAAAATATCAGCTAGATACAGAATCCTACGATCCCTGAAATTTGAAATTTTTGGAAATGAAATTCATATACATGTATATTTGTTTAAGATTTTATAGTGTTCAGAATTAAGGAAGATATGGAATTGGCCTGGATTAAACATAGCGGCTAGGTCACAGAAAAAGAGTTTTATGTCTAAAAAATAATGCGACTTTTGAAAATTAGTACGAATTTTCCTCTTTCGTTTAATTTGACATCAAAACATTTTTATTTCATCAGGATGAATGAGATACGTTAATATTCCGAGTTTCATCATCGGAGCTTTAAAGATAGTTTTGCACATTATTTTGTAGGTAATTTCGATGGTTGCAAACTTATAATACATACCATTTGAAAGAAACGATAAAATAGTAACGACAGCTTTAAAAATAGAATTTCGTTGCGATATCGCTCTCTCTGAAGATTTTAATCAATAAAAAGTCAATGCTAATGAATGTCGCGTGCCTTGGAATATCCAAAGCGCACTGCACGATGAGATAATCGCACATCTGAGACACACCGTGATTCCTTGGTAATACCTTTAAAGATACGATAATGGGAAGCTTTTGCTGGGATTTCCAAGAGACGACCTAATTTCGCATTGCTAGACGAAGAATTTTATCATAAAATTAACGCAATGGTGCGATTTGACAGTCCAACTTATTAAAAGAAGAGTACTTTATACCATGAAGTTGCGAACAAACTTGTAGTGACCATTAAATGTGTTTTCTGGTGTGACTCAAGTGTACTTTATATGAAGAATGTTCTCGAAGTCATAAAGTTTTGATTAAGCTAAACCGGTCGAAGAAAATTATTTTCGCAGTCCTTATACCTGAAGCCAGACGTGGAGAAACTAAGGCCCGCGGGCCACTTCAGACCCGCGGGAGCACTTTATACGGCCCGCTGTATCATTACGAAAACGAACCACGAAATGCAACACAGACAAATTCGTATTTTTTTTTGGTTAAAATTAGAGTGGAAAACCCTTTTCTTGCGATAATTAGACGATAAAATAATATTAATTATCAATTTTTACGGATAGAAACCTTCGCATTCTCTCAAATAACTTCCGATGTGGACCCTAATGTGGCCCGCCGAAGCATTTTCATATGTTAATGCGGCCTACATAAGCAAATTTTCCCCATTTCTGCTTTAAGCGAACAGGATTTCTGTAGTAAATATTAGTAGTAATTAGCTAGTAGTAATGGTAATTTTTTGTATTCAAATCTCGTCGCTACCAAAGCTTTTGCTTGGACAGATTTTGTACAGAAACGTAGACATTATTATGAATGACCTGGTTTATTGATTGCGACAAACAAGAATAAGCCATCGCATATCAAAATGGATATGGTATATAATGACACCCTGTTTCAGTAATGTTTATTCTGACAAATATATATATATATATATATATATATATATATATATATATATGAAAAGCTGTTATTTTGGGCAACGGAAGGGTTTGTGTGTATAAGTATTAACGAAAGGCGTTTTAACTTCGATTAAGCTATGAAATTGATAAATCTGAATTCTCCAAAAGTTATAAAATGGTTGCAAAAGCCGAACGCGCATTTCGGTTACAAGGCAGCCCCGTAATCGGCGGTAATTTAGGCAGTCAAATTAGTTTGAGCCGTTAATTTATGTTTCGGTAATTAATTTCAACCGAATGGGATAAAACCATACATTTAAACAATCGCTCGAGTCCAAGGGTATTTCAAAAAATTGGGAGCTTTTGTGTTCGCGGTGTCATAGGCATTAACAGTCTAAAGAGGAAAATGGTAGTTTTACATTAAAATAAAAGCCGTCTTGATGGAATATGTTACGAATCATTATCAAGTACGAAACGTTAGCGAAGCAAGCACTTACTGCATTCCTGGAATTCGACGCACGACCCCATCCAAGAGAAGAAGAGGACGAGGCAGAAGCAGCAAAGAGCGGACGGATTCATGTTCTCTTCTATTTCTCTCCTGTTGAATTCAGAAATCAATCAATCGGGAGCGAAGTTAGTCGTCAGATGAAGCAAATCTTCTTGATCGCCAACAAAAGGATCACTAATCGTATTGGGGGAAGGATCTTCCTTATATAGCGCGGTCATTGATAGGTGGGAGGAGGTGGGAAGAATGGGGAGGGCGGGGAGGGAAGGAGAGAGAGAGAGAGAAAGAAGTTATGCCTTCGGATAATGTAGCATCTCTAAATTGCCTCAGATAAATTCGACTATCGAATAAAATGGCAGCAGTTCGTATTAAGTCGTCTATTTTCGCGAAAACTTGAATTTTATTTTTACTTATTAATTTTAATACGTAAATTCGACGTCGAAGCTTAATTTAGAACGTGGATTTAAAGTATTCGTTTATGTATTATGTTTCTATTAGAAAGGTCTGTCAAAAAATTGGGAAATGAGGAATCTTATTCGCGGATAGAATATCAACAGACTAAGCATCCTTAAAAGAAGACAGAGGCAGCAAAATATGGAATTGAAAAATATATATTTTTGGATCAATTTTTCTTATGTAATATTACTGTCATAATGCGGACACCAGCGGAGTTAATATCGGTAGAGGAGTAAGACAGGGGTGTTGTGACGCTGGTCCTATTCAATATATATGGAGAGAGGCTAATGCAGGAAGCGTTAGAAGGCACGGGAGATTTCAAAATCGGAGGGAGGATTATAAGAACAGTGAAATACGCGGATGATCAAGTACTTCTAGCAAGAAAGAAGAAGGAACTCCAGAAAATGATAAATAGACTAGTGATAACAGGTAGAAAATACGGTATGGAAATAAATACAGAAAAATCCAAGGTTATGCGAATATCAAGTAAAGAAGAAGAAATTTGAGCATAAGTATTGGAGGAAAGCCATTAGAACAAATTTCACACTATAAATACCTTGGAAGCATCATAACGAGAGAAGCAAAATGTACCGATGAAATCAGGACTAGAATAACAAAAGCAAAAGCCGCTTTCAGGAGAAAGAAACTTCTGCTAACGGGGAATATAAAGGAGGATATTCGCAAGAAGTTGATAAAATGCTATGTATGGAGTATAGCTTTGTATGGGGCAGAAACATGGACGCTAAGGAAAAATGATATTAAATACTTGGAAAGCTTCGAAATGTGGACATGGAGAAGAATGCTGAAGATAAAATGGACAGATAGGGTGAAAAATGAGGAAGTACTACGAAGAATAGGAGAGAAGCGAACGATTATACAGACTATCAGAAAGAGGAAGGCGAACTGGATTGGGCATTACCTGAGAAGAGAGATCATGATTAAAGAAGTGCTAGAAGGAAAACTGGATGGAAAAAGAGAAAGAGGTAGGAATAGGTTTCAGCTGGTAGACGACTTGAAAGGGAAAGAGAGCTATCAAGACATGAAGACAACTGCGGAAAATAGGAGTATATGGAGAACCAAGTTTAACCATGAATAATGACGGACCTGTCTACTTACAGACTACCTATGATGATGATGAACGTTCCCTCTTCCATTTTTTGTAATAATCAATTCTGCAAACAGTAGTTTCTGTAGGTTCTTAGAGGTTACCTTCCATAGCATTTTTCTGATACATACTAGGTCACTGCATTTCGTTAGCAACTGCATTTTGTGTAGTAAGATACTTTCGTAAAGTTACAGTTTTATCAAACAGTCCTTTTTCAACCTTTCATCTTCCAAATACCTCCCGATAAACTTTTCTCTTGCCTTCATTAAGGATTTGTAAATCCCCATTGTAATCTTGACTTCCTTTTACTATTTTTTTTTAAAATAAGACCTTATTGCGGTCTTCATCCGCCATCGGTAATACATGGAAGTTATGACGCGGAGGCTCTCCCGGTTTAAATTGTCTCGTCTTTTTTTTCGCTTCTCTTGCAAGCTAAGTCGTCTTTCATTCCGTAGAATGACGACTGACATAAGTACATCTATGCGACACCTGTCTTCTTAGGCTTGGTCACGAATACTTGTTTTATTCACTTTTTTAACTTTTTCAAATAATAATTGATACAATTGGGGTGATTATCTTCCTCAAAGGTGTGACAGAGGTACTTTGGAAAAACGACCAACCGAGTAAACAGAATGTGAAATAAATAAGATAATACTTATACTGCAATACATGTTCCTTCTCCCTTTCCTCGACATCAAGAGCTTCTATGAAGGACAAGCAAGGTCTTTCGAATGATAAAGAAAGAGGAAAGTCGTTAAACGAGCTAGATTAAAGTCTTAATTTAATTCATTTCTGAGCCAATGCTGGAAGATATATTTGCGCCAAAATATGGAAGGTTTTAAAAACGTTTATAAGAATGAGGCTTTTGCAATACGCATTAAGGGAGGAAAATAATCACAATTCGGAAAACATTGAATATTAATGGGAAACTGTTGATTGATCATTACTTTATGGCTTTCTTTGTACTAAACGACTCTCATTCTATTGAAATTATTCTCATTTCTGACGTGTATTTAGGTATATCGATCGATTTAAATTTTAATAAAATTAAGCAAAGAAACATTTTTAGTGTATATACACTTTTACTTAAAACTGCACTCAAAGGTAGAAAATGATTTTTTCCTGGACAAAAAATATCACTGAAAAATTTGTATGCTTCGTAAAAGTGGGTGGCATTAATATGAGTATATACTAAATGGCCAACAATAAGAACTAATGGTACTTATCGGTTATACCCTCCCCACTACTATAAAAACTGATTGACCTGTCTCGACATTTACTAACCCAATCTCCGGACAGCGTGGAGGGTTTCTTTGGTTCCGGGTGAGGCGAAGGGCGCGGTAACGCCCGGAGCCGACTACCCATTAAAACAAAGCGAGCCGAAGGCTCGTCAATATATCCTTTCAATGTTATATCCTCTTGATTGTTGCGCCGCAAATGGAACCAATGTAATTTATTAAATTAATTAAATAACTACATAGTAATCAATATTTACTTAGTAACCACATGCATAAGTACCGAACTAATTTATGAGGAAGATGAAATATAAGAATTAGGTGAGAAAAAGCCACCCACTTTTACGAAGCCTACAAATGTTTTAATAATATATTTTGACCAGGAAAAATTATTTTCTACCTTTGAGTGCAGTTTTAGGTAAAAGTGTGTATACACTAAAAATGTTTTTTGCTTAATTTTATTTTTATTTTTTTCATCTTATAACTGTTATTAGTATTAATGCGTTTTTTTTTACATGTATGAGAAATAATTATGGACTATAGAATTTAATAAATTTGGAATAATTGTTGCGATGCAGGACAAATGCGTAACGTAAAATGTACCTGTTTTATCTGACTGATGAACTTTTCACTGAATGATATTTTTGAACTAACAGAACTTCAGACGACGTGAGAGTATGGAACTCAAAATTATGTTATCATACCGAAATTTCCGAAGCAAGAAAAATTATAACTTAAACTCCCTCCCTCTCTCTCTCCCTCCCTCCCTCTCTCCCTCCCTCCCTCCCTCCCTCTCTCCCTCCCTCCCTCTCTCTCTCCCTCCCTCCCTCTCTCTCTCCCTCCCTCCCTCCCTCTCTCCCTCCCTCCCTCTCTCTCTCTCTCTCTCTCTTTCTCTGTCTCATATTAAAAGCATTAAAAGCACGTTTATACCCATAAGGATTTAAATAACAATATGATATCGTGGTCAAACAATGGCAACATCCCGTTAAAATGGCAAGAAATCCTCGAACTGTGTGAATTAAACGTTTAACATGAGCGATTTCGAACTGTATGAAATAAAATATGACCAGAATAAGAAACCTTATAGTGTTTTCTTCAAAGTGGTTCATATCCGAAGATTTTAGGTCAAGTCTTTCTAATTTTAATCTAAAAAGGAATGAAAGTCTGCACGTCGAAAAGTCTATTTTTACATGTTACCTTATGGAAAATGTAAATGTCTTCCTTGGAGTCGAACCGAGGACTTTTTTAGAGATTTGTTTTCGTCGTCACCTTAAAATATGTTAATCGAGCATTACTGCCAAATTTAGAGTTTCTATCTCGATTATTTCTTGAGTTATGTGCATTTTTAAAGCGAGCGTTGATGTGTGACAAGTAAATAAGTAAATAAATAAGAAGGGAAGTCAAGTAAAAGTCTGTAATAATAAAAAGCTTCTCAATCCAGAAAAGTGAATGGGAAAAGGAGCATTTATATTAACCGTCATTTTTAGGATAAGGTGCGAAAATCCAAGAAAAATTCGTGCCGAGTTAGCCCAAATATTAATTCAGACAGCAAAAAAAAAACTCTATGATCATAGAAATAAGAATTTTTCTGTACTTTTTTATCAATAATTAAAACACAAGATTTACAACTAAAAATTAGGCATTTATAAAAAATATTTACCTAACTTTTATGCGAGGCGTGACAGTAAAGTAACAGGAATACCTTTATAAATAGCTGTACGCAAAAACTTCTAATGGGTGTGACGGGGCTGACTGTAGTTTTTTAGCTGTGTAGGGCGGTATTCATTAAGGGGGCGGTTGCAAATATTTTTCAGCAAAAAGGGGGCATTGGGCTGAAAAAGGTTGGGAACCACTGTTTTAATCAGTCATTTAACGGCCATCGATATATTTTCAGGTGCGCATCGAGGGTTGCATAAGAGGAAGGATACGCGAAGTGTTCGCCGGGCTTTTATTTTTTGCGTTGGAAAATAAATCGACCTCCGCAAGAAAAATTAAACCAAATTTTAATCGTTTAATGCGAAGATGCTCCGTATTTTTTTTGTGGATATCGCATAGAATGGTAGTAAACCCTCGATCGCATGTCTTTTTTTTATTGCACTTCCACAAGTTTCTTTATCGATTTATTAAGTTTTAACGGTATTGTCGACGAAATACTTCCGTCGAAGTGTCATTTAATCATTTAAAGCGATAAGAAATCGGTAAGTAGAAACTTTGTTGTGAAATCCTTTGATAATTTTAGATCTAGTGGATTGCCTGTTCGCGTCAACTGCGACGTTCCTTCCTCGAATAGAGTCAAAGTGCAGTCGCAGTCGATGCATGCGAATGTATTTTTTTTACGCGAGTGAAAATTATCATCCCATTAAATCCGAAAAATGCGATGCAGTCAAATGTTGCCGTTTGGTTATAGATGGTAAATGCCCTCCTTATTATAACACTTTAATGTATCTTATCAATACAGAAAAAAGAAGTATTCGGATGGATTCCATTCATGTGCAGCGCAGCTCTTTATTGTCCTTTTTTCCCGCTAATTCCCCTCGGATGGCACTTGAAATTTATCGTTGGACTCTGCAGCGATTGCAGATAAAAGAGTCAGTATTATCGAAAGGATAATGGACGGATAATGTCAAGGTGTTGAAGGATTTCACTCCACCGGTGACCTAGTAGTTTTATTGCTTTCTGAAACACGAGGCGTAAAGCGATTATCGGTGAGATCGTAATTTTTTCTACTTCTTTTCATGTCGTACTCATTTCCTCTCTAAGTTGTCTTCATTAGCAACGGCCCTTTCAAATGGATCCAGTCAACATTTCATTTTCTTTAACGAAATTCTAGTTTCAATTCCGAATGCATTTTGATGCCGAAATGTTTTTGTCGTGCTCTTATTTTCATTGTATAATTCTTACGGCCCTGAAGATTATTTTTGATTTGTGGCAACTGGAATCACTTAAACGTGTCGTTCACATTGCTTCATCTTTTTGTGTAAATTAAGTTTGAAATTTGCCAAAGCGTAAGGTTGTGGCGACATTTATTAAGGTAACTGCCGAAACTAAAATAATATTCGTAATTTTCCCATAAATATCCGCTCATTAAAACTGATAAAAGTTTAATTTGAAGAAAAATTGGTATAAACTACGCTTTAAACAATGTTTTCGATACTTTATGTATTTTTTGTCTCTGTGCATTTTGTCATATTTCCGTTGTTTCACTAGGAAAGATTCAGTCTTGTGAACATTGAAGACGTGCTAAGTACGGCATCTTTTGAGGGATTAAAACGTTGCAAAGATTTCGAGAATGTCACCCGCGGGTCTCCTGTTTATCATAACCACGGAGGATTGTGGAGAGAATTAGGTCCTAGATTCCGTCTTATCACGAATTAGAGTAGTCCATGGTCCTTTTCGGAAATATTTTGGACTGTTGATGAGATATTTCAACAATTATAACTGCGAGCTTAATGTCTTTTCGATGTACCTATTCATTAAGTTAACTGCGTAATAGACATTGTTCAACATGCAAAAGAGGATTAGAACCGCTTTGGACCAAAAAAATGGGCGAAATACAGCAGACCGTCTCTTGCTAAAATTCTATACCTACTACCTGTACATTAGAAAGCGAGTGTCTGTTGATTTTAGGTTTTTGCTATTCGCTTGCCTTGCGCAAAGAGCAGTTCAGTAAGACATCATTCACGTATGCAGTGTGATTAACTGGTTAGCAAAGATTCAATTTCGGAATTATCTGGAGACTATGTTGCCTTTGCTACAATAAAAAATCTGATGTGGCCAACAGACGACTTTCTCCATACAGAGCAATGAATGTGATTACTCTCTGTACGTCAGCGTTCTTAGAAATAATTATCAGCGAGAATAGTTTTAATCACCCTCGGTGGCGTAGGCACCGCTATCAACAATAATTAGAAAGTTTTATTATAGCAGCGGAAACAATGGTATCACTTAGCGACGTGTTTTATTTTATTCTCTGCGACTTTTATAATAACAACTATTTATGAAAATATAGTTAAAGGAGATATTTGAAAAAAACGGAAAACTTCTGGTTCACCTATATTGTCCAACAAGTTAGGAAAGTGTACAACGTATCACAAATGGGCGCGTTTCGTGCAATGGAGTATTAGAAAGCAATTATATACCTGTACGTAAGGGAAATAGCGTTTTAAAGTTCTTTTCTTCATCATAAATACTCCATTTTCTTCCTTTTTAATAATATTACATGCACACGTAAGGAAATTAAACGTTTGTTTGGGAGATTGTTTATGTTAGCAACAATGAAGTAACCATGTAAGAAATTTTCTAAGTTCAACTCGATATAAGACTTTCTTGTTTGATTTTCTCGATAACGGCTACTTCTACTATAAAAATGTATAGGAAAAGAAATCTTTATCAGTTCTACAACTTTTATTTGAAAAATATTTTGATATGAGCAATACTTGACGAGATATGACGAAAATTTAATGTTTTGACAACAGTAAAGTGGTACCCCTGATTGGCGTACGTGGTTCATTTTTGCGATTTTCTTATTGTATTTGATTGAAAGTCCTTAATATCAAATTTCATGAAAATCCTTTCAGTAGAATCCGAGAACGAACATGCGGACGGACGGACAGACCGACGGACAGACCGACGATAATAGGCGCTCACGCAGTAAGCGAAACGCGCCTAAAAAACCAATCAACTCTTGCCACTATTATGATAATTATGTTTTATATGAAATTAAATTTGAGATTTGGTAATGAAATGACCAATGCTTTTTGAGTTAGAGCGCCCACAAAATTCGTATCACATACAGACATACACACAGACATCATTCCGAAAGTAGTCTAAACGTACTCTCGGGGGACCTCAAAACGTGTATTTCCGTTGAAATCTCGAATTCGATTTTTTTTCGTGAATATACAATACTTTCTACATACTACGTATATGGAGAAAGTAATAGGGGATGCGGATTTTGATATTTAAGGAAGGAGAGGAATTAGTCACCTCAGTATTGTACAAGTAAATCAATTTATGAGCATGTAAAGTTGTTATCGCTCTTTTTAAACCTGCAAACCCACGAGATGTATTTTTATGTTTAAATTCGTGACATAGGCCGCTGTTTGCTCGATCAGGAAGGATAATAAAAACTGTGAAACTTATTTTTTTTAATTACATGGTTCAAAAATGTTTTCATCAACAAAAATTACACAGAGAAATTTTAAAACCTTTTTACCTGGATATATAAAAATAAAAATCCTTAACATTTTTAAAGAAAAAAAACCTGGCGTCCGTTGAGCTTAAAAATGCTCTTTTAAATATATTCAGCAGTTATCACTGCCGTTTCCGTTGTTATTCAATTGTTGAAGAACGCTCGAGTGCATAGAATATTACGTACGTTTTAAGGTTCGACGCAATAAGCATCTTTTGCCTTAGAAGAAGTTGGCATAGTTTTCGTGCGTTGTATGCGCTTTATCTGATGTCACACTTTTGAAGAGTGGCTGTGATAGGCTATTTGAAGTGTTTTCCCTCCTTTTTTTAAAAGCCATCTTAAGGCAAGGACGTAATGATGCTATTTATAAAGCAAGAGTAATAGTCTAAGATATTTCCCGTTCCAAGTAGGCATTAAGAGAGAAGAATTGCCAATCTATCGATCACTGCCTGATGGTGATGTTACCACTATCGTAGCGATTAATTTTCGCGGAAGACACATTGTTTATTTTTGTCCGTATTACTGTCAGTTGCGTTCACAAGGCTTACTAAAAAGAATTGAAAATATCTGTTATGGCCAACACGTGGCTTTCTCCATATTTGGGGTACAGGTATTTAAATTATTATGAATAGCATTATGAGGCAAAATTATTATTTCGTATCGTATTTGCCGTAAATTAGATATATTTTTAATATGTTTGCAGAATTCACCGCTACATGGTGGTGGCGCTGTATACTGAATATTACGAATAAATATCTCCGAAATGGATGGTTCTACGAAAATTTGTTTTAAAAAAACTTGGAAGAAATATTATTCTCTACAACTTTGGTCCTCACGAAGATAACCAATTACGACGTTTTTAAGGAGATATTTGACGGAAACCGAAATAACCGATTATTTATAAATAATTCCTAAACAATAACTACTTTGGAAAATTGTTTGAAATGAAAGTTGTAGGAAATTACATTCTCTATAACATTTGTATAAAATTGTGTATACAATAATGATGTTTTAACGGATATATTTCGCCAAAACCGAATCGGGTTTCGAATAAACCTCGACTTCCGTTTAACCTGTATTGTCCGAAAACTAATCAGTTCCTTGTGGTCATACCAAAGTGTTATAATATGAAATTTAGTAACGATATGGCAAGTACTTTTCGAGTTAGAGCGCCCACAATCACGTACACACACAGACATCATTCCGAAAATAGGTTAAACGTGTTCTATGGACCTCAAAACATGTATTTCCGTTGAAATCTCGAAGTCGATTTTTTTCATGAAAACAATACCTACTTTCCCCATACCACGTATGGAGATAGTAAAAAGAAATGGTCTGAACGACGAAAAATCAAGGACGGATTTTTAATAAGCATCACGGGACATTTTCGGCATAAGTCGTCCATTTAAGGAGAAAGTTGTTGATGCAACTCAGAAATGTTCAGTGAGATTAAAAGAAAACTGAAGTTGGAAAAAAAATGTCTATCTCGAAAAATGATAAAATATTAAATCTTGTATCGGATTGAAATTTTGGCAAATGATAAGCAGTATCGTTTTACTCCTGATTTATTAACGTGTATATTTGCATGTACTGACAATATCTAGTACGCCGTAACATGTCGGAGGTAATTAATTAGCTGTTAGCTTCTATAGTCACGACTGCAGAATGCAGTTAGAATGTGAGCTTGAGTGGAAACGTAAATGACTGAATGAAGAAATATTTTATTTAAATTTAAAACATATTAATGTTAATCATCCCTTTTATTTCTGCTCGGCTGGCGATTTAACTAAAGATAGCCCGTCAACAACAATATTCACTAGAAATGTTGTATATGATAAAGGGAGAGAGGGGAGGGAGAGAGAGGGAGTGAGGGTGTGAGATGGGGGAGAGGGGAGGTAGAGAGGGGGTGTGACGGGCATTACACTAGTTTAAAATAATTAATATCCCACTTTTACATATGAAATATTTTGTCATATGCAACATTTCTAGTGAATATTGTTGTTAACGGGCTATCTTTAGTTAAACTTAAAATAGTTGCCTCTCTTTCCCTCCCACTCCACCCTCCCTCTCTCACACCCTCTCCTCCCCTCTCGCTCCCCCCTCTACCTCTCTCCCCCCCTCTCCCCCCTCTCTCGTATTAAAAGCATTCAAAGCACGTTTATGCACATAAGGTTTGAATTAACAATATGATATAGAGGTCTAACAATGGAATTGGTAGGCAAGGCAACATCCCCTTAACATGGCAAATTTCCTCAAACTGCATGAATTAAACGTTAAGATTGAGAAATTTCGAACTGTAGGCGGAAAACGATGAACAGAATAAGAAACTTTATATAGTTTTGCTCAAAATGGTTTATATCCGAAGATTGTAGGTCAATTATTTCTTATTTTAATCGAAAAAAGAATGAAAGCCTGCACGTCGAAATGCCCCTTTTTACGTGTTACCTAATGGGAAATGAAAATTATCTTCTGGAGTCGAACCTGGGTCTTTGATCTCGAGTTCGATATATTAAAACGTTTTGTTGTTATATCATAATGCTATCCTGAAAATCTCATCAAATTCGGTTCAGTCGTTTGCGAGACATTGAGCTTCAAAAAGCATTACATGACAAAGCTACAAAGCGACATTGTGACACTTTTATTATTGTAGATAGGCTTATGAACGGATTTTTAATCGAATGTTGTCAATCAGCAATCCTTTATTCAACCTGATCATGATTATATTACTGGTTTTTACTACATAAATGCTATCGTTTTAGAACTAATAAGTAACTTTCGACATATCTGCGCGGAAAGATAACAAGATAACATTATCACACGCCGTGTTCTTTTTGTCTAGAATTATCGATCCCGCTTTTTCGTGTATCTTGATGGAGTGCACTATTTATAAGTGCTGTACCTAAGATTGTTTCCAAAATATATTACGAAAATACACGTGAATGCAACGAGAACTGGCGACGCATACGATAACAGCGCTCTTCGCTCTCAGGAAAAGATCATTTCCTACCAATTAAAACAAAGAACCATGAAAAAAAACTGAGTGATAAAAAATCGCACTTTTACTCCTCGTTGACATTGACTGCGTCATCGGACTATTTGTTTCGTGATTTTCAAGCGCTGATATATGGAACACCAAGGATTCGCATAGCTTAAGTAGGTTGCGAAGGAAGCATTATCCTGATCGCTTGTTACCGTTTCTACATCGCATTGCCTCTTGATTCCTTTTCAAGCCTCGAAAATCCTTTTTCGTATGCCTCATTATTACTACTGACCTCCTGCTTCTTTTCTAAGACTGGCAATTTTTTCTTCTGACGTGCAATCATTTCGTCTCTCTTCTGAATTGACGGTCTCCTACGCCAATGAATCTCAACCTCTCTGGTGCCGCGGACCCCCTACATCAACTTTTCTGGAGTCGCGGACCTCCTTCCCAGTAAAAGTTTAATAATGTTGTTTAAATAGAGTAAAAGCTTTAGTTTATTTACATTGAAATATAAATATGAAAAAGGACCAAAATTTAAATTTTTGGACCCCCCTGGAGACAAGATACGGACCCCCAGGGGTCCGCGGATCCCCGGTTGAGCCACAAATACTGTTGACGATGAATTCTCATAACTCTCAGTTGTAAATTTCCGCATGGCTGACATTAACCAATTATCACTAGCTAATAAGAAAGAAATAAAAACGCTTAATTAAATTTCATCAAGTCGTGACACTAATGTTTATCGTGAATTATATATACCGTATTTAATCGTGTACCCCGCGCAACTTTTTCCTAAAATGTCGGTATATGAAGATTTATGAACAGGTTATATAAATTGCGAGTTTCGATGGTAGATTTACTGCAACACGCTTGCGTCTACGTTTATACTCGCCGAAGACGAAGAATTGTACGAAGTATATGCGTATCTATACGACCAAGCAAACGTTTAGGGTTTAAATGCACTGTTTATACTGCCGTTGTTGCATCTTCAAGACCACGATGGGCATTTTGACGATTGAGATGGCGGAATATTTTTATAACATTAAATCGCTACCTTTTAAATGAGTTTTAAGTTTATTATTGTTCTGTTCTGTCGTTAAAATTTACTATCAATTTCTTCCTTTACTTTTTCCGGAATAAGTTGACATCTGGTAGCTGTGTTCGCCGAATTCACCGTGAGCCGCTGATGTTTCTTTAACATAAGAGTGACGATTACTGAGGAGGAGATTTCTTTTGCCATCTGCATAAAGGGATCAAACAAAAAAAATTGCGTCACGCTGGTAGGAGAGAGAAGAGGGAGGGAAGGAGACTTGGGCGGACCTTGTTTCAGGGAAGAGCCGGCCTTTTTTTTTTTAATTCTATATGTCAACTTATTCCGCGTGGTACACGAAGACGCGGGTTACACGAGTAAATACGGTATACAGGCAGTCCTCGCACTTACGACACAATTGGTTTCTGAAAGTCGCGTCGTAACTCGAAGCACATTTTCCCATAAAAGCAACGTTAAAAATTTGGGTTACTTTCCACTTCCAACGGCCAGATAATATATATCTTTATAAAATGACCCATAATGTTGTACTCAGGCAAAGATAAATGTAACTTATTAAAGACTAAACAAATATTTTTATTCTAATCGGAATACAACAATGACTTGTAAAAAAATCATCGAAAAGTAGAAAGAAGAAAAAATCACTGACGGAATAATGTTCGTATGTATGTACTTATAAAAATTGGAGGTTATAATGTTGCCGTTTTAGGTGAGTGTCACTACCGACGTATGAGGGACATCCAAGGCCGGACCGATTTTGGCAGACGTCTCTTTTATTTCAGAGCATTTAATTACGTCAATCTTCATTTCCATCGTTATGGTTCTGCGTTTCTTAGAGCCAGAAACATCTCCAGCACTTGAATTTCTCTTATCAGACATTTTTAAGGGCAAATAAAGTAAACAAATTAATGCAAAGAATATGTAGCTTTCCACAACCACACTAGCGTCGTAACATAAGACTATATGACTCGTAAGTCGAGGACCGCCACTCTAAAAATAACCTTGCGTATTTCGTTTTCCAGGGATTTGACCCTTTAGCTGCGAAAATCGGATTTTCCCCACGTGCTTAAAAGAAACTTTCACCGATGCTATTTACTTACCTTCTACATCTGTAAGTTTTAATCACTATGAGAGTCCTTCTTTGACCGACATCTAATAACTCGTGTAGAATGGACTTAAGAAGACAATGACTTGACGGGTTTTCATGTGAAGTCGCGTTAAATCACATTTTAGCACGTTTTGTGTGGCGTGTCGTTACGTTCCGTACACATTGTAAGCCTGAATCGACCTTTAGGTGTCAAACGTCGTTTCGGCCCGGCTGGTCGGCCGAGCGTCGTAAGTTCGGAGTACGTTCCTTAATTAGGAAGTCCGGAGCGTCGTAAGTCGAGAACTGCCTGTATATTTATTTTCCTTAGTCTTCTGCCCTTAGAGCAACCACTTTATTTACCCTGAATTAAAAACGCTGATGGACTATATAATTTTATTGAAATCGGACGTAAAATGATATTTTAAAAGCCTTAGTATAAATGCGGAAACAGTTTTTCACGCCTCAAAAGAATTGAAAACAATATGAAAAGAACGCATAAAATAGTGTCAGCTAAAAATTCTTAATTTAAAACAAACAATAGCAGATTTTGCGTTTATTTGTTTTTATTAGCATAAACAAGTATTTGAGCACGCATCAATAAACAAATATTTTTATTCTAATCGGAATAAAACAATGACTTGTAAAAAAATCATCGAAAAGTAGAAAGAAGAAAAAATCACTGACGGAATAATGTTCGTATGTACTACTTGTAGAAATTGGAGGTTATGATGTTGCCGTTTTAACGTTGACGTTAGTAAAAGATCTTATGTAATTATGTTAACGAGTGAGGAGCGGGAAATATGAAAAGGAAGTTCAATCGCAATTGGACGAATATCTTCATTTTAAAAAATATATGCCAATAACATTGTTACCTGCAATATATAGTAAAAAGAAGACTTTGTTTCGGAAAATTTGTTTGTCAATAAGTCACCCGATCAAAGTGCCTGGTGGAGAAAAAACATCAGGTTTCGTAATGGGCAATATTAAATATGTTTTGTTTTGTGGGCTAAGTAATCGCCTCTGGCGCCGTAAACACATCAATTCGTTCGACCTTATTATCTAACGCGCGAGATAATGGATTATTTCGAGATGCCTTAAGCTACAATTAATCCTCCATTCTGCTACTTGTGTTCGCGATAAATGGATTTTTTTAACCTTCGGCGCTCTTCACTCTTTCCAATCAAGTGATTTACGATGTAATATCTGAAAATATCGCCGCCATAGATATTGAGATCCCAAATCTTTAAGGCGGCTTTGCCTTGAAAAAAGAGAGAAAGAGAGAGAGAGAGATAGGTTATTGCCACTGTTTGGATGCTGCTTAATTGAATGGGCCAGATTAAATGCATTTTTGCTGTGATAAGAGAGATAAAGATTACCGGCACGAGTTGAACACAGTACAATGTAAGGATTTAGCACGAAACATCCTAATTACTTATATCTCGAAAATTTGTTTCGTATAAATAGCAAACAAGTCAGGAAAGTGTACAACGTATCACAAATGGGCGCGTTTCGTGCAATGGAGTATTAGAAAGCAATTATATACCTGTACGTAAGGGAAATAGCGTTTTAAAGTTCTTTTCTTCATCATAAATAACCCATTTTCTTCCTATTTAATAATATTACATGCACACGTAAGGAAATTAAACGTTTGCTTGGGAGATTGTTTATGTTAGCAACAATGAAGAAGTAACCATGCAAGAAATTTTCCAAGTTCAACTCGATATAAGACTTTCTTGTTTGATTTTCTCGATAACGGCTACTCCTATGATAAAAATATATAGGGAAGGAAATACTCTACCAGATCTACAAGTTTTATTTGAAAAATATTTTGATATGAGCAATACTTTACGAGATATGACGAAAATTTAATTTTTTGTCCCCAGTAAAGTGGTACCCCTGATTGGCGTACGTGATTCATTTTTGCGATTTTCTTATTATATTTGATTGAAAGTCCTTAATATCAAATTTCATAAAAATCCGTTCAGTAGAAGCCGAGAACGAACATGCGGACGGACGGACGATAATAGGCGCTCACGCTGGAAGCGAAACGCGCCTAAAAAGTGAGGTGACAGTCGTGGACGCATGAATCTGCATATCGCCTAAAGTCAGACGAGCCACTCCTAATTGATGTGAAATTAATTTAAAAGACCCCTATAAAATATTATGTGCGGCGAGTCTTTTTTGCGGTCGCTGGTAGAGAAATCGCGCGAAAATCGAGAGCAGCGGTTCCCAACCTGGGGGATCGAGAAAACCAAACAAAATACCTATATGGAATAGTTTCAGTGTTAGTTTTTAGTTGTAGTATTTTACAAAAATTTTGAAATTCTTACTGATTGTAACGTTTTCCTTTAAGCGGTTATTGCTGATCTATGAATTATATTATACTAGCAGATTTTCCCGTTGAATTTCAACGGATTTAGTGAAGCTACTACATCACAACGTACAAACTCTTTAAAATATATAGTAGATGCTTTTAAAATTACAATTAGCTATTTTTTAACAATTAATCATATTTGCTTGTAACGATCCGTTTTGTTTTTCAAATTTTATTAATTAATTAATATAACAAAAACGTAAGGAATTGTATATTTTCATATAACAATTTGTTAATTTAAAGTTTTTATATTAATAAGTAAGAAGAGATTACATGCCTTCTACACTTTTGTAAAAATCAATATTCCAGAACGATAAATACTACGTTCTTATTTACTGCTTTTATTGTTCAAATTTTATTTAACTAATTATAACAAAAACGTAAAGAATTGTAAATTTTCATATAACAGTTTGTTAATTTAAAGTTTTTATATTAATAAGTAAGAAGAGATTACATACCTTCAACACTTTTGTAATAAACAATCTTCCAGAACGATAAATAATACGTTGTTTTGTACTGCTATTGTTGTTCAAATTTTGTTTATTTAATTAATTATAATGAAACGTAAATAAAATTAGGTACTTTCCCCCTCCCTCCCCTCTCTCTCCCATACCAACGCATTGAACTCTCAATTTCTGCGACAATGGGAGTTGTCATGGTAGCTTATAATGGGTATTGTAATAAAACTGATAAAATCATGTATTTTATTGATTCTAACCGCATTTCTACGCGAATTTGACCAGAATTCGGAATCTGTCTTCAATAAAAATAAACTTGGTTCGTTCCCGCAAAAAAGTATCCAAGTCTCAAGTTCGTACCGTGATTTTATGTAATTTTAAAGTGCAAATTAAAAGTAGTCTACACTCCTCTCTGTATTTCAATTGCAGGACGCGGCAAAATACGTGACATTCGATAATTAAATCGTTCACCATTTCGAATCAAAGTGACGGACAGAAACAAAACCTTGACCAATCAGTAAGTTAGGATGTAAGGAAGAATCATACAAAACTTGGTTATTCTAGCTTTTATCGTTTAGGAGGAGTTCCATGAACAAACCAACAAATACAAAAACACACCATTCAAAATATATTTGTATTATAGGAGAAGAAACCCGTGAAAAAGCAGCGAACAGTTGTCCATGATTAAACACTGACTGGTAAATGTACACCAGATACGTGAGCTTATTTACGTTAATAAACATTATAATGTAGAATATAATTATTTTACTTACAAAAAATCTAAGATTCCAGTATTCAATAGACGAATGGTTCAATTACTTTCATCAACAAACGCCTCCTGAATAATAATCAGTATCTATTTACGTTGCTATCCATAAACATCGATCGTTTCGTTGCTTAAACACAAGTGCGAAGCAAATAACGCTAAACTTTCGTCTATCTGTAAGCTTCATTGAAGCTAACTTAATCGGAGGTAACAATGACGGCCGCCTTGGCAACACCCGGAAAAGTACAAGGAATCCACAAAATTTCGAAACAAATAGCGTATTTCTGGAAACGTCGACCGTGTAACATGTAAACCTCGGAGGAATAAGATAATATAGAGTTTTCTTCGTCGAATAAAGCAAAAACGAAAAAACTGTTCACGAATTTTTGAAGAATTTTGTTATTTTGGTCTGTGCAGAAATTCTAAGGGAGTTTTGGAAAGAAGTGTCTCATCGTCGGATGAATGGTTGCTGGAAGAATGCTTTGCCTGAAGCTGTTCATTCGTTTGAAGGCTTGGAATTTTCCCAAATTCAACAGGAAATCGTCGATCTTGCTAAAGAGGCAGGCTTCAACGAAGTCAACGAGGATGACATCACATATTTGTTGGAATCGCAGGCTTTGCCATTAACCAATGAGGAATTGAACCAACAAACATTGGAAGAAGCAAAGACTGGTGATGACGAAGATAGTTCTATTGTGGAAGAAAAGTTCTTAACTATTAAAGGAATGAGAGAACTCTTTTTAAAAAAACCGAAGAAATGGTGGATTATATTAAGCAGCATGTCTCTCTCTATGATCGTGCTGCCAAGTTTGAACTTGAGCTGTACGAAACAAACAACATTAGACTCATTCTTTGCACTGAGACCAGTCACGGAAGAATCCGAGCCTCAGCCAGGTCCTTCTGGTCTTCAGTTTCCAACCGTGAGAGGCTACACGCATAAGTTAAAATTAATTTTAAAATGTCGATAGTGTACAGGTAGAGTACAGGTTACAAGTGTTTGATTCATCCTTCTGAGGTATTGAATACATGGTAAAATATTTAACACAGTTAAGCTTTAGTGTTATTTTATATCAGAATTATTTAAAAAATACTTTAACATTTGTATTCTGGATTGTTGGGACATTATTTCTACTTAAACAGTGCCTGGACAGTCCCATTTTTTCATAAAATACCATTATTTCCTATGGGTGAATATCCCCGCTTTAAGAGAGAGAGGCTTTAAGAGTCGTTTTTCCGGTCCCCACTAGCCTCGGATAACGGAGACTGGTTGTACAGGATATTGGAGGATACGAAGTATGAGGCACTTCCAGATAAGCTAGATACTTGAAATTTGGCAAGTTGGTAGGTCTAGTGGCAAAACCGACCAGAAAAATCGAAAATTAAGTTTATTTTTTTGGCTGTTAAAAAAATTATAATTAAAAAAAATTTAATTGTTTAGGTATTTATAATTATACTACAGTGCTGATTTTTTTTCTAACGGTAGATTTCTTTAATTAACCAATACGGGATTATATAAATTTAAATATGTTTATTTATTTTTCCGTTAAAAATTCATAAATGTTAATCAAAATGAGTAATGTTTATGTACTTTCGGTCGATCTGGGATACTGAAATTTTGCAAAAAGTTGGAGAATGGTGTTCCAGCGGTATTTAACATTGAAAATTACAGTGAAGTGTATTTCTGTGGCTGTTAAAAATTAATAAATGTTAAACAATTATATATATATATATATATATATATATATATATATATATATATATAAATGCACTTCTGGAGGTGCTACATCAATGAAATTTAGCATAAATGTGCGTTATTCGTAACAAATGATGAATAAATATAAAATTCTCATAATTATAAATTTTAAGGGTTATTTTTATCCCAGTATTGTCCAAAGTTTAAAAATTATTTGTCGGCTCTTGCTCTGTATATTAAGGTGAGATGAAATGGTTGCAGGATTATAATAGTATTTAAATAAAGTTACAACACGTTTAGAGTATTTTAAAAATTATAACATGCATATTTTAACAAATTTTAATATGTAAAGTGTACTCACTGACCATTCATCAAACTATTATACGATAGTTAACATTTAAAAACGATTATTACATCTACATTCAAGCTTACGTAAACAATTCATCACTACTAAAATACTTACGCTAACATTAATGAAATTTTCAGTCTTAAAAGAGTTTTTCGAGGCAACAAAAAGTCACAGTCTTTGGAAACGAAAAAAAGTGTTTTTGTCTCCTCCACGTCGTTTTTGAAAGACACTGGCATAAGCGCAAGCAGTGCTGACACTAGAAAAAAAGAAAAAAAAGACGACAAGCGCCTCAAAGTTCCGTCGTCACGTCGTCCGGGTGTCTAATAAACACCTCTTTATATGGACCTTGGACGAATCCCTCGTTGGCGTAAGCGTTGGTCGTCCCGTTGGCGAGGTTGGCCGTCGAAGGATATCCCGTGGACATGCAGCTCCACACGCCGTTCGCGTACACATCCGTCCCTTTTGCCTTGTCCGAAGACGAGGAGGAGTCGCTTCTCTTTATCAAGAGGGAACCCTTGAAGCAAATCCAACCCAAAGGGCCTTTTCCGGCGCTCCTGCGTCTCAAGATGCAAGCGAATGCGACCGCAGATCCGACCGCGACGGCGAGACAGACGGTCGTCACGGATCCGATGAACCACGGCTCTCCGACCACTGAGCCATCTTCATCGCCTTTATTGTCCGTGTCGTTGACGGCCACTGTGAATGAGAGCAAGAAAACGGTCGAGCTTCGTCAGTCTCATGTATCTGCAACGATTTCAGTTTTATGTGGACCGTTCAGTTTTTTTCCGAAAGAAAAAATCTCGTGAGTTTCACTTGACTCTCGTTCGCGCGTACGTTTTCAAAATTAAGGTGCTTAGCGACGAAGAAAATCGTCAGTTAAGCTCTCCTTAATTTCTTTTAATTTCACTTAGCTTCTAAAAGCAGATCAAACAAAATATCACTGTACTTACTAGGAATTGCTCACCAGCGATGTAGTATAGTCTGGTGTTATATTGCTCCGTGTGTACGGAGAATCTCTGAGGCAAGCAATTCAGATCGTGTATCCCGAGTTACGTTTGAAATTCAACTGCGAAATTTTTAACTCTACGCTCAAAACTCCTAATGCAAAATCGACACTCACGTATTTCGGTTACAAATTACTTCATATTCCGTTACCGCGTTGATAAACAAAAAACACGTTTCGTTAAACAAACGTACTTTTTGGCTTTTGAGTTCATTCTTTTATTATTCTCCTATTTATGGAGTTCTACGAAAAAATTGGCTTCTTTAGCATGTCATATTATGTACTTTTATATACTTTACACAAAATTCATATGAATTTGGGCCGAGAAAGTGATTTTGAATTGTGTAGCCAAGCGAGATTGAAGTCCATTGTTTATCCTGATATTGGCGAAATTTGTTGTTTCTAACCTGAGAAGAGAGAGCATGATTAAAGAAGTGCCAGAAGGAAAACTGGATGGAAAAAGAGAAAGAGGTAGGAAAAGGTTTCAGCTAGTAGACGACTTGAAAGGGAAAGAGAGCTATCAAGACATGAAGAAGACTGCGAAAAATAGGAGTATATGGAGAACCAAGTTTAATCATGAATAATCACGGACCTGTCTACCTACGATGATGGTGAACCTTTTATTAAGTTAACTGTTCGCTTATGAGACTTAGGTCTATTTCAGGCAAGTTTTATTCCAGAAAAAATAGAATTTCTTATAGTAGGTTGACAAATGCGGCAATTTGTATTTAGTTTATTGGAGACAGATTATTATATTTTTTGTTTTTATAGCTATTTTTTTAAAAAATTATTTTAAAAATAAAATATTAAGCCCACCTTACGGTATAGAATCCAATTAATTACTAAGACAACTGCGACACAAAAGGTTAGATAAATCAAATTCTTTATAGAACCAACAATCGATGGGTTGCCACTGAGGACGACTGTTTTTCAACCGTAGTGCGCATATGCTCCTTAAAATGATTTTGCGGCTATGGCTGTTACTTTCATCATCAATCAATAAGGCGTTAATTCTTCGTGTGAAATTGTCTTTCGTCAACACATGGAAACGGAATAAATGGGATTATGACCACATTCGCGTTTTGGTTTTTCGACATTAATTCACTGATACCGAAAGATATGAGCCGAGCAAATGGCAAAGGATTAAATAATGTAACAAGCGAGATGTCTTAAAAGAGAGTAATCTGAACGATTCGCACATTGAGAGAGTTTGGAGGCGTAATGAAGTATTACCTACTTAGGTGGCGATATGGCAGGTATTTTGGATGACGTCCACAAAGGAGACTTCTGGGAATGTAAGAAAAAGGAGAAGATTATTTCCCGATTTTAAAAGATGGTTATAGTCCTAATAGCTGAGGAAATAGGAACGCACGTTAGAAAAGTAAAGGTTTTCAAAGCTAGCATTAACAGGAACACCGCCTGCATCGATATAATTGGTACTGTCCTCCCTTTCTCATTTATCAGCATTAAGCATTCGTATCATTTAAAATAAATTTTGCAGTCTATTCCGTAATTAAACTGATGTATGACATCTTGGTCAGGCGGAAGCCTTTATCGCAAAAGTTATTTTTTCCTCCTCCGTACGGATGCTCAATCAAATATAAGCTGCATTAAAGTTTTGTGATTCGCTTTGTTTGGATTTTTATAGAAAGTGGTACACGACGAGGCGAGCGCTTTAACTCTAATTTCGTAATTTCTCAGGTTATTAGGTGTAAAATAATTAAGTAGGATTTGTAATGACTTCCATCATATGCGTCCATGAAAATATTTTACCAAATTGCAATATTAAGTATTTTTTGCACGTTTTCTTGAAACCAAAAACGTGATAATGCGATCACGCTTTCTGTGAACAATAAACCCGTCGTTTTAAGAGATGTAGGTGTGGAAAATTCTTTTTGAAATATATTGCTCTTTTCAATTTACGAATTTTCCACCAATTGGATTTTCCCGATTGAATCAGGCACTTATTGTTAGTCTGGTATAAATATATAGTACCTAGGAATATCTGTGAGAAGAACAAGATGGAAAGTGAATTATTACGCATCAACGCATATAAGCACACATATTACATTATTATTCATATATTTCACCCACTTATATTACTGGAGTGCTTACCATAAAAATGTTGGAGTATGAAATTACAGAGGTAATCTTTAGCCGTTTATTTAAATTCAAGCGTATTTGTCCGTAAAATATGACGCGCATGCGTGAATTAAATATTACATTAAAATAAAAGAACTTGATGACACCAACTTTTATGCGCACTAAAACGTAAAAAATAAATATAAAATCCACACAATCGAATTTTCCAAAAAGTAATAATAGTCATGGGCATGGGCATATAAAAGTTGTTTGGAAAATATATATGCTAATAAATATTTATATGTTAAACGTACTAAATAATTCTATAAGAATTTTGTTACATAAATACGATACGTATAAATGACCTTATCCACTATAATCATTATTCAGACTGTAATGAACTTTAATTTCCTCGTTTTCTTGCATCTATAAATCTGTTGCTTTTCAATCATTTTACTGTTGCTTCTGGTGACTCATTAGCTCTACGCATCGATTTTCATTTGTTCTGATCGTTCAATCTTTTCTGTCGTTGTCATTTATGGCTATCCTTGTTTCAGAATTGGTTTTATATTATATAATATCTGCGATTATTCATGCTTAGCGTTTAAAATATTTGAAGCCCATATATTGGTAGCACTGATGGAAGTATACTTTGGCATTGTAGATTTCTCAATAAATTGTTAATTTTTATAGATATTTCCTTTCGACTCCAGGGGATAGTTTCTTTTTCCCATAAGATAACACGTATACATCGACTTTTTTACTGCAAACATTATTTCGTTAACATTTTAAAATGTTTCAAAACTAAAATTTTGACGCAAAACTTGTGCAGTCATTCGGAGATAATTGTAAAGATTATTTTCCGTATCGCAGAAATTCAAATACGTACATTTCTTACGCATTATGATCGAGCCAACAATAGACTTTAACAATAGCAGTTGTCATGGCGATGAATGGAATAAATGCGTAAAAATCACGAAAAAATAGTCGCGAAACGTAATTTTTGGCTTCTTTCGAATGAGATTAAAATTTCTACGATATGAAAGTTCATTTTCGTGAAAATCCCGCTTCAGTATATCATTTTTAAGATATTTTAAAATGCTTGCTCGCTTTGTTTCAGCTCTGCCCATGTTATTCAAATGGAGAAAAGATATGATCCTGGAGTCAAACCAAGGACTACTATGTACACGGCGAGCAGTTTCAAATTGAAAAGTTGAAAAGCCGAGTGATTCCTGAAAGTTTTATCGAAAAAGATTGAGAAGCTCTTTAGTTATGGGCGGCTTTCTTTATTCTCCCATCTAACTCCGTATAGCGTGACCGGATTTCTTAGCTCATTAAACAGAGAGATTTGAAGGACATCGCCAACTTGGCAAAAACTAAAGAATTTAATATGACAAGTAATTGCTGCCAAAATTCTCGAAGCGTATAAAATCGAAGGCCATCCCTATACAGAATGTATCCTTTCATTTCACTCTGACTTATTATTTGCATTATAGCCACGTTGTCCGTTAAAAGCAAAAGATTTTTCGGAAGATAAATCGAAGCTTTAAGCAAAAAAATCAAAACTAGTTCTCTCGGTCTTTCCTAAGTAACTAGAAATCCAAGTCTTTTCGATAGGCGTTTAACGTTGAATTTTCAAGCAAACGTTAATTGAATAGCACCGAATAAAATATTTATGAATTCTGCTGGAAACGAGCGACCTATTCCAATAATTACGTCTCATTGTCAGTCGATATGTGTTAACGTTCGGCGCAATTTCATTGTTTTATGAATTAAAAAAAAATACTTCCGAAGAGATTGGATGGATATAATCCTTAATGAGTGAGCTTTGGCTCGCTTTTCATTCGTTTTATGGCTAACGCACGACAGCCAACTTCCCCCTTCGAGAAGCACATTAGCATTTGTAATTAGGTTCCACCATATTCCATTTCATCCCTATTTTTATCCATATAAAGATCCACTGTTGCGATGTTTTTACTTTCTCAACATACGTAGTATAGAGAAGGTATTGTTTTCTTTTGCGGCTACTTTGCAATAATTCAACTGTTACCACATTCGTTTATATACGTGCGTTTTTCTTCGTGATTTTTATTTCGCAACGCGCTTTTGTTTGCCCATTTGTTTGTTTTATCTCTTTCTCCGAGCCAACCTCTTGCATTCATCACCTTCTCTCTTTTCTCTCTCTCTCTCTTCCTAAACTCCATTAATCTTCAACGCAAGCAGACGTCGTGCCGCATACAATTTCATTTAGAAGTCGAATAGTAAGTTAGTTGCTTTCCTTATCACTTGTACTCTTTATCTCGTGTCAATGAAATAAAGTGATTTTTTTTACATTCGATATTGAATTTTCCTGAACGTTTCTTTTACTTGTACGAAAAATATTCTATTTATTTTAAAAATGCTATCGCTCAGCCTCTTTCGGGTTTTTTGCTTATCTATAAAGGCTCATCGATGGTTACTTTTTTATCTGCGAATTTCAATTTCTTTGTCTTCGATGACGTCCATTTTATCGAAGCATTTTTTCCCCGCAAAAAAAAAGCGAAAATTGCGCTAATTATCCGATTTCTTTTTCTCTTATACCACCAATTTTTAAATCGATTTATTCACTCCTCTCCACCATTTTCTAATTGGTTTTTCCTCTTTGGATGATTGTAGCAATGAATGTTGAGTTTATTTTTAAATTATCACAAAACGTACGACCATCTTTTGAGTACTGCGTGAAACTTGTCAGATTAGAGTAACTGCAATAAGGAGTTATCTATCTATCCATTATAATGCTATAAAACAAGGGACCGCAGCTCTTATAGCTGATAAAAAGAAGTCATTGTATATAATATTATCTTTGAATGGGTCATTTCAAAATATTTTATGGCCAATGTCTGTTTAAAAATAAACACACGTTTTTTTATATTTTTCAACGGCGACTCCAAATTTAAAAAAAATCGTCCGGCCTTGATATTCCAGCGATTGTTTTTATTTTGTCGATTAAGTAAATCGTTCTTACCTGCGTTTGCTGTGCTCTTATACCTCAGCGCTTCTCTTTTCGATGGAAACGCTCTTCCCTCCGGGGATAAACTTTCTGTTGGATTTATTAGTTTTGAAGTGGGTTCCGGTGCCGTCGAAGGTGAACCTGTCGTGGTCCACTCTTCCTGTCCTTTAAGGTGGACTTGGACCACTTGTGAATATTCTGACTGGGAAGAAAGAGAAAGTAAGCGTCAGTGAAGTTAATTCGGCAAAGATTTTAGGTTTAAGATAGCTTCTCCATTGAAAAGTGAGGTTTGCTCGTTGGCACTCGAAAATCACGACGTTTCAATCGAATTCACCAATATATTACTTTTCAAATAGAACTTTATCACGTTATTTGATGCAGTTTTGACTGAATATTTTCTCACCTCATTCGACATTATTTATACAACTTCTCTATCTCTTGTAATTAATTGTACTTGGGTGTTAAATCTTCACTGCTATATCATTGCGTTATGATGTCACTTTCATTTCAACGTTGTAATTTCTCTTATGTGCAGTATTTAGTGTATTGTCAATATTGTTTACTCTTAGATTGCATGTATGTTAAAATGACAAAGTCGTCTTTTACTCATCTCTCCTTCTAATCTATTTAGATTACGGTATCTATAGGCTTCGCAGGTTTTTCACAACCTCCTTCTTGTGTGAGTGTTTTCCTGCAGTGGGGTTTTCACTAAGTCCTGCTAATCAAATCATTTCTTGGTTTTTTTCCACAAAGGGCTATCCTTTTCTTTTCTAGCTTGAGTTACTTGACACACTATCGTTTTTAATACACCATATTTTGTAAAATCATCTGTATGTTAATATTTTTTGTAAGGCGTTTTTTGACAAATGAGATGGAAGAAGAGACTCTCTAGTCTAAATCTCGCCCTGAATAAAGCCGTTTGTCCGTCTGTCTGTCTCCCATTCTCCACATTACTTGCCTGTTAATATCCCCTCTCCCTCATTAATCCCATAATTCTTTTTCTCCTCTCGGTAATGCCTAGTATCTCAGCTGTTCTCTTTGCAGTTCCAAGGTCATACTAAGTGCATTGCAAATACGTTTTACAAGGCGAGCCATTAACCTTTTCTCTCATCGTTCGTTAGTATGTCAAGAGGTCTTGCACGTGCGGATCCTCGTCGTTTTCGTTACGCCGTAGGGAATTTCAGCATCCATATTAATGTATGTCTCCTCCCCAATGAAGGAAAGGGTATCAGAGACCCTGGGGATTAAAACTTAAATTCGCGCTCCGTTTCGTCTTTGTCCGAAATCAGCTCTCTAGTCGAAGCTCTTCTTCCTCCTTTTTCTATAAAATGATTTTATTCCACTTAAATAACATCGTCGTACCTTCCTGCTTAGCCAAGTGTCGCAAGAAATTACGTCTCGCGTCGGAAAATCCATCGTTCCCTTCTATATAGTTTATTGCCAGCTTCGCTTTGGTCTCCGCTTCTTCCGCGTGTAAAGAGGTAGTAGGCCAAAATGCGGCGGCGGAGGTCGAAGTTCGTCGACCTTCGAAAGAGCGTCCATATGGACGGGGGGAGAAAAACTCCTTTCGAAAGCAGTCCACTCGTAGTCTCCTCGGACTGTTTCAGGGACGGCCCCTCGGCGACGACGCAAAGCTTGGGTTCGGTACCTTTCCCCTTGCGTTTTCATCAGATGAGCGGAGAGTTTCGATTCGACGCGAGACTTCGGATGATGTTGCGATGTAATCTTGAGTAATGATCGTTGGATTTCTAGAAACACGTGACAATTAACGCATCTTTATTGTACCTCGTGACGGCTATTCCATTTCAGCCCTTTTCCACAGCACAACTTTTTTTACGGCGGAAGAATCCACTGGGGACGGTCCAAAGCGCTATCGCTTGTCGTTTGTGGTGAAATCATCTCTGATGTTAAATGTGACACTCGCCGTCTCCTGAGACTGCACGTATTAATTATTATTCTCCATTTCATTCGCAGATGATGTAAAAGTTGCCCTAAAGGTTATTTAACACTGTGGAACAAAGAGCGAGCAAAGAAAGAAAAATGTCTTTCTTTTTAGCAGTTATTTAAGTCCGCTAATGTAATCCTTTTGTGCGTCAGCTGTTTTTATTTGAAAACAACCTGAATATCTGATTAATTTTATTTTAAACTAAAACTTTATTCACGCATACCCGTCATTTTTTGCGGACATTTTCACAAGCTACGGTATTTCAAGCACAGTTTGGTAAGGATACTAACTAGGTGACAGAATTGCAATAATTACAGTGGTTATCCTCCTTCCACCCAGCCACGAATATAAAATCTCACGTTGTTCAATGACAAAAATCTTAATTAGTCGAGGGAAAAAATTATATAATGGAGAATCGTTTATTGCCGAGGAAATTACATTGAGAGTGAAAACTGAAACACAGAGATCATACATGCATAATTTAAAACAATAGAACAAGGTTCCCCAAATGGGGATCTGCGGCTCTTGTAGAAAAATACTTTTAGAAAAATTATAATTAATAATTTAGGACTCTATTGTCGTAGAAACATTACTCAGTGGTCAGGTAATTCAAAGCAAATATCACGTGTTATTAACTCCTCAGTTTATTGTCGAATGTCAAATCCACGTGTTCAGGAAGTCCGCGGGATTTCAAATGTTCCTTACGGAGTCCGCAGGTTGAAAAACATTGAAAAACCATGTGCTGGACGATCATGTAATTTCTTCGGTCGGCACCTACTAATTTTATTTCGCAAATTATATCGATGCCAGATGTATCTTAAGATATTGCAACTCATTCAACTTTCGATTAAAATTTCCGTCTGAAGGGATTGTATGAATTTGGGAGACGAAAGAAAAGAGAGCGTTGAGCTATGGAAAGACGAGGTGTATGCAAGTGAAACAGTGCAGGTAGTCTAGTGGATCTTGAGGGAATTCTTAAAGAAAAGGAAGAGAGGAGCGTAGATTGCCATATTGTGAAGGAAAGAAAGATCGGAAATGGTTCTGAAAGATGAGAAAGTTGGAATTTTGAGGGAACTAATGATATCAGCTTTGAGTAAATGTCGCAGATGAGGGCAGCGGTAATGCACTATGGCCAAAAAGAAAGACGGTATGCGCTCCAATTTATCAAGATTAGATTTGGTGGCCATACTCCAAATGGGTGAACAGTACCTAAGTCACAATAGGTAAGATGCACCCGAGAAAGTAAGAGCGAAAGAATATTACATGATTAAGGCTGGTGTGCCTGTAAATAATGCACTATTTCACTGTAGGTTCGAGATGATCACAAAATGGTAGTTTATTATCAATAATGATGCCGAGGTCTTTCAGATGGGTAACCATTTTACTTTCTCCATACGAAGTAATGGAAAAGTATTGTGATCATGAAAAAATCGACTTCGAGATTTCAACGGAAATACACGTTTAGACTATTTTCGGAATGATGTCTGTGTGTGTATGTGATTGTGGGCGCTCTAACTCGAAAAGTACTTGCCCTATCGTTACCAAATTTCATATATAACACTTTGGTATGAGCACAAGGAGCTGATTAGTTTTTGGACAATAACGGTTAAACGGATGTCGAGGTTTATTCGAAACCCGATTCCGTTTTTGCGATATTCCTCCGTTAAAACATAATCATTGTATATACAAGTCTATACAAAGGTTATAGAGAATGTAATTTTCTACAACTTTCACTTGAAACAATTTTCCATAGCAGTTATTGTTTAGGAATTATTTATAAATAATCGGTTTATTCGGTTTCCATCAAATATCTCCTTGAAAACGTCGTTATTTGTAATATTCGTGAGGACCAAAGTTGTAGAGAATAATATTTCTTCCAAGTTTTGTTTGAAACAAATTTTCGTAGAACCATCGATTTTGGAGATATTCAACTATTTTCGTAATATCCATTTTACAGCGCTAAAACCACGTAGCGGTGAATTCTGGAAACATAATCAAAATATAATTTACGGCAATAATAGTCCAGGAAAATTAGACGATTTTTTACTAAATAGCGGAAAAAATTCGAACAAAGCTGATTTTTGGCAGAGATGCTCAGACTGGCATCTAGTTCAACCTACTAAAAGTCCTCAATGATCCGGTGTGAGCTTCGGCCGCCATATTGGAAAAATGGCGCCCGAAATCAGTTTTTCGAGAATATCTCACAAACGGTGTCATCTACGTGAAAATTTCCAATTACAAAGTTGTAGCGAATTAAATTTCCTACAAAAAAGGTCCTATCACTTTTTGTCGTCACAGTAACCATTCTCCGTCAAAATAGCGAAAAACAAAGCAAACTGAATGAAAACGGCGAGAAACGTGGCGAAATCCGTATGAGTATGTGTTGGTAATGTCTCCGCATCGCTGTTTTTTTATATATGTGCTTTGGTGGTGGAGGGGGATGGTTAGGGGGAATGGTCACTGTCAAACCAGGGGAGGGGGGAGCATGACCCCCTTAAAAAATGTCATTCTTGGAGAAAGAAGCTCTGAACGATATACCTCTGATGTTCACATTTACATCTTTTTATACTTATTTCCACAACACCCTGGAGGTAAAGTATATGGCGCGTTATTTTAATGTGTTATCCCCAGTAGGTCTAGTTCACAAAATATCGTTCAGCTTATTCCAATCTCAGTCTTTTAACAGCTGTACTGGTCGTTTGTTCATTCTCAGTAGATGTAGAAGGAAATACGTCACTACACTCCATTCTATCATCATCGAATACATATGGTTCATTTAC
The DNA here is from genome assembly GCA_036926305.1 of Uropetala carovei. Taxonomy (NCBI): domain Eukaryota; kingdom Metazoa; phylum Arthropoda; class Insecta; order Odonata; family Petaluridae; genus Uropetala; species Uropetala carovei. Next base: position 828,428 of record JAXCHB010000078.1, on the reverse strand, counting down.
TGGGTCGTCATCGGTATCATCATCCGTTTCATTTTCGTCATCGTTTTTTGTATCATTTTCGGTTTCATTTTCGGTATCATAGTCGGTGCTGTTTTCTTCTCCATTATCAGATGATGTTCGAACGTTCTGCTCCTCTTCTGCTGCTTCGACATCATCAACATCTTCCTCTTCTTCCACTACTAAGTACCTGGCGTTATCACAGGATAATCCACTGCAATTTAGGCAAACATTAGAGCATTTCAATCCGGTTTTTTGGCATCCACAAGCCTGGCGACGTCCTTTAATACAGCTGCAAAAAACACGTTGTAAAATTTTATCTGGAGCAGATGGTTTGGTTAATCGAAGAGGTGAGAAATTAGGTTGTATTTGCCAGCCTCAGTTTTTAGGAAGCATTTTAATGCCACGCCATAACTGAATTTGATGGTAAACGCGATAACGGTGCAGGCGAGCAGCGTCCTCGGTTAGGGGTAATGATTAGAGGCTCTTTTTTCCTCGAGCAACTCCTTTTTTGAAGCAGATGAAAGTGTGATTGTTTAGAAATTGTTCAACTTTATTAGTGCAATATAAAGCAAGAAAAACTAAATTTCCAGCATCAGCAATATCATCGTGAGAAGCTTCTTCGTTTTGGAAAATTTGAGCCGTTTCTCTTACGTCTTCATTTTTTTCTAAAACTTTTGAAAGTGACATTTTCCCTTTCCCGAATACAGCAGACGTCGAGTCACAGCCGGACAAAGAATGCAGAAACAAAATATTATTCTTTACGTTTGCTTTATTTTCCAGACTGCACGATGAATATAAGGTTGTTTGAATTTTACCTCTACCTGGTTTTACAAAGAATATTTCTTTCTCTGGAGGCGCTAAAGCAGTCAGCAAAACAAGGAGATCAACTTCCTCTCCAATAGTAGCTGTAACCTCACCAGAACCTGCTGTTTCAATAGCCGTATTAACAATTAGCGTGTCTGCATCTCCTTGAGCCTGCTTTACGTTAAAACCTTTTTCCGAAAATGTTTTCATAAGCATGGAGATAAGATTCGTCTTATTTCGATCATTATACAGAAATTTTTCTTGAGGTATTGTTACATTCGTGTGTTCATCAAACTGGATATCAGGCGCGAAGTTTTTATAAGAGCGACGTGATCTTTCAGCTGCTTTTGTATTGTATACGTTTTCTGAGTAACCATCAAAAACGACAATTGATTTACGATTGTGGTTTCGTTCGACATATGAAACGTAATTATTTGCAACCCTACAATATGTGCTACCTGTAGGCCAAATAACGCGATGTAGAAGCCATCCTCTATCTATGATGCAGGTGCAATCATCCGGAACCGTAGGATCACTTTTATTTTCAAAAACTGCATAAAGCGCTGCTTTGTTGGTTTTTAGCATGCCGTTTTAATCAAAAAGAAACAAGGGGAAAGGAGCAAGGGACTTAAAAAATACTGAAATACGCTGAAAAAGGAGCAACAGATCGGCAGTGACAACCCCTGGAATTAAAAGAATTATTGACCATTGCTATTGTTTGTACTCGGTTTTTACGCGAAAGTTTTACATCACCAAATTTTTTTCCAACATTCGCCTTCATTGCTTTGCTACCGATATTGTGAGCATCATAGTAGTTTATTTATTATATGTATTCGATGATGATAGAATGGAGTGTAGTGACGTATTTCCTTCTACATCTACTAAGGATGAACCAACGACCATTACAGCTGTTAAAAGACTGACAAGGGGACGTTGTCAAGTCGATGTCAAGGATCCGGTTGAAACTTCTTGAGGTGAAACTAGAGACAAAATAAGCGGACACGTGTCCCGGCTTTCTTCCCCATAGGCCCGGGTTCGAGAAAAAAATGGGCAAAATAGATTTGCACGTAAAACATATACCGGTATTTAACTCGGCCGTTTCATAGAGGGCCGTGGATGCGGTCGCTAAGGCGTTGGCATTGTTAAACATAAGGTCGGTGGTTCATAATCCCACCGGCTGCGAACTTCTTTTTCGATTTTATTTCCGTCTATTTTTTCAAATACCAAGCTGGGTACGTTTCTAAACTTCGTTATTTGTGATTAAATGTTTTTTTATAGTAATAAAATAATTTTTCATATTTTAATCTTTCATTTTTTATTGGCCAGCGGTAAAAAGAGGTGGTCCTCTCACTATTCACCATTCAACTGAATATTTTTAAGGCAAAGGCTTCGTTGGTATTTATCGTAAAAACAAGGTAAGCACAGATATTCCTTGCACCACGCGCATCTTACGAAACTTATTGCGAAACATATGCACTTCCGTTTGCGTAGGTCTTGGGGAAAACAATCCTCCCGAACGTTCATGAAAACACTTCTGGTGTCCGCTAATTTCGATGCATACCATGCATTCTGGAGCATTTCTCGGAATGCGGGTGAAGACAGCCACAAGATGCCATATTAATGTAAATTGCTTACCCATAAAAAAACAAACAGCCCCCGTTATATCTTGTTTAACGTGATTATCTGATAAAAACGAAGCATTGACGACGTCTTCATCGTCCGGTGCAAAGCTACTTCCGGAGGGTCCGGCAACTCGATCGATCTCCATCGATAAAGCGAAATGGTTCATGAAGGCAAAAGTCGAAATCAGGGAGGTAATCAAGACTCGTAAAATATTACGATAATCGTAAAAAAACGAAAAATCGCAATACTGAACGATCAAACAGCTAAATCTTAATCCAAAAAGAGCGCAGAGGTCGTTAACGGTAGGGTAAGTGATCCGGGAGAGCAGAGGTCGATATCAAAAAAGCAAATCAAAGGAGTAAAGCGAGAGAAGCACGTAGCAAAAGCAGCGAACGGCAATAACTAAATTGGTGATGATCTGCGGCCTTTAATTGTCAGAGAGATACACAATAGCACGTGTATTGCAACATTGTAGCGGGGAAATATGTAGAGTTTTAGCATGCGCGTCACCCCGCTTGGCGTCACGGGCACCGTGAGAAACGCTCATTTAACGGCGTGGTGTGGCTATCTTTGCGTTGCACGTTGTTTTTTCTTCATAGAAAAGCAAGGTCGGCTTCGTTTTTCAAGCTTCGACGATGCGTTACTTCTAATTTTGGTAAACCTGAAGAATAGTTCCTAGTTTACTAAAAATTATTTTATTTAACTCGTAAATACTATAAAAAAACATTTAATCACAAATAACGAAGTTTAGAAACGTACCCAGCTTGGTATTTGAAAAAATAGACGGAAATAAAATCGAAAAAGAAGTTCGCAGCCGGTGGGATTATGAACCACCGACCTTATGTTTAACAATGCCAACGCCCTAGAGACCGCATCCACGGCCCTCTATGAAACGGCCGAGTTAAATACCGGTATACGTTTTACGTGCAAATCTATTTTGCCCATTTTTTTCTCGAACCCGGGCCTATGGGGAAGAAAGCCGGGACACGTGTCCGCTTATTTTATCTCTAGTTTCACATCAAGAAGTTTCAACCGGATCCTTGACATCGACTTGACAACGTCCCCTTGTGAGATTGGAATAAGCTGAACGATATTTTGTGGACTAGACCTACTGGGGATAACACATTAAAAAACGCGCCATATACTTTACCTCCAGGGTGGTGTGGAAATAAGTATAAAAAGATGTAAATGTGAATATCAGAGCTTCTTTCTCCAAGAATGACATTTTTTAAGGGGGTCATGCTCCCCCCTCCCCCGGTTTGACAGTGACCATTCCCTCTAACCATCCCCCTCCACCACCAAAGCACATATATAAAAAAAAAAAAACAGCGATGCGGAGACATTACCAACACATACTCATACGGATTTCGCCACGTTTCTCGCCGTTTTCATTCAGTTCGCTTTGTTTTTCGCTATTTTGACAGAGAATGGTTACTGTGACAACAAAAGGTGATAGGACCTTTTTCGTAGGAAATCTGATTCGCTACAACTTTGTAATTGGAAATTTTCACGTAGATGACACCGTTTGTGAGATATTCTCGAAAAACTGATTTCGGGCGCCATTTTTCCAATATGGCGGCCGAAGCTCACACCGGATCATTGAGGACTTTTAGTATGTTGAACTAGATGCCAGTCTGAGCATCTCTGCCAAAAATCAGCTTTGTTCGAATTTTTTCCGCTATTTTTCCTAACTTTCCTGTACTATAAGGACGACTGTATTCTTTTACGATAGGAAATAATAATTTTACCTTATAATGCTATTCATAATAATTTAAATATCTTTACCCCAAATATGGAGAAAGTCATGTGTTGGCCACATCAGATTTTTTATATTCATATTCATAATAGAGTAAGTGTAGTTAAAGACATGTTTACGCAATGTAATAGAAAGATGGGAACATTTAGAAGGATTTGGCTTAAGGCCCCACAGAAGACACCACTCGGAAAATTTATCAATACGCCTATGTAGAGATAGAGCATCATCCAAACAATGAATATTTATCAATATCTTACAATCATCATCATACAATATAATTGAATTATCGGTGTTATTTATAATACTACAAACATCATCAACATATAAACAAAATAACAAAGGCCCCAACACACTGCCCTGAGGTACACCAGAAAGAACAGGAAGAGATGATGAGCGGAGACCAGAAATAGTTACCCTTTGCCGATTGCTACTCTGATAACGATCGCGCGGAACTGCAATAACTGGTTTTCCGATAATAATTTTTTCTTCTACCAACGAATAAGAACGCCAACATCTCGATTTTTTAAAAAATCTCTACGCACGCGCGTGAGATAAAACCTCTGTATCGTGTAGGTATGACAGACGTTCTCTAACAAAGCTGGAATGCGTTACAGAATCGGGGAAAGTTATCAGTATTCGCAAAGGCACCTGCACGTGCTGTTATTTGCGCAGTAAAGGTAATTTCCTCATAAAACGTTGCGTATGGCAGTGTGTCGGAAACCCGAGATACAGCACGGTTAAGCTCGTCGGACTGAGTTTATGATCTCTAAGCGGGACGCGTATTCTCCTTGCGGATATCGACAATTATAAGACCGCCTTTACTGGCTATTCAAAATTTTCAAAGCAAAAACCGAAAATTTTATATGCTTCAGAACGTAATTCATACATTCGCAGCAGCAATTTCGAGATTTATTTCATCCTTCAGGGCCGCTTTTCTCTCCGATTCTTGCGTAGCGCTCTGTCGTGTGGAATTTCATAAATCGGGTGGTTCTCTTTTTCCCATTTCTTATTTCTACATACATCTAAAAACATATAGCCCCATATTGACGTATCTTATGCGTACTATCCGGAATTGAACATGATATTGTAATGAAATTGAATTAATGTGGTGAACTCAAAAAATGCCAGCGTGCAAGAGGCATTCCAAGGAGAAACATCTAACGTGTGAAGTAATGGAATGCATAGTCTGAGAAACGGCTGGAGATCGTTCGTTAAAATCGTATATTGCTTTATTTAAGCGGAAATATCACCATTAACCACTTCCACTATTTGTTTCATTTGATTTAAAAATACTTTTATCCCGATGACGTTTCTGTTGAGAATCAATCAAAGCCTTCTTTTCTCTTTTTCCCAACCCGAAAAACATTTTACTTGCAATTTAGAACTCGGAACTTGATTTTTTAAAAGAATTTCTGCAGCAATGAGTACGTATATAGAGCCGATGCATGTAAAATTAACTAACTTGATCCTCGCGTCATCCATATATAAGTTTGCCTTTCAGATTTTAAAAAAGCATATACAGGTATACGTCGGGGATGCGTTCCTAGAAAGTGCGGCGTAAATCGAATCGAAGCAGTTTTTTTTTCATAAGAATCAATGATATAAAGGGGGATGCGTGCAGGAGTTAAGGTTAGTTCGGAACAACCGATTGCTTTAACCCATCAATCGCCATCCGGCAGCAGCACCTATGATTCTCTTAAAGTTGCCAATTAGCTCTTCATCCGGCAGCATGTGATTTTTGCTTAGAATGTCAATCAAATAACAGCTTCAGGAAGGTGGAAACAAAAATTTTAAAGGACCTCATACCTCTAACGACGTAACTTCGATTCCAAACCACGTAAATCGTCACACAGGTATCAATTTATTGGCGACGTAACTTCGAATCGACGTAAATCGGGACGATCTCCCGCCTTAAATAAAGATATGCCGCTTGTCCATTGCGCACGCAAAACCGTGCACAACAAATGAAAGCACTGCTGATTGGGTATCGTTATTAGTTTTAATAAGAGTAAGCATTCGAAGCTCTGTCCTTAATCTACGAATAAATTGCAGGAATCGCTATTGCTCTAATATCCTCCATCTTTCGAAGGACCTCCATATCGTTGTGACATTTCTTAATCAAACTTTTGTCTGAAATCAAGTCGTAAGATAAGTCTAAACCTTCTTCCTTACTATCCACTATCACCATTGATTATTTAATTACATTAAATATTATAGACCTCCCTTTGTGAGGTCTTTGTAGCTTCATATTATTACATTCACTACCGGGCATAACGTCTTTTTTTAAATTATAAAAATCAAACCCGTTTTTCATTCTAACACTGGAGCTTATGTTAACTTCCTCATTCAAGTTTTCTCTTAAGTCGAGAAAAAAGCTTTACACAAAAGTTTTGTCAACTCCAAACTGAATTCCAAAGAAATCTCAGCGCAGCTCTTTAGCAGCGTAACGGTCACGATTGCATCGGTTCCATTGGCCCTATCGCAGTCTTCTGAAAACGGATCTCAGACTTAAAAGTTTATTTTAAAACTTTTGTCACGATCAAACGAATGCTTTAGCTTCCTTTTCACTCGACGATTAATTTAAACGAGGCAGTACGGAAAGGAAAAGAGCAATTTTAAAAAGATTGGGAGAACAAGTAGAATGTGGGATGTGACTAATTGGGCATCAAAAAACGAACATTGAAATTTGAGACGAAAGGAGAAAGGGCGATGCGAAATTTTCCTTTTGTGTTTTCGGACGCTAATTGCGCGTGGAAAAGCGAGTAGCTTAATGTATTCTCGCGACGCGCAAATACGTAATACTCGCACTTTAAAGGTTGATTCTGTTTGAAGCGGGTATGCCATTTTTCAACTAGAACAAGCGCAGAAAATACTCTCCTAACGGATCTTTCTTGGAATATTTCGAAATCTAAGTTGGCGTTAGATCCAAGCAATTATCTTTTTACGCGCCAATTGCGTACACGGTAAAAACAATTCAGGAAAGTGTACGTTGTGTCAAAAATATGCGCATTTCGTGCGATTGTTTATTCGAAACTAAACGATGTAATTTGAATGAACGGACACCGTAAAATATCGAAGCTTCACTACCCGATTATGTCTATTAAAGTTTTCTTCGTTCCCATAAATTAGTACATTAATAAACGCATTTCGGTAATTTTAGTGTAATAACTAAATACTGCATAACGATACATCAGAAATTATGCCAGGAAAACGTTAAATGTTTAATTTGCCGAATTGTTTTTTTAAAATCAGTTGCATCAATTAATCGAACGACCTAAAATGATTAAAAACCTATCTCACTTTAGTTTAAATAGTTGTAATATTTAGGTTTACGTTATTTCCGTCGTCGTAAATAATCCATTTCCTTCCGTTTACTGAATACTGCATGCCCACAGGATGAAACGAAACGCATTTTCGTAATTACAGCATATCTTATTTTCTTCAGTTACAACGAAGATTGTAATCATTTTGAAGTCGGGTGCGTTTTTTTGGTCTGCCCTACATGAGGCAATTAAGGAATCGTAGCAAAACGCCTAGAAACTATTAATTGGCATATTAAGTAAGTAGTAGCCTCGGACTTTCAGTAAAAGTTTAATTTTCATAGTGAAATTAGCAATTGTTGCCGATGAATTGCATGAACGAAATCCATTGAAAAATATTCGTCCAGGTTGTTAAACACCGACCTTTGCCCTTCGCTGTCCTTTAAGAGCATTTTAATGAAGCACCGCATGAGGCTTACATGATGTCCATAGGCGCACGCCAGGAAAATTGCATTGAAAACCCACTTCCTCTTAGAGCCTATGCCTGCGTTTAAAATTGCTGCGGATCAAAAAAAGAAGAATGGAAGAAGCCATTTAACAACGAAGGGAGCGGGGTGAATCTTAAACGGAGAAATTCCCACTGGGCGTAACGCAAACTTTATGGAGAAATCGTGCAGAGAATAGAGAGAGAGAATCATTTGGCGGCCTTTACGTATACTATAGTGGCAGAGAACGGCAGGAAATTTATCGGTGAATTCATGTAAAATTTATAAGGAATTTCCGTTAAACGCTTTAATCTCTGGCACTGATCAAGTTTACATCAGACTATATTCTTATGACTATTTCTCGACAATTGTGGCCATTAAGGGTGAAAATGCAAGGTAAAGAGTGGATTTTTGGCAGAAAATAAAATTTTCCATCCTTAATTAACAACCACTAATGAAAATGGATTACACCAAAATTAGCCCGCTCTGATCTCAATTGATTTTGCTACATAGATTGTATTATAATGTTTTAATATATTTATTTAAAGCTCCTTCATTGAAGAATGATTGACATTTAAATTCTAGCCAAAGGGCGAACTCCGTGATTCTGTTTTGAATCGAAAGGACTAGATCTGCGCATGTTGTCTCTTAATACAAAACTAATCATAAGCAAGTTTCATGATTAATTCTTTCATGCATATGCGAATAATTGTTCTTTTTCTGAAAAAACCTGCGAAAGTTTTTGATTCGATGGCAGAGAAACGTAAAATTTCAAACCTTTTCCTAAGGAAGCAAAAGCAAATTGTTCATCGGGAGAGTTCATTTGAGTGTACCAAAAAGTGTTTTTTTTTTAATGTTAACATTTGTACGTTTACCTTTGTCCCCTTTTCGTTGATGGATCGGATGCGGAAGTAGACTGTATTTCCTTTTGCCTCCAAAGGTATGGCAGATATCACCGTCTGCGTCTCACCGGCAGGCAGTGGAGCCAACCCACCGATTGGCAAGACGTCTTGGACGACAGAGACGTTGAAAGGCGGTTCGGACGAAAGGATGGTATCAGCGTCGAAGGAGTAATATAGCAGGTACTTTTGCACTTTCATTTTAAAAAAAGAGAGAAAAATAATACGAGTGAATTAAACGATAGGAGAAAATTGAGTTTATTAAGGTTTAATCAAACACTGCATTTTATATTTGTCTAGTATTTCCTTGAGCACTGTGGTACTTAATGTTAAGGATAAGATGTGAACTTAAAGAGGACGAAGTTTTTGAAGAAGCGAAGGGAACTCGATTAAGTTGAGCGCGAGGAGAAAGGAGTATCGTAAGATCAGGCATGGAAGTACTTGGAAGCGTAATTGAAAACACGCTGTCCGTGCATTAAATGGAAATGTTAAGAGGTAGTGGAAAATTTGGCAATAAAAACAGGAGAAAGTCCTAGCGATTCGAAAGGACGACGACGAAAGCGAATAGAATGGAGAGAGAGAGACAGAGAAAGAGAGAGATAAAGATTCGAAGACTTCAGTCCAAATAAGAAATCAATGAGCATTCTGTTTAAAACAACCGCTCTGTCTTATTTTGGAGTTGCGTTACGTTACTTTAAAAATGTCTCAAGGAAACGGTCTATAAAATTATGTAATCAATTTATATAAACGTTTAGAATCACCAAATTATGTTAATAGAGTCGAAATCGACGTTAGTATTGTAGTATTCGTTAAATGAAAATTATGATCCACAGATTTGTTTATTTACATTGCTATTCTATATTAACTTTTTTCTAAGTCATACATTAATTAAATTAAAGCATAAATAATTAATTCATCTCGCCGTAGTCTCCGACCTTTTTTAATTAAGTCATACATCTTGAACCGTTTTAATTTTAAGTTAATGTTTCATTCGTACTTGATCGTCATTTTTTCTGAGGGCAAACGTTAATTGGTTAATAAAAATGTACGTGAAAGTGGTGGGAAAACACACGAAAATAAAAGTTCTGCTGTTTATATTTCCGCGTAAATCAAAAAATAAAACAGCATTCCTGCATTGTTAATATCGTTCTCCACGAGAAAAATTCCTAAGACCGAAGTTTACTCGTATATATTATTTTTTTAATGAAAGCATTCTCTCCTGTATTCACAAGTTTAAATTAGTCTTCTCATTTCGCGTCTTAGTTAGGGGGAATAAAATGTTCTTAATGCGCATTCCTCCACAGCTAATGCTTCTCTGATATGCGACATTTTAGGCCTTGAATAAAGCGATTGCAGGTAGTATATTTGAATAATTAGCGGAACAATGCGCTTTCCGCTTTTCTTGTTTTTTTTTATTGAATAAAGACTATTAGGGGATCTGGTTCGTTCCCCGGTCAAGCTCAGAATATTTCTCCTTTCCCAAGTTCACAAACTGCTTTTAGCGTTTTTAGAAGAATTTTCACTTTTATTTTTCCATATTGCGACGCGATGTTTTTTTGCAATTCCCAATATTCTATCTGTTTTGAAGAGTTCGAGAAAAATCGAGTGGGAAATTACAGAACATTTATTTGTTATTTTTATAATTTTCCAAAAAAATTGGAATGCTTCGGAAATGTATACACTTCAAAAGTTGTATTTTTACTAAAACAAACAACCAGCTTCAGAGAAAACGATTGAGAAAGCTCATGAAAGGCAAATTATAAATTCTTGACTTTGAAGCCACCTAGCGGAACGTGTATGAACTACTTGGAAAATCCAATCGGTGGGAAATTTATTGATTAATAGGAATTATCTACTTCTAAAAGAAATTTCCATATAGGTATCTTTTAAATAAGTGATGATGGAGGCAGTGACGTAACTATGAGCAGAAGGGCCCTCGGCAAAATATTATCCCTTCCCCACCCCATCAAACAACAATTACATAGACATCGTATGTTCAATTAAAACCGAAATAGGTTGTAAATCCTATCAAGTTGCTCTTATTAAAAATTATCAGGAATATGCTGAAAAAGTTAGCATTCTTAAATTACTCCGTCCAAAAATAATGTTTAACTGGAAAGTCATTCTGAAATTAGAATAATAAGGACTACTTCTTTAGTGGTTATGTATACAATTTTAATCGACCATATAGCTCTTAAAACAATAACTTTGGCTGACCACAGACGGACAGACAGATTGATCACATTAGCACGTTCATTCTCTCTAGAAAGCTTGCTAAAAAAGACCCCATCCAAGGCTGATGCTTTTCTGTTATGTAATATTTTGCGCCCGATTATGGTTTAGGCCAGTGTTTTTCAACCGGTGTTCCGCGGAACACTGGCTTTCCGATAGCATTGCCTAAGTTTTCCGCGAAATATTCCACCAAAATTATTTTTCTATACCTACATTTAGATTTTTTAATGAATTTAAAAATGAAAATATCTTCTAATTCGCTCACACACAGTAACTACATCTATCGCAGAAACAGAAAGTACTTCTATTGAGTACATAAAATAAAGGTTATATGTATGTAAATATATAAATATACATATATGTATATGCATATGTATATAGGTGTTCCGCCAATTTTTCCCACTCAAAAAAGGTTGAAAAATACTGGTTTAGGCATCGGATAATTCGGTTTTTAAAACAGCGCTGTCTATAGCCCGTACTTTGTATCAAAAAATTTCAAACGCGATTGTAATCTTTGCACGACAACATCAGCTTCAACTGACGCAGGAGGAAAAATGAACTGACCATGTCACTTTTCGAGAAGAAATTACTCTTGTAGTGTTTGTATTGCTATTAATAATGAGAAATTATATAGCTCCGCAAGCCATCAAAAAGAAGAGGAAATATGATGAAATGAGGTGATTAAAGAACTGCTTCGATAAATAATAAACTATTGAAATTCGTCCTGTAAGCAATAGATACTTTTATGCTGAATTAGCATTCTCCTATAACCGAGGTTCAATTAAGATCATTTTAAGTGGCAAATATTTGAAGATAATTAAGTCTTCGCAAGGAGTTGAAAATATGATTGAAAGAATATCATAGAAAAAAAACCATTTAATTTGCTAGCGGGCATTGGCATGAAAAAGAATAAGACTTTTCATGATCGGATTTCGCTTATAATTTAGAAGCGAGCAAAATAATTATAGAAAACCTTGGTGGTTTTAAATATTCTGCCCTCTTCCATGCAATGAATTCATTAAGGCATAGAGCAAAAAAGTAATAATAACCTACGTACATAAGAAGGAGCACAATTTAAGTGACCTCCCGGTTGCTTTCATCTCATAAATCTTTAACGCTGCATATCATTTCCCAGTGTATATGCAATCTTTCCTCTCCGAAGAGGTAGAAACTGCAGAGTGGAACGAATGAATTATTCACTATTTTGTGGCAGAAACGCGAATTCGCAGGGTAACAGTCCTATGGAAGTTTCAGGTATTGACTGGGCGATCCCTAAATTAGGGTCTGTAGGCCCACGCATCCCATCCGGTCCACCTTGTCTATGTCCTTTTAACAAAAAAAAATTTCGTATTATTGTCTGTAGTTTGATTGGCAGATGGGACCATATTTGGTCACAATTCATTCGTTAGGAACCTTAATATTGGTTAAATATTTGCTACTTAGGATCGTAACTCATAGTTGTGGTTATATAGTTTATGGTTATAGTTTTATCCTTATTCATAGGCTTTTCTTGCAATGATTTATAATAAAAATAATGGAGAGATAGTGATTTTACATTTATTCAAGGTCATGGTAAAGACAAAAAATTTGACCACTTCTTCGCCTTCTTTTATTACCGATCCAGGATTTGACGCAACCGCATATACGATTGGATCCTCCAAACATATTAAGATATCTCACAAAAAGAATGCCTTTTGACAAAAATGAGGAAATTTTGGGGGATACGCTGGCATGACATTTATTCGGTCACTCCTGCGACCAAGCTTTGATAAATAACTCCTTAATCGTGATCTAACGGCGATTGGTTGGATGGAAACGCAAAATTGAAAAACAATGAAGCCATCTTCATTTCAGCCTTTTTACCTGGTTATGATGTATTTTTTGCCTTTGCGATTTTAGTGAGATTGTTTAGGTATTATCATGAAACTTGAGGGACGTGTTCTTTAGAAGATACCTCGATCCTTTTTTGAAGCATCTCTGGGGCGAGGTGAGGTCCACTGCAGGGTTACAAGCGCGCTCTCTGATTCGTACTTGACCGGAAGGATCACCTTCAAATCGCGTATCCGCTGAGGTTTCACCTGTGAAAATTTCACCTCTTTAATTATACATGTGAGTGCCAGAAACAAAGGTATCAGATGACACTCGAGAATATTAATCTAACGTAGATGATTTAAAAATTATCATTTGTCCATTGCGTCGAATTAACATAAATTATTATAAACAGCAGAGTATTTATAAGTAGATGAATTCCATCCAGAAATGTTTATAAAAGTTTTTTATAAAGAATTAAATATAACAGGGCAAATTGCATAAAATAAACGGTTAAAATTTGACCTGTAACAATGTAAGGATATCGATCCCCAATTCAAGTTAATAGCAAAACCGTTTCTACTGAACATCATAAATGATGATGATTAACAAGATAAAATTGTAAGCCACGAATTTTTTTACAAATATAACAATTTATATAAGTATTGCAATTACTCCCCTCAGTTCATTATAAATTGATCCAAAAATATAATATGCCAGTAAAAAGTATCATTCTGGTTGAATATGAACTGAAGTAACCAAAGAATTAGCAGGAATAAAATTATCAGGATAATTGAAGAGATATGGATAAATTAATTCTAATAAAGTTAATGATATAATTAATACAAGGAATCCAACAATATCCTTTCGTGAAAAATAAGACGAATGGATTTTTTAGTGTGGATTAAAAAAGACAAGCTATTAGTACGAGATCTATAGTCTGTTCACTATCTAAAGTCTCTTGGCCTTCATAGAGCAAGTAGCCAATCACGAACGTTTCCCCTTCCATCACTCCTCACAACTTTCGCGCAGGAGGACAGATAACCAATCACGAACAGCAACAGCAAAGAAACGGCGGTAGAAATGGCAACGCAGACCGAACTACCTTCCCAAACGAAGTCTTCTATTGGCTGCTGCTTCAAGGCCAAGAGACTTTAGATAGTGAACAGACTATAATAATCACGTTAATTATCCATGAATTCTAAAGAAATTATAAAATTCCAATATCCATCTTCTTAGAGTTGTATGGCGTGGTTATTATATTATGGCGAAATGTATATGGCTCATATTAGTAGTTACTAATCCAAACAACTTTTAAAAGAGTACTGGTCGTTACATATTTATAATTTATGAATAATCAGCATGATTCTTCAAGCCCCAAAATCTTAATTTGGTGAATTGTAGGAGTTGATTAAAAATTTTATTGAACTTTATTTCTTTTTAGAATTACAAAATGGTTTTTGTCTGACGTGTACTAAAAAAAACCTTTCTTTAATTCGTACATTACGATTTTATTCAAGAATTTAATATCATATTGCATTCTTGATATTGAACTCAAATTCTATGAACTTCTTCAAATAGAAAATGCTTTTTTTATAGCCAGGGAAAGTCTTCCATAAGACACAAATTAGATAGCCATTATAATACTCGAAATTAATTTTAATGAAATCAGGCCTATCCCCTGTTGCAACTCATCCACCAGAAAAAGAAATAATGTAAGTTAGGAAATAAAATAAAAACGCATGGCAAACACAGAGGTTCTTACTAAACTTATTAGAACAGCTCTTTTGTTTACATCTGTTGAAAAGAAGATTGTCTTGGTGAACAACAATTACAATGCATTTTTCTCTCGCTAGCTCTCATCTGATGCGTGAGATATATCGACTGAACAATTTATGCAATGTCCGCCACAAAACAGAGCGAAAAATAAGTTTCCTATTAAAATTCGAGAGAGAGAGAGTCCCGAGAATTTTTTACACGATTTACTCCTTCAAAGAAGGAAAATTGTCTCTGGACTCAAACCCGGATACTCGTGTGAGAAAATCTCGAAGAGGAAAACTGCAATAAACCTTGGTCCTGTGAGTTGTGTACACCCTTTCCTCATTTCTGCTACATCCACTACCATTTGACATTTTAAAAATCATTCAAACGATATAGTTTAGTTTCAAGTACAGATTCTTAAGCTAATTCGACCCAGATTCGGATTCTCTCTTCGAAAAAAATATGCTTGGTTCTTTTGGCAGTACAACCGCCAAGGTCTAGTGATTGCATCTAAATTTTGACCAATTTAACAAAGGAATGTTATGGATATAAACGCCTACGCTATGCATTTCTTATGGGAAAATTTTGAAAAATCAATTCCGAACAATTCCACATTTCAAGGTTTTCCTGTTTCTCTCACGTTTATGTCTACGTACTTTCCAAGTTTCAGATTCTCCCCTATTACGGGTTTACCCCTTCAAAACAGGCGTGACGCACTCACGCAAGCAACTACACTACACAATTTATAGTACTAGCGGAAGTTCCCGTTGAATTTCAACGGATTTAATGAATCTAAAACTTAGACCGTGTAACATGTAAACATCGCTAGAATAAGATAGTACACAGTTTTAACCGTCGAATGAAGAAAATATTGCACTGTGAAAAATCGAAAATTACATGTGAACTTATGAGAAAATAATTATGGAATTAAGCACCCCCTCCCTCCAATTTTGTTGTCGCCATATAGCCTATGTTGACCGCAGGGTAAAATTATATACCTATGCGAAGTTACTTGACGATACCTTCAAACGTGTGGAAATCACAATTTGTGAACAATTTACATTAAATATTTAAGTTACTTACGTAATTTTAAAAACAGTTTGCTTTGGAGAACTCTACGCCCCACGAAATTATTATTAAAAACCGTTTAATAGTAATATTTCAATAAAAATCTACAAATATTTAGTTGCCATGTAAACAGAGCAAAATCGCGCACAGAAATTGAAAAACGATATTACGTTAAAAATTTTCGCATATAAATGTATTGGACTCTCAACTTCGGCGACAATGGGAGTTGCCATGCTAGCTTATAATTGGCACTGTCATAAAACTGATAAAATCACGTTTTTCTGATTTCTGAATGGATTTTTACGCTAATTCGATCAGGATTCGGATTCTGTCTTCAATAAAAATAAACTTTATTCTTTCCTTCATAGAGCCATCCAAGTCTTAAGATCGTACCATGTTTCTAAGTAATTTTAAAATTCAAATGAAAAATAAGCTGCACACATCCCTATGTTATTCAAATGGAGAATATGGAAAGAGAAAATATTTTTTGAATTAGAAAAGTCAATCAAATCGGTATAAAAACCTGACTACACCACTTAACTCTTTATTCCGGTTAAAATGACACGTTCCTTCTGTTTCTACGTGCTGTGGTTGCCGAGTTATAGAAAAACATAAATACAAACACATCTCTTTATAGATATCTATCGATATATGATACCGATAGATGGTGCTTCGATCGAATGTCCAATGGAAATATCTCGTTGTCATGGACGGCAAACGAATACGTGCCTATCCTAATTTGAATTGTACTGACATAAGATGAGAACGATGTAGCTTTACTTCACAGTCCTATTGGTATTATTTTCCATCTGTTGATACCACTTGATAATAACGCTTTGTCTAAGAAATTTAATTTCAACTCTTTCATCGTTACTCATTAATCTTAGCTTTCTAAATAACTTATAGTGCATAACATCGATAAAATGCATCTTTAACCCTAATGTTGGAATTTTCCGGAAGTTTCTTTCATTCCAGATTGTTTTGAATCCAACTTTACAGGGTCAGCCTTAAGCTTACACAGCCACGTAAATGCTCCTTGTTCTTATATAAACATTGGACTGTTTTTTCTTCGGATAATTGCGTTTCCCGAATTTGTCTTGAAGGTCAAGGCCGAGTTTTTGTCATTCACTCACCATATACCCGTTGACGCCTGTCACTTTGACGACCAGGAAACTGTCCATCGTCCTCTGCATCACGTACCCTTCAGAAACGCCACTCTCATAAGCATTCGATCCGCGACAATGGGTTTCTGAGAACAGGAACAACAGAATCGTACGTAATAGGGCGACATTCAAAGGCATTCAAACGCTGGAACCGATTTCTCCATCGAGGAATTGCGGGAGTAACATTTTTGTTTTTGGAGCAGTTGCTCTCGCAAATTATGAGAAACTTGGTAGCAGTAATTTCAACGTTATACCGATTAAAAAAAGCTCGAAAAAATTCTTTAAATTATAGTATAAAGTCTAATGTACAATGAAATAACATGAGTTTCTGGTCTAGAACCTAAAATAATGTCAAAAAAATACTGGTTTTATCTTTAGTCTTTTTTGCTTGAAATACCGGCAAAGAGAAAACCGTCAAAGGTTATGGTTGTAATGTTTTTTTCCGACACCTTGAGATATCACTTTTTTAACACGAGGTCGCCGAAGAACGCTTATTATCATAGTCGTAGATCTATATGCACGAGTTGATATCAAGGTGAGGCGATGGGTACACAAACCTTGGTCCCGCGGCATGATGGACCATCCCTCCTTCTGCGCCACGTGACTCAGCTCGGGCTTTCCTGCTCCACCTCTCACGGAGAGGCTTAAGGAGAAAGTGCCCGAAGCAGAAGGTATGACAATCCCTGAGTAAACTCCGTCATCGGCGACGAGGTCTGGATCTTTAAAGAGAAAATAAGATGAAACGATAGAAATTTACAGGAAAGCAAAATATGTTCGAGTCTGGGATCGAAATAATCGTATGAAACTCTGTATTAGGATTAGCAAATACTCAATAAATTGC
The DNA here is from genome assembly GCA_036926305.1 of Uropetala carovei. Taxonomy (NCBI): domain Eukaryota; kingdom Metazoa; phylum Arthropoda; class Insecta; order Odonata; family Petaluridae; genus Uropetala; species Uropetala carovei. The sequence continues at coordinate 810,727 of JAXCHB010000078.1, read as the reverse complement.
TCTAACACTGGGACACTCGTTGACTTGGCATTTTCGCAGCGTAGTGAGCGCCAAACTGCGTAAACAGGAGACGAATTACAAGTCGAAGTAATAAATACAACATTTGAAATTCCTTTTACATAATATAAATAAATTTATTATTTTTATTCCATAAAAAATGTGTACAAATACTTTTTTTATTTAAAGCAAAAATTACTTTATTTCAAAAGTACCGAAAAGTTAGGAAACTATATTAAAATAGTGCGTAACTTAAGGAATACCTTTTAATCCGACTTACGTAGAAAATCATTCTCTAGTCTAAGGAAAGCCATTAATGAAATGCCATGAGTAAAATATTTTCATTTTCTATTTATAAATAGAGAATAAAACGTTTACGATAAAAATGGAAAACAATTTCTGAGGAGTTAGTTATATTGTAAATTAGGATCGATATCTTGCAGTTTATTCGAGATCTTAGAATCTCCCCACATACAAACATTTATATTCATGTACCTCTTACTGGTCATATATTCTAAATTCCATTATAGTATTCTATACTATCACCTAAATCACGAATGGATTTAGGTGCAAGAGTGGGCTTACCAATCTTCCGCAACTGAAGACAAATACACCTATCCCTCGATTTACACGGTAGATAGATTCCGCAAAACCACCGTGTAAATCGAGACTAACATTTGTATAGAAAATGGGGAGATAGGTTCCAAAAAATTCCTTGTTATTAATAAAACGAATAATTAATATTTTATTTGTACATATGTACATATTTATTTATCACAAATTTCAATTCAGACATTTATGTAACATATATATTGGGTATGTTTTATTTGCACTAATCCAGATAAATATTAAGTCATTGATTAAACTTAATTAATATGTACTTATAGTAAGCATAAAAAATGAAAGCTCCTAAACGTTTACAAACAAAGAAAGTTTCAATCAAATTCTTATGAAAATGTATTTTTATTCAGTATCTTCTTCGCTTGTTAATGTAGCAACAATTTTCTTCTTCTTCCTCGGTTGTAATTCGTCACTACTGCCACTAACTTCCTCGGCACTAAAATTTTTTTCGAATTCATTTTCCATATGAGACATTATGGACCTTATTTCAATAAACTCCGTTATCGAGGTTTGTTTTTTATTTTTTTTCCAATTCCTTGTAAATTTCCTGGTACGGAACTAAGCAGTTTTTTAATTCCCTTTGAAATTTTAAGCTGCGATCCATGCTTGGATCGTTATCGAGGAAATAATTTTCCAATTCTCTAGCCTCTTTACTTATTGTGTCGATAGTAAGTGTTGGAACTGGGTCACCGCAATCGCTTTCAGGATCACTGGAAGTGGAATTGATAACCATGTCTACCAATTCATCTTCATTCAGACCTCTTTCCACCAATAATTCTTCAACTTCCCCAACAGCCAAATCATCTAAACCTTCACCTCCCACTAGATGTGCCAGATCAATAATCTGAGAATATGCATTCTCTGCTGGTGGGATATTAACACCATTCAAAACTACTTCGGGCCATATAGCTTTCCAACAGGCATTTAAAACTGATGTTTTTATTTCACGAATTGCCAACGCCGTTATTTTCACACAATCTAAAAATGTAAAGTTTTTCCAAACTTGGCTGACACTAAGCGTATTGTCAGCATCCAGTTCCTCCAGAATTTTTTGAAATGTACTTTTTTGAAATTTTACTTGCTTCCACCACCAGTATCGTGTAAAACCGAGTCTCTTATCGTATAAAACAAATCTGGTTACATTTTCTTGCCCGTGTTAAACCGAAACCGTGTAAATCAAGTACCGTGTAAATCAAAGGATAGGTGTATCTACTAATCCTTATGCGGCGATCATCATTTCAGTGTTATCCATTTGAAAATGTGAAATACTACACGTGCATGCAAATATTTGCGGAAAGTCAGGATAAAAAGGTTGAACGATCTCTCGCTTTGCAACCTATACTTTGGGCGAAGGATTATTTTATGTTCTTTTTACACTCCCACTTTCTCTCCAAAGTGCTAACGACTCCTGTTGGTTTAGGTTGGCGCTACAGGAGCGCGCTTTCCTTAAAAACGTCGCATTGCTTAAATAATATACAAATAGATTACAGCATTGACTTCCACACACTCTCGCTGGCTAGGAAAATCATTGGGTGGAGCAGTGGTTTCCCAACCGTGAGCCGCGGCACGCTCGGGTGCCGTAACTGATTTTTAGATGTGCCGCGAAACAATTAGTTTAGTAAAAAAATAACGATTTATATGTTTTGGTAGGTAAATAGGGCATTTATTTTCCTAAATTCAATTACGATTTGGCGTAAAAAAAAGAGTACCTAAGTCCAAAGGTTTTAATATTCATGTGTAAAAACCTTGTTTCGAGGCTGGTGTGCCGCGAAATTTCGTTTATCTCTGAAAAGGGTGCCGCGCCTTTAAAAAGTTTGGGAATCACTGTGGTGGAGTAAGTAAGAGAACTACCCCCCCTCCCTCTCCCCATCCCCTCCTGTGGTTTTCTTCAATGAAATTCTCTACTTTTTAGGCGCATTTCGCTTACAGCGTGAACGCTTATTGTCATGGGACTGTCCATCCGTCCGTCCGTCCTCTGTCTGTCTGTCTGTCCGACCGTCCGCATGTTCGTTCTCGGTTTCTAATGAACGGACTTTCATGAAATTTGATATTAAGGATTTACAATCAAAGATAATAAGAAAATCGTAAAAACGAATTACGTATGCCAACCAGGAGTACCACTTTACTGGTGATAAAAAATGAACTTTCCGTCATATCTCCTTAAGTATTGGTCGCATCAAAATAGATAGAACCTGTACAACTAGTAAAGAAGAGTATTTATTTTCCTATACATTTTTATCGTAGGAGTGCCGTTATCGATAAAATCAAACAAGAATGTCTTAATTCGAGTTGAACTTTCTTGCATGGTCACTTTTTCATTGTTGCTAACATAAACAATCTCACAAACAAACGTTTAATTTCCTTACATGTGCATTCAATATTTATAAATAGGAAGAAAATGGAGTATATATGTCGAAGAAATGAACTTTAAAACGCTATATCCCTTACGTGCACATATATTAACATTTCATTCAAATACTCCATTGCACGAAACGCGCTCATTTGTGACACGGTGTACACTTTCCTAACTTGTTTCGCCCTCTGGTTGTTCATTTACGTTTGATGCTGGATACGTCATTTTCGCAGTTTAAAGCTTTGGATCGCAAATTTTTGTTCGTGAAAATTTGAAACAGATTAATAGTTTTTTTACGTTTTCACATCGAGAAAAAGCCCTTGGTTTTCGTGCGCATATGGGCCTTCCATGCAGTAGCTGATAGATTTCTAAAAAAAATAACCAATCTGTTTTCTGTCCTAAATAGTTCCCACGTTGATCGGAGGGTTTATGTCATATCTATAATGTTCAAAAGACGTGTTGCCGCTGCAACTTGCCAGCAAAAGGGAGCATATACCGTAGTGTATCTTTGGAATCCTTTGCTGTAATGTGGCGCTATATTTTCTTGGAATTTCCTGTTCGGTCGCTCAGTCGTTAGGAGGCAAAATCGAGTCGAAAGTGTAAATAGATTAAAACGAGTCGTTTTTATGCGTCATTTTCCCTGTAGTAATTTTTACACGCGCTTCTAAGCGGATTTGCGACATTGAGACATTCTTATTGTGTGAACAGTGAGCCATTAACTTAGATTTCTGGAAAAAAATATTTAAAATTCCATTCTCGAGAAAATCTCTATTAAGCGAACTCTTCGAAGAAAATCTCGTGGCAGCCCTGAAATTAAGTCGCGTGGAAACTTTTCTTAAGCGCGCTGAAAAAAAAACACGAACGTGACGATAATGTGTAACGTTTCTAAAACGGAGAGGAAAACTTCATTTTCTTTATTCGGCTTACCAGAGCGTCGCGAATATTGCGAAGTGCTCCCGAGGCAGGAGATTCCGCGGCATTCCGACCGAAACATGAGAAGCGCAGCAGCGCCAAGTTGTCGAAGTTTCGATACATCGAATTGGATCGAAGCGAAGATTTCCTAATCCAGTTTTTGTTTCTTCACGCGGTCCTGTTATTGTTTATGCAGTTATTATATAGTAGTAGAAATTTGTGTATTCCAAGCTTAAATTTTGCAATGTGAAGATTTTAATAGGCTCTAGAAAGCGTTTCGAACATTTAGCAACCGAAGAGGATGGATGAGAAGATATATATATATTTTAAAGATTAATCTAAGCGGAAGTTAATAATAACGACGAAAGAAATGATACCATCGAGCGTTAATATCACGTATGTTTATCTCTCATTCATGTATTGAGAACAGAATTGTGTTGAAACACGCCAAAATTTTTCGGCAGCTAAAATAAAGCGAATATTAATGCTGACATTAATTACATAATGTAATAACCTAGCTATACCGCAAATTTGAAGATAGAAGCCGATAAATATCGTGTCTACGACATTCATATCAGAAAAACGCAAGTTATGGATCCGAAATGTTCTATTTAGTTATGATTACTATCGTTAATTCGTGGAATTTTTACGTGTGCACTATTATAAATTTACCGCGTTTATCTGATTAATTTCCATGAAAATATTATAACTAGTTTTAATAAACTCCACTAGCAGCAGTGCCCGTTGAATTTCAACGGATTTAGTGAATCTAAAACTTCGACCGTGTAACATTTAAGCATCGCAAGAATAAGATACAGTTATACCCGTCGAATAAAGCAAAAATGAAGAAAACCGCTCCGCATTTTCCGATGAATGAAGAAAGAAAATCTTACGAAAATAACGTATAAACTCCCTCCCCCTCCCTTCCACACTCTCCTTCCCTTCTCCCCCTCCCTCCCTCTACCTCCCTCCCCTCTCTCCCTCCCTCCCCCTCCCTTCCACCCTCTCCTTCCCTTCTTCCCCACCCTCCCCCTCCCTCTCTCCACCCCTTCCTACTAATTCCCTCTCTCCATCTCCCTCCTCCGTTACCATCCATCTCTCTCCCTCCCTATCTCGTATTAAATCATTCAAAGCGAACAAACTTACATTCTCCTTTATATGGTAGATTTTGAATATAATTCAATTAAAAACAACAAATACTTGGTTTCCATGTAAACAAATTAAAATCTTACGCAGAAATTGACAAACGATATTTCGTTAAAATTTTTCCCCTATAAATGCATTGAACTCTCAGTTTCGGCGATAATGGGAGTGGTCATGGTAGCTTATAATGGGTATTGTACTAAAACTGATAAAATCACGTATTTTATTGATTCTAATTGCATTTTTATGCTAATTCGATCAGGATTCGGAGTATTTCTTCAATAAAAATAAACTTCTTTTCTTCGTAGAACCATTCAAGTTTCAAGTTCGTACCATGTTTCTAAGTAGTTTTAAAATTCAAATGAAAAATAAGCTGCACTCGTCCCTATGTTATTCAAATGGAGAAAATGAAATAAAGAAAATATTTTTTAATTTGGACAGGTCAATCAAATCGTTATAAAAACTTTACTATACCACCGTACTCGTTATTCCGGATAAAATGATACCTTTCTCTTGCTTCTACAATCTGTAGTTTTCGAGTTTTAAAATTATGATACACACACACACACATTCATTTTTAGGCGCGTTTCGCTTACAGCGTGAGCGCCTATTATCGTCGGTCCGTCTGTCCGTCCGTCCGTCCGTCCGTCCGCATGTTCGTTCTCGGCTTCTACCGAACGGATTTTCATGAAATTTGATATTAAGGACTTTCAATCAAATATAATAAGAAAATCGCAAAAATGAATCACCCAATCCCAATCAGGGGTACCACTTTACTGGGGACAAAAAACTAAATTTTCGTCATATCTCGTAAAATATTGATCATATCAAAATATTTTTCAAATAAAACTTGTAGAACTAGTAAAGTGGAGTCTTTCCTTTTCTATACATTTTTATCGTAGGAGTAGCCGTTATCGAGAAAATCAAACAAGAATGTCTTATATCGAGTTGAACTTGGAAAATTTCTTGCATGGTTACTTCATTGTTGCTAACATAAACAATCTCACAAACAAACGTTTAATTTCCTTACATGTGCACGTAATATTATTAAATAGGAAGAAAATGGATTATTTATGATGAAGAAAAGAACTTGAAAACGTTATTTTTCCTTACGTACAGGCACCTATATAATTTCTTTCTAGTACTCCATTGTACGAAACGCGCCCATTTGTGATACGTTGTACACTTTCCTAACGTGTTATGTATTAGATTGGTTTCATTTGGATTCTCGTCAGGTAGATCTTAACCGCCTATCATGGCGCACGCTTTTATTTAAATTCCTGAAGTACTGCATAGTCTTTCATCATATGTTTCCAAACTTCGTACTTTTTTTAAATTTTGAAGAAATTTGTCGATTCCAGAGCCGTTCGTTTCACCGGTAACCAACAAATAAACATTACTGGAGGAATTTCTAATAAGTTTGGCGTGAGATGAGAACGTGGCCCTTTAAAATGTGGACGGAGAGAAAGAGAAAATACTGTTCTTGACCAGAAATCTTCTTTCATTCTCTAACTGAAACTTACAATTAGATTTCTTTTTCAGATTGAATTTTTGATTGTTGGGAAAGGGCTAACTGATGTATTTTATCTATGAATATGTCATAACAATATGATCGAAATTTCCTTTAGATTCCGATAATTGAGATCTTTTTTACTCTCTCCATATACCTACGTATTCATGAAAAAAATTTCAACGGAAATACACGTTTTGAGGTCCCTAGAACACGTTTTGACTATTTTCTCGATTATGTCTCTGTGATAGGAATTTTGTGGGCACTCTAACTCAAAAAGTATTTGTCATCTCAGTACCAAATTTCAAATTTAATATTTTCATCATAGTGGCAAGAGTTGATTACTTTTTGGACTATATACGCAAACCGGAAGTGGATGTTTATTCTTGTCGTTTTTCCGTTTTTCCTTTTTTCATATACATAGTACAAAGAAAGTATTGTTTTCATGAAAAAAATCGACTTCGAGATTTCAACGGAAATACATGTTTTGAGGTCCATAGAACACGTTTACACTATTTTCGGTATGATGTCTGTGTGTATGTGATTGTGGGCGCTCTAACTCGAAAAGTACTTGCCATATCGTTACCAAATTTCATATATAACACTTTGGTATGAGCACAAAGAGCTGATTAGTTTTTGGACAATAACGGTTAAACGGATGTCGAGGTTTATTCGAAACCCGATTCGGTTTTGGCGAAATATCTCCGTTAAAACATCATTATTGTATATACAATTTTATACAAATGTTATGGAGAATGTAATTTCCTACACTTTCATTTGAAACAACTTTCCATAGCGGTTCTTGTTTTGGAATTATTTATAAATAATAGGTTTTTTCGGTTTCCGTCAAATATCTCCTTGAAAACGTCGTTATTTGTAATATTCGTGAGGGCCAAAGTTGTAGAGAATAATATTTCTTCCAAGTTTTGTTTGAAACAAATTTTCGTAGGACCATCCATTTAGAAGATATTCAACTTTTTTCGTAATTTTCAGTATACAGCGCCAACACCATGTAGCGGTGAATTCTGTAAACATATTCAGAATATACCTAATTTACGCCAATAAGAACGACTGTATTCTTTTACGATACGAAATAATAATTTTACCGTATAATGCTATTCATAATAATTTAAATACCTATACCCCAAATATGGAGAAAGTCATGTGTTGGCCGCATCAGATTTTTTCAAATATCTCCTTTAAAACTGTATTTTCATAAATAGTTGTTATTATAAAAGTTGTAGAGAATAACATCTTCTACAAGTTTTTTATGGAACAAATTTCCGTAAAACTGATAGTTTAATAGATATTTTGATTTATCCTCTAAATTTACGTTAAATACGTCGCTAAGTGATACCATTGTTTCCGCTGCTATGCGGTACGTACACCTCCAAGGGTGATATTAATTACTCATAGATATTTTGTTATCCGTAGAAACAGCTAACAATTTTCATTAGTTATTGTTTTTTAATAAAATATTGAAAAGAATTCTCGAGTGTAATCTCTGATAATTATTTCTGAGAACTCTGACGTCGAGAGTAATCATGTTCATTGCTTTGCATGGAGACAGTCATGTGTTGGCCACAAGATTTTTTTGTGGAATTTGGGTATTTTTTTATATTTTCCCTATAACTTGCCGTAAAATGCACCGACGTCAGAAGAGGGATGTTTCGAATGGCCGCGTTTCTTCTAAAAAGAACTCACCCAATCCGTCGTCCTTCAGGGACACATGATCCACGTCTTCGTGTGGACCATCCATGTTCTCGACCTTGAGAACGACCTCCACTCCTAGAATGGGCCGGTGACCCTCGCTGACCTCAGCGTACGCTAAGAAGTCTCCCCTAGAGAGATCCACGATTCCCTCTCTTCCTAAGGCGAGGAATCTCACCCCGGGGAACTCACGACCCTCAGACCTCTTGCGCTCTTGAGAATAGGTTTCGTAACTCAGTGTGGTTTGCGGGCCGCAAGGATTGCTTCTGCATTCGACGCGCAAGGTCCAGTTTCCGGGCTGAGAAGAAGAAAGAAAGAGACAGATGGCCGTTAGGAGTGTACTTAATGCTTTTAAATTATACGCTATAGGAAGGCATCCCTTGTTACTTGCAGCATAAGGCAATTTTATTGACAGTTTGTTCTTTAAAATCATTACAAGTTCAAAAAAAGAATTACTGTAAACTCCTAGTTATCCGGAATGCCCGGGGAATTGGGTTTTTCGGTTAAGTGAATATTCCGGTTGCTTGAGAGTTTTATTGGAGAGGCCTCAATAAAGAAATTGGGTACCAGAATAAGAAACAGGTGCAGAATTGTACATTCACCTTGGAATTGCTAACCTGTAGACTAGGTAATCTACTCACAATTGTTCTTAAATAATTCCTTGACATTCAAGGAAGTAATGAAATTCAAATGTACAAGTATTCAACACGTTTAATTGCAATGTTTTAATATGTACTAACTGCATTACATCCTACGGAGTTTGTCATGTTCTATTTCTATTAGCTTATCTTTTGTTCTAATAAAAACTGGAGGTAAGGGTTAACATAGTCTAACCTTTAGGATTTTCCGACCAAAAAAATTGTTCCCTTGTCTGAGAAAAGGAGAGAAATTATCCACACCCAACTCAATGTATTAGCAGAAATTCTTGAGTCAAATTGGCATTAAACCAAAGAGAAGCGAATAGTGGCACGCAATCACGACACCATTACATACAGTGCAATTATTAAAGTCACAACAGTTATCGGCAGCGTCATGGTCAACCGATTTTTTATCACCCTAAACATCTATACGTCTGATCCCATGCCTAATTTTAAAACACCTGTTGATGCATCTGAAAATGCACACGTTTCACTAATCTCCATATGTTTATCAAAAAATCTTTAGCCTTTTCAATAAACATTAGTCCAGAAATAGGAACTCCCTCGGAGCCCTTTATAGAAAGCCATTCATAAATATCAACACCCAGTTGTTTCGGCTTACGAAGAGTGCGCCGATATTCAATTACTCTAGTTGTCTCAGAAGACGTAACGAATTTCATTAACTACTAGCTGATCCAGCGCCATTTTTGGGCGGTGAATTTTCAGTTGATTTATAAAAAATGATGAAGTATGTAAAATAAGTTGATCTCAATAATTCACATTTAACTCTAAAAATGCATTTCCTTACACAGTAATTGATCGCGAACTTTTATGTTTTTCTTTTTATTCAAATATGTCCTTTTTTATATAACAATCAATGCAACCGTTTATGTAGATTATGAATGAAGAGAAGATAACCATGTAATGTTTTTAAAAAAATAACGTGTGTCCCTATCCTCATTTAATTTTAAATTTATGCGTCAGACTATTTGCTTTAATAAGCATTGTATATGTATAATATGATGGTTCTACGTACTAAAATGTAAGTTTCCAGCATTCAAATGATGAAATGAAGATTCACCCGCTTTGAATAAATCGTTAGAAACGCTTCCCATACGCAGTTAACTGAATAATTATCCGTAAATATTTACTTTTCTATGTATACTAAAGTTTGAAGTATTCTTTTTAGTAACTAATATTATCGGACTATGCACTCAAGTCGTATGATCGTATAGTTCAAATCAGTTCCTTCCGCTAGAGTTTTCTTTAAGTAAAGGGGCTCTGCCCCTTACCACTGTCCGGTTTACACCCGTGAGATTGGTGGCAAAAATAGAGCATACCTGTCTAGCTCTGTTTAAGAGCTTGTGTGTTAAGTCTTCCGTCTCTTTTCCACATCCATTCGGGAGAATATCCCATAAGTCGGTCAGAAATCTGCATTTTAAGTCATATTAGAGAGGATATTAATGCTACACAGTAATTGATCACGAACATTTATGTTTATAATTTTCTTTGTTTCTTATTATTGAATAATATGTCCTTTCTTTTTTATATAAGAATCAATGCAACCGGTTAATTTGATTATCAATGAAGAGAAGATAACCATGTAATGTGTTAAAAAATAACGTATATCCCTATTCTCATTTAAGTTTAAATTTATGCGTGAGTCTATTTGCGTTAATAAACATTATAGATATATAATATAATGGTGCTACTTACAAAGAGATAAGATTCTAGCATTCAAACGATGAAAGGAAGATTGGGAAGATTCAACTGCTTTGATTAAATCGTTAGAAACGCTTCTCATACGAAGTCAACAGAATAATTATCCGTAAATATTTATGTTGCTATGCATCATTAATTTCGATGCTTAAACAAAAGTGCGAAGCGAATAACGCTATTCTTTCACCTATTTGAAGGTTTAATTGGTATTAATTGAATCGGAAGCAACAATGACGGTCGCTTTAGCAACGCCCGGAAAGAGTACGAAATATCCGTAAAAATTCGAAAACAATAGCGTATTTCTTAAAATCTCGACCGTGTAACATGTAAACATTGCAAGAATAAGATACTATAGAGTTTTAGCCGTCGAATAAAGTAAAAACGAAGAAAATCGGTCCATATTTACCTATTTTAACGAATGAAGGAAAAAACTCGAAAATCCCGTGTAAACTTATGGGAACATATAATTGTCTCTTGGATTCGAACCCGAGACTTTATGAAAATGAGAATAGTTTTCTAGGGACCTCCTATCTTGTAGAAACAAAATGCAGTTTACCGCATATCTCTACGACGAGCGGCTTCTGAGATACAGGGGGGACACTCCAAAATTGTATATAGGATGATTTCTGTGCCTTAATGCCATAAATAGTGAAAGAACTGACATTGAACCATTCATCACGGTTCTCACCTTTCTCTAAATGTTTTATTATATCAAGTTTCTGGGTTAAGGTTAGCACAACCCGTTTCCTTTTATCACCTTTAGCGCATATTGGAGTTTTAGGAGACATTTAAAAAGGGCTTGCGAAAGATTTTATTATTAACACCAAGTCCAGGAAAAATACACAATTACGTATTGCGACTGCCGAAAACGCCAATTTTAGCTGTAACATTCCGCATTAGATGTAAACTAAAAATTGCTGAAAGCACCAATTTTAGCGGTAAAATTCCGAACTAGACATAGTAAAAAATCGAAAGGTAGGAGATGCCGGTTGCTTGAGAATTCCGGTTGCATGAGTGCCGGATAACTGAGAGGTTACTGTAATTTATTCGTTTGAAATGAATGCGGCAACAGAAGCTTGTTATTAAAGATATTCTATTAATTTCGATATAGTCATACAAAGATTTTTTTCTATCATTCAATAAATAGGCACCAGATAATGTTACTTAAACATATAAAGCTAATTTGGTCTTTCTCTTGTATAATGACGATATATTAATGGATTACGATCTGTAATAAATAGGCACTTTCATAGAGTGCGGCAGAGCCATTTGCAGGAGTTTGTTTTTCGTCAAAATTTGCGAGATAAGTATAGCAAAGTTTTTCAAAGCCATGGAGTCGTTTTGTCCAACGAACTATCAATCTATACACGAGGAGAGGAAATTACTGCGACACTCATTCGTAACATTATTATGAATACTAAGTAACCATTCATATTAAGACTCCGTTTGAATGCACTCTTAACTTATGTTAGATTCCGTGACAGGAAGCTAATTTAAAAGGATTGTCTCGACGCTCTTAAGCGGCACTAAGCCAACGGCCATTATCGTTTCCATGGTGTTCGTTTCTGGGTTACGCACCTCCGCGTCATCGAATTGGCATTGAAATTGTCCATTGACGAGGCGGCAGTCGCCTTTTGACACGTCCACTGCAGTTCCATTAGGAGAAACGAGTGACGTCACTGCTCCATCTGCAGATTCGATGAGGAATGAGGCTCTCCTTCCCAGCGCTTCCTCCACGTAGATGGAAGCCTCGTTGGATTCTCTCTGTCCCAAATGCAGAGCACCTGTTGCCACCTGCGAAAATAGACAGTAGTTTACTCATCGGTCATTTCGCGCTGCAATACTCCGTTAAGGCTCATGGTAGAGGGTGTCCTTTGCAGTGGCTTATCCAGGAATTTATCAGGGAGGGGGGGTTTGAAACCGAAATCTAGAGGGAGGGGGGTGTTTGAAGCTAAACCCCATGATGCTTTTTACTTTCTCATATACGAAGTATATTGAGAAATTATTGTTATCGCGAAGAAATTCGACCACGAGATTTTGACGGAAATATACGTTTTAAATGTAGCTGAGTCCGAAAAAGTGGTATTCGCAATGCCATCTGTCTGTGTGTTCGTGGCTCTAGAGACTAAACGGTAGAGCGAAAATGAATGAAATCTCAGACTTACAATTAGCCATTTTGTCATACAGAATACATATGAAGAAATGGTTAACATTGATTAATAATTAAGGGAAGTTTGTTCTACGCATTTTAAAAAACAATTCGATTTTCTCAAAAACGGCTCTAACGATTTTGATCAAATTTCGTACAGTTACTTGAGTTTACGTCTGAAATAATAGGTACTACATATTTCATTTTTCTGAAAGAATGAATATAAGGCTAGTTTATTATTGGGCAACTTTAATAATAATTGTATTTTAGAAAAAACGGCTCATACGATTTTCATCAAATTTCGTATAGTTATTTAAGTTGATGTTTTTTTTAACGATTCTACATGGTTCATATTTTTCTTAAAATAATTAAACGACACATTAATATATGAGAAAGTTTGTACAATGTATGTTGTACCGATTTTTTGGTGATTCGCCAGAGTGAAGGAAACTTTCGAATCGGGAGGGGGGGGGGGGGGGTCATGACCTCCAAAACCCCCTCCTCCTGGATACGCCACTGGTCCCGTAAAATTTTAAACAATAAGGCCGTTTAACAACAACGATATAAATATCAACCGTAATTATAATTATGATATAATTAGCTTTTTAATATGTGGTTCTAAATAGCATTTAACGCAAATTTATATGTACTTTGATAAATAATGAGCATAGCTTCCATGTCAATTCAATTGGGATTACGCTATCTTATTAAATTCCTAACAATTGTGTTATAATGGCAAGGAAAAATTTTATGCTCAAAAAACCTCAAATTTTGTGGTAAAAACATTAATTTAGGATAAATTCGGCTCGTATTTGAAATTCGACGGCAGGAAAATGAAACTTCAGTTATTTATTCGTTTCTCGGTTTATGTCCCGTCTTTGTACCGTGATTATAAGTAATTTAAAAATGCAAATTAAAAATAGTTCTACACTCATCCCTGTATGTCAGTTGCAGGACGCGGCAAAATACGTGACGCTGGATGATTAAATTGTTCGCCATTTCGAATAAAAGTGACGGAGAGAAACGAAACCTTGACCATTCACTATGTTAGGATGTAAGGAAGAAGTGTACCAAATTTGGTTCTTCTAGCTTTTATCGTTTAGGAGTACCATGAACAAACATACAAACAAACTGTTTCAAATATACAGCAGATAAGCATGAGTCATACATTTATAATGAATGCAGATTTAATTAAACATAGATGTAAGCTGTAATGAGTTTTGAAAAATTTTCCCACCTTAATAGAAATTACTATTTAAATTGCAGTAGTAGCATACGGTAGCCGACTGGGGCATCTATTAATCCTTGGAGGATGCTACGAGTAATTTCGTTTTAGAAATTCAGTTTCTCTATTTGAACGATGTTGGGATTCTGAGGACCTTCTTTGAGGCTCTTATTGAACGATTTGAGGTATTAAGAACACGTGCGACAAAGTTGTACTTATTAGTGACTAGCAAAATTGCCCGGCGTCGCTATGGTATTTAGCATTTTCCATTGCTACAAACCTATAAAAATATCGTTTTTCATTATTAAAATCTAAATTTTACGTTAAATCTGCTTAGATTCGAATCCTGTCTTTAAAAAGTATAAAGTTGATTCTTTCAGATGAGTATTATTATCTCGAGTTCGTATCTTTATTTTAAGTAATTTAAATGGCAAATCCTGCGAGTCAAGTAATCGATTTTAACGTGTTATCTTATGGGAAATTGTCGATCCCCTATATTGGCAACACTGACTAATCCCGGTTGACCAGACCTTGATCATTCACTATGTTAATACATAAGTATGAACCGTACCAGATTTGGTTGTTCTAGGTCTTATAGTTTGAGCGCGCGTAATGATTATGGAAAAATGTTAATCCCCTATATTGGCAGCACTGACTAATCCCGGTTGATCAAACCTTAACCATTCACTAAGTTAATACATAAGTAAGAACCATACTAAATTTGGTTGTTCTAGGTAATATAGTTTGGGCGACATAATGATTATGGAAAAATGTTTACCCCCTATATTCACCAAACCTTGACGAAAACCTGGCTCGAAGTATGAACTTCCTTCATTTACATTTGGTGGCTCTATCTTTAACCGTTCTCGGGCTTGAAGCGGACATATAAACAGACAGACCAAAACTTATTACATATTAAAATATTACATATTAAAATTTACGAAGGTTTTTATTAGCCACCGAGAATTCGATAAATTTTACGGCGGCAGGACAATTAGCGCCAGGGGGCGACGGGAAGAGAAATTTTAAGACGTCTCAAATCCAATTAACAACAATCCTATTTAACAACAATACAGTTCCATCTCTAAGATACATTTTCATCTAAAACGTTAAATTTTCGTGTTCAAAAGTAATTTATGGACATATTCGACACATATTTGAAAAACAACAGTAAGAAAATGAATTTTTATTCTTTTAAGCGTTCTTTCGTCCAAGTCCCAATTTCGTACGATTATTCTAAGTAATTTTAAAATGCAAATGAAAAATATGCTGCATTCGTTCCCGATGAGAAATTTCAGTTCTCTAGTTTTTATGAGCATTTATTTAATTTTTTTGAACTCATCCCCTTTCCAAGCTAAAAATTATAAAATAATCCCGAGGTGCACACCATCAGGGTGCTCTTAGTATGTATGCGAAGTTTCAGTTCTCTAAGGCCCGGTTGCATAAAGATTTCGTTATGGAACCAATAACTATTGGACTCATAAAGTTATGGGGCTCATAACTTCCCCCGTGTTTCTTGAAGCTATTGTCGTCATAAGTTACCTTTCAATAGCTATTGCTCCGTTCACGTAGTTTTGCGGAAGCCGCTAGGTGGTAGCACGCGCGAAAACAAAAAAAATTAAGCGAGAAATTCAAATTAAAAAATAAAATGTAATAAAAACATTTACAAAATCAAATTAATCCGTCTATTTTTTCCACTATCGGCATACTTGTCAATAACTTCATCAGTTATTTTAATATCTCTATGTATGGATAACAGCGCCAGTCCTACAAGACGTGATTCAGGTATTGTGTTTCGTAAATATGAATTAAGTCTTCGCAAGGATGAAGTAGCTCTCTTTTCAATAACTTCATTAGTTATATTAATATCTCTATGTATGGATAACAGCGCCAGTCCTACAAGACGTGATTCAGATATTGTGTTTCGTAAATATGATTTAAGTCTTCGCAAGGATGAAAAGGTCGTTCAACAGTAGCTGTGGAGACAGGAAGTAAAGCTAATATTTTGATAAGAACATATATACTGGCAGTCCCCGCTTATACGTCAGGTTACGTACCTCAAAACTGCGACGAAAGCGGATTGACATTTTTAAAATGATTACATCAACAAAAGAAAATTCATTAGTAGATCACGTAACAGACAGAGAAGCTAATGGGTTTTATGTAATGATATCTAAATATAATAAAAACTATAATCCACTAGGGAAGCCTTAACTTATTGGAATTCTGTAAGTCAGAATAAATAGAACAACAAACTATGTCAAAATCCCACTATATTAATCAATAACACAACCAGAATATAAATCAAACTGTAATTCGTAAAATAAAAAATAATAACAAAACGTATTCTATATTGAACGAGACAAACGGGAAAATGATAGCTAACAATAATTCACGACGTACATATTAATTATTGAATTACAGCGAACTTTAATTGATAAACAATCATAATATTAAAGAAAAAAGCACGCTAATGTCTACAGTAATAGTAATGAGACGGTAATGTCAACAGTAATTGTAACAACACGCTAATGTCGGGTATGTAAATATAGCATATAAGAAATTGCATCTTACTTAACTCAAAGAAATTCTGCTATTTATCGTAATGTTATAAATGCACTGTTCCCGTCAATGTGCACACTGTATAAACAATGTAACGAAAAACAAAACGTAAGGCATGTTATGACAAAACATCCGCCATCTTAGATTCTTATGGAACTCATAACATCTTAACCGTACCCATAGGTAGAGATAAGTTATGGAAAGGCTTATGGAACCAATAAGTGCTATTGAACGTTTCAGAAACTGCTTTTAGCGATTTTTCATAAGTTATGTAGTACATAGGCCTATCGGTTCCATAACTCGCGTTCAAGAAACCGGCCCTAAGTCTTACGGTCTTGGAGGTATGCAGGAAACACACACACACAAACAATGACATTTATTATTATAGATGAGCTAAGGGCATGATCACAGGGTGCAAGAAAATACTTTGAAATAATAAATGGAACTGAAGTAACAAGACGGTATAATGAATCTTAATTACAATACAGGAATATTGCTATGATTCCGAACGCTTTTTGGCTGCTCGCACAGTAAATCTAAATGTACAATATAGTTTTGACCAACTTCTAAGTGAAAGGTGAGATGCGAGGGCCTTCGATCTGTTTACGTCGGCATATATTGTCAGTAAAAAGATAAACTGTAAGTAGAAATATGTTGTGGCGAAGAACCTAGTGAGTAATTTATTTCAAAATCTACTTTTGAGATTGAAGATAATGCACAGCGTGAGAAATGATTAGTTAGTCGAAGTTTACATAGTAATAGAGTGAGTGCTTCTCTGGTCGATTTTAGGGTTTAGGAGTTTTATTTACATTATAGCCAAAGCATGCCAAAGGCGTCGCCGAATTCTGAGAAAATACGAGCATTACCCAAAGGTAACTGACGCTTTGATAGATCAAACTTTGATAGAAGTTCGTAGGAAACATTTATTTTCATCCCGACACGATACGACTCGCTATCAGGGCACTTCATCACGGTGTGGGTGTACATATTATTCCCAAAGGACCAGTGGCGTATCCAGGAGGAGGGGGTTTTGGAGGTCATGACCCCCACCCCCACTCTCGATTCGAAAGTTTCCTTCACTCTGGCGAATCACCAAAAAATCGGTACAACATACATTGTACAAACTTTCTCATATATTAATGTGTCGTTTAATTATTTTAAGAAAAATATGAACCATGTAGAATCGTTAAAAAAAACATCAACTTAAATAACTATACGAAATTTGATGAAAATCGTATGAGCCGTTTTTTCTAAAATACCATTATTATTAAAGTTGCCCAATAATAAACTAGCCTTATATTCATTCTTTCAGAAAAATGAAATATGTAGTACCTATTATTTCAGACGTAAACTCAAGTAACTGTACGAAATTTGATCAAAATCGTTACAGCCGTTTTTGAGAAAATCGAATTGTTTTTAAAAATGCGTAGAATAAATTTCCCTTATTTATTAATCAATGTTAACCATTTCTTCATAGCTTCTATTCTGTATGATAAAATGGCTAATTGTAAGTCTGAGATTTCATTCATTTTCGCTCTACCGTTTAGGATCTAGAGCCACGAACAGGCAGACCCACAGACAGATGGCATTGCGAAAACCACTGTTTAATAATACTACTACTTAACAAAATAATACTAACATGTATATGAATAACAAATTATGCATTGTGGCCAGTTGACTTCCACAATTTCCTCCACCGCGTATTTTTTCTCTCCACCTTTTTTTATTGCGAAATGAAAGATTTTTCTCGCTCGTTATAATTTATTCCTACTTTTATGGCAAAAAATTATAAATAAACCTCAAAGATCAGCTTGAAAATTAAAAATAAGTTACAATTTCCTCCGCATATCTATAATATTCTTGGTAATAGCACAATTATTTTTACGATTAAGCGAAAAATTATCGTTTTTTGGAGTTAAAATATCTGCGAAAGTTGAGGAGTCATGCGAAACAATAAGTCGATTGCAACGTTTGGAAATTGTATATATTTCTGCATGAGAAAGCATCTCTTTCACCTGATAGACCTGGCTGTTCGCGTTCCTTCCGAGGGAGGCGAATTCAAGGGCTTCTCGTACGTCGGAGTCCACGCTGCCCTTCCTGGATTTGAACCAGCGACCTCCCGTCCTCAGGCACAGCGACAGCATGTTGGCTGAATCCGAGAACGATAAGCCAACCACTCGGATCATTCGCCGTCGCAGCGAACCGATCGCAGCAGCGTTCTCCGTTCCGCTCCCTCGACCCAGCCTCGAGAAGACCATTTGGACCCTTCCTAGGAGGCCCGAACGCCCGACCGCCTCCGAAGCGTCCAGGAGGGCCCTCGAAGAGTTCCTTCCCCTCTCCCTCCCTTCTCTCACGTACGATATGGCACCGGTAAGCTCCTTCCTCCTTTCGCCCAAAGAACCTCCGGACAGCGGCGCCAATTCCACGAAGACGTACCTCGCGCCGTCTCCCTCGTAGGTAGCGATGCCGACGGACGCGTCGTCTGGGAGACTCGCCAGCAAGTCCCGCAGCCCGGCTCTCAGGTGCTTCCAAATCTGCCGCGGAAAAGGATTTTTAATTCTTGTCGCGTCATATGAAACGACCGATTCCCGTCAGTTACGACAGCAGTACGAGCCGAACAAAGCTCTTGACGCCTTATTGAAATTTTATTCGCGATTTAACGAGCAAATAGGCTATGATTGAAAAGTAGAAACCACAAAGAATATTTGCCAAATTGCAGTTAGGTAAATTATCAATCTAAATCATCTTAAAAAGAGTCTACAAATGGCGTTTAACATTGGTTCGACCGTTAAATCGCAAAATGCACGCCGGATGAAGGAAAACCCAGCATCAGAAAAGTGATTGCGTAGTATAATCGTTAAACCTCATTGCGTTTCCATAAAATTTAAAGGTTAACTCCAATTGTCTCAGCGGAGGGAAAAGATGTCGTCATTAGACATGGGATGTCCTCGACTCACGTCGTAAGAAAGACCGCTCCGGCTGGTGTCCAACACGATCATGATATTCGATTTAGAAGCTCCAGAGGACTGCACCAGAGTGAATTTCGTCTGCTGCTTCTTTGTTTCAGATCGCTTTAATTTGAAATCCTCGTGTTTTTCCATCACTTCCCAAGAGCTGCGGTGGCCGCATAAGGTGTTCTGTCTGTTCGGCGCCAGTCGGTCGTGAGATTTCGCGGAGCAGAATTTCGGCGGCTAAAGGAATGATATAAAACTTAACGATAGTTGCCGTACTTAAGAAAGAACTAGAATTCATCATTTTCTTGAATTTTTAAGCATTTAAAACCATTAACTAGATTTATCTTCTTTCGTTTTATTTTTTACTAATGTATAGCCCGTCAAAAATGACGGGAGGAAAGATACGATCGTTCAAACTATTTAGGGAGATCATATTAACATAAGAAACAACTGTCTTGAAAATCGTTTTCCCCTCCCTCCCTCACCCCTCTCCCTCCCTCACCCCTCTCCCTCCCTCTATCTCGTATTAAAAGCATTCAAAGCACGTTTATACCCATAAGGATTGAAATAAGAATATGATATCCATGTTTAACAATGGAATAGGTAGGAAAGGTAACAATCCGTTAAAAATGGCAAGATTTCCTCGAACTGTGTGAATTAAACGTTTAAATTGAGAGATTTCGAACTGTAGGCGGAGAAAAGATGAAAAGAATAAGAAACTTGATAATGTTTTCTTCAAAATGGTTTATATCCGAAGATTGTAGGTCAATTCTTTTTAATTTTAATCTAAAAAAGAATGAAAGCCTGCACGTCGAAATGTCCGTTTCTACGTGTTACTCCTGGAATCGAACCCGGATATTTGATCTCGAGTTCGATGCATTAAAACGTTTTGCTGTTATATCATAATGCTATCCTGAAAATATCATCAAATTCGGTTCAGTCGTTTGCGAGATATTAAGCTTCAAAAAGCATTACACACAACGTTTGCTGCAGACTAAGGCTTTTATTTATATTATGCCAAATTTATTTTTCGATTTTTCCAATTCCGTACTTAACTCTGTAGAGTGAGTAATAAGTGACAACATAGTTAACGTTATATGACCCAAGTTAATACACAAAGAAATTGTAAATTAGGGAAATTTGAAGTTGGTCTATGATAAGAACCAAGGCATGTATCCCCTTTACGTGTCAAATCAGTAATTTTTGTCTATCTGCGCATTGTTTTATATACGAATACGAACTCACGTGAAAGAGAACTAAAGTTGTGACCCAATCGATCCATGCCAGTGGCGCACACAGGATTCTCTCAAGGGGGAGAGGGGTGTCCGAAATATTTGGCAAGCACAAAAATTGTATGCAAGTGATATCAATGTCGCGTATTTCATTATCCATTATATTTAAGTTCAGAACAAAGGGGCAAACCGTCTCCTATTCCTATCTGACAACGCCCACGAACCCAAATTTAAAATAACTGTGTATGTTTCCACAGTTTAGAATAATGACGATTTTCCGAGGGACCCCGCGTGTGCGCCACTGATCCATGGGGTCGAATTTCAAGCTTCAAAACAGAATAAGAGTTGTCCTTTACTGTTTGTAGACATCAAATGTGTATGATTTTACGCGAATTTATGCATCGGAAGTGATCGATTTCTGCCGAAATGTCGCCTTCTTAACCGCTGTCGATTATTATACCGGCCCTTGGAGGAGACGAAAAGCTTTAACTGCGATCCTAGCCACAAATAGAAAGGAAACACGGAGTCACTGTTTGTTGCACATTTGTCGTGACAATAAATACATAAAAATGGTTTCATCACTAATTTCTGCGAATTTTGGTTAAGGTAAGACATCAGCGTCATTCTCACGAACGCTAAAAAGTAATTTGCAAATTTATAAAAAAATATCTCGTTGTGACGAAATCAGCATTTATCCATTTTGATCTCAATTGTGTGAAAATGAAGTGAGTGGGAAATTTATAAATAGCGCTTCTCCTTCCAACGGCTGAGACTTTAATGACTGCCAAAGCTCGCGGCTTCGATGTGCGTCGTTGCATTGAAGGACACTTTTGAGAGACTTTCGTTTTCTTCGTTTGCGTTTTCCAACTCGTGACGTTAATGTTAATCCCAACTAGGAACTCATAAATTCCCGTCTTGTAGTCTCGGGTCGAATATTCAAATCGCAACCTCTTCTGTGAATTACTCAAAGCAAAGAGAGAGAAAAAAAGTTTCACATTCGATAAGCGTCTCACGTGCAAGAAAATCGTTAAAGCGAGCAATTATCGTCGTAAGATGCATTCGCACCTCCCCCCCCCCCTCCCCCCTTTAGACAACCGCTTACGGATTTGAGATTGTGCAGGTACATTAGGGAGGCCGTGGCGTCCTCTTCGTCCGGAAAGAACCTGCACCGGTCCTCTGGACGACCATCCTCTAAAGCCACCAGACATTCGGCGCCTTCCCTGCGAAGTAGAAAGAAATTGAACTTGCGTCGCGCGAATATAGCGATCGGTTGAGTAACCCCAAGTTTCCACCATCTGACGGGAGAGGAGAAAAGATAGATACATAGGAGATATAGATGAAGAGAGAGATAGATAGATATATAAGTGGCTTTATTTTCAGGGCGAAATTGAGACCATAAGGTCCCCTCTTCCATTTAGAGAGAGAGAAAGGAAGAGAAGGATGTTGGGTGTAAGAGAAACATCAAAGAATAAAAAGAGCTATTTATCGATAGATTTGTACATTGATTTGGGCGAGGTTGTTGCTGAAGAGGGAGACAGTAAGACAATATGTAATGCGCTGCTTCAGTTTAAAATGTAAAGCAAGTATAACAAGATAAGGATACAAGGAGACAAAATGAAAGGAAATAAATATTGGCTATAAAAGCCAAATACGAGGTCTTGTTATTTCTAAAAGATCCACGTGTGCGGGGGGAGGGGCGAGGGGGGGGGGGGGGGGGGGGGAAATGCCGAAGAAAGCGCGAAGCAGCATGAGAGAGAGAGGTGTCAGTCATCATTGAACTTATCCGCATCCATCTTCGATTTCGATTGGAAAGAAGAGACTTTGTTGAACTTTTATTCCCTGTTGCCAGGTTTTTCTGGAGACGCGGACAAATATTTGTCTAAGAATTGGCGAAATTCGTTCTTTCGACGGAGATTTCGACACACAAAATTTTCAAATCTACACCAAGGAGGTCGAGTTTTTCTTTTTCGACTCCGTTCTTATCAATCGGAGCCGGATTCGCTTTAGCATTAAGGATGGAAAAACTTCCACCGATTCCCACGCTAATGGCTAAAATAATCTGAATCTAATAATTTAAGCTTTCTTTATGTTCGTATTTTTGGAAAGCTTCCGTTGTAATTGATAACCTCAACTAAACATTTGTTTTTCTTTTTTCAGTAATCTAGCTCATGGATCCCAATCAATTTCGTTAAGTTTTGTGAACTTACCTCTTGGAGTTTTCATTAGACATCATTTACGACATCTAAACGATAATTTCCGAATGCTTGGATGCAAAATACTTTTAATATAGACGTATGAGATATTGCAGAATCAAAAAAATCACAAAACACGCTCTTAGAAATTTTCACACGGCCCGATCAGTCATTTGAAAGGTCGTATGTGGCCCGCTCAGTCGTACATAAGGCCTCATGTGGCCCTTTCAGTAAAAAGCTTGGTGGCCCCCTGATCTAGCTGAATCCTACATCTAGAAATAGCACAACTTATCTCCAATGTTGAATAGAGCGTTCTAACTCGAATCGTCCTGTGGGTGAAAGTATGAATATTTGGCGATGAAATCCCTCGTATGGGTATGGAGATAGACCAATGCTATGATGTGCGCTTTCTGTTTTAAGGAAGTTCCTTTGGAATACAGTTTCCACGATAACTCATGATATTTCTGCAGTATTATTTTGAGCATGGCCGGCTTGGAAAATCGCTGGGCCCGGTAAGAAGTGTTTGCACCCTTACGTATAAAATATTTTGTATCACACATTTTAATAAATAAGGGAACTTTTTCTTTTACTATGAGAGTGTTCAGTGTTAAATTCACTGATTTTCGCCGCGGAAATATATCCGGAGGCAGACCTAGTTTGCGAGGACTTGTAAAAATTAAGGTTTTTTCGCATATTTTGTGCATATTATCAATTTATCGCCACGGAAACGAATCTGTTAGAATAGATTGTCAGAGAGTTTTATTCTATAAACGCGCTTATATTTTCGCTTTGTCTGTCCGTCTGTGCAATCGATTAAATTAGAATAGCAAGTAAACGGTATGATATATAAGATTGAAATTTGCATGGTATATGATCCATGATGCCATTTATTACTGAGCAAAGAAAATATTTTTAGAGAAATTTTCAAATTAAGACTGAGCAAATGAATACAATGAAAAGAAAGTGAATATTCTTAAGTAATTATCGAATAAATTACTTTGTCATACAATCGTGTTGCTAACCTTATAAAAAATCTAAAGTATAAATTCTAAATAAATCTGAGTAAATAAAAAGCGCTTTTTAAATCGCGTCAGCAATATGAGGCTCCAATGTCGTCATGCTTAAATGCGATGAATAATAGGATCGAATGAGTAAGGAAGGGAGAAGGTAATGTGGGGAGAAAGGGGAAGATTGAAGGGGGAGAGAGAAAGGGTCGGAGGGTGAGAAATGAGAGGAGAAATGGAGAGGGGGGGAGTGGAGGGAGAGAGATGGACGTAGAGAGAGGATGGGAAAGACGGAGATTAAGGAAGAGGGGAAATATTACGTATTATTAAATGTTTAATGTTTCCTAACTATCATTCTATAAGCACTCTTCTTACAGAGGAGGATATAGGATATAGGAGGATACTAATGTCTGGCCCAAACTACTATAGTTGGAAAGCTGAAATTTAATACACAGGTGAAACAAAAAAAATTATCGGAGGAATAAATGCTAAATTGCAACAATGTGTATTTTCTTGGCCGTAAAAAATTATAAACTATTTTACTAACATTTCATGGTTTAGGTACTTCCAAATGGGCTATGAAGCTGAAAGTTTTTCAAGAGGTAGAATTTGCCAAATAATGAAAACGGGAATATAGAAATTTGAAAATATTTATTCGTTCGGGCGTAATAAATTCTCAAATGTTTAACAAATTGACTAATGTTTATGTACTTTCTGTAGATCCAGGAAGCTGAAAATTTTAACAGTGTTAGGAAATAATGTCCCGGTGGTAAATAACATTGAAGATTTTAGAAATATTTATTGCTGTGGCTGTTAAAAATTAATAAAATTTAAACAATGAAATTCATATAAATGCACTTCTAGAGGTGCTACATAGATGAAATTTCGCATAAATGTGAGGTATTCGTAACAAATGATAAAAACCTATAAATGTTTTATAATTATAAATTTTAGGGGTTGTTTTTACCCCAATATTTTCAAAACATAAAAACACGTAAACAGGCAAGAAGCTGCAAACTGTTGCATTTAAAAATTATTAGTCGGCTCATACTCTTTACTTTAGGGTGCGAGAAAATTTTTGCGGAATGCAAGCACACCTTCACTAGTATACTATATTTCAGCAAGTTATGAAAGTGTACAGAGTATCGCAAATGGGCGCGTTTCGTGCAATGGAGCATTAGAAAGAAATTATATACCTGTACTTAAGGGATATAGCGTTTTAAAGTTCTTTTCTTCATCATAAATAATTCATTTTCGTCCTATTTAAAAATATTGCAAGCACACGTAAGGAAATTAAACGTTTGTTTGGGAGATTATGTTAGCAACAATGAAGAAGTAACCGTGCAAGAAAATTTATAAGTTCAACTCGAATTAAGACGTTCTTATTTGATTTTCTTGGTAACGGCTACTCTGATGATAAAAATGTATAGGAAAAGAAATACTCAACTTTACTAGCTCTACAAGTTTTATTTGAAAAATATTTTGATATGAGAAATACTTTGCGAGATATGACGGAAAGTTCATCTTTTGTCACCAGTAAAGTGGTACCCCTGATTGGCTTACGTGATTCATTTACATGACATTCTTATTACCTTTGATTGTGTCCTTAATATCAAATTTCATGAAAATCCGTTCTGTAGAAGCCGAGAACGAACATGCGGACGGACGGACAGACCGACGATAATAGGCGCTCACGCTGGAAGCGGAACGCGCCTAAAAAACTACGCTGCAACTTTAACCACTTCATACTTCCGGTTGACATTTCAACGGACATTAGTCTTCAAAATAATCCACTGTTTTCGAGAATAACTTTATAAGTACTTGATTAATAATCATCAATCAGCTTTCCTTTGGTGATTATGCGCGATTTTCTTAAATTTATTTTTTAAAGATAATTTCAGTCCTTAACGTGTTGCGTACGTACATTTTCGTGTTTTCTGCGACAACCCTAATGTACCGATTATGGAAATCTCTTATAATCCCGCATGTCATTTTTGCTTTTAAACATAACCGTTGATTGTTTTTATGGCCGCGGTCAATTATAAGGATTGTATGCATGTAATAAAAGTTTTGTTTGCAATTTTCTTCTTTTATGAATCTTTACAAATTATTTCAATGTCGTGATATATGCTTACGTAATATAATTCTCCCTGCATAGCAAAGGACAGAGTTTCTGTCAGAGACAACCATGCCTTAGACCAGGGGTGCCCAAACTTTTTCATATCATGCGCTACTTTCATCCTCGTAATTGTCTTGCGGGCTACTTATTTTTTCAGTATGTAAAAAGGGATTTTAGGAATGAATTAGACTATACATTTACCGCAAAATACATATTATACATTATACATCAAATAACATTATACAAATGATTAATTTAATTAAATCTAATCTTGATTTGCGCGATTATGGGCATGTTTACACTGTATATCTTCAGCTGTGAATGGTAATTGCGCATGTAACTAGAAACAGAGAGAAGTATACAGTCTTCGAGATTTTCATTAGTGAGAACATTTCTGGTTTTTGATTTCATTAAGTTCATATTAGAAAATAGAACTCCTTACTCAGGATAATAAGCTTAATACCTGGATTGATGCGTGGGCGACACAGACCCTCCTAAAGGGCGACCGGTCGCCCATGGGAAACGTAATGGGCACCCATGCCTTAGACGATACAATATGGCCTTCCTTTAATTTAAATTTAAATTAATCGCAAAAAAAGATCCAAAATCTCTGACGATCAGGACGGCGATGCTCTTAGGCCAACACATTTCTTTCGGAAAGACAGAAAACACTTGACAGAAACTGCAAATTGCCTGTGAAATTTTCATTATTCTGTGAAAAGACGACAGAGAGGCGGTAGAGCAAATAGTCGCATTGGTAGAAATGTGAAACGAACCGGCGAGGAAATTGCATTCTGTAAGTCGCTTTAATTTATAAACATATGGTAAGCCAAAATGCATGAAAAACATCTCTTCTTATGGAAACCGAAATTTATATTATATGAAATCCCTCATTACTTAATTATAGACGTTTACCTTTAGGTATCAGGACACTTTTCTTGCGTTTTAGAAAAGAACTTCAGTTCCCGAAAAAGCACAATTCTTTCTCACTAAATCTCTTCTAAACCAGAACGCCGATTTCAAACTCATTGAAAGTATATAATTTAGATGATCATTGTACGTAATAATAGACGCGCTGCCACTGGTTCTTAAAGCGAGAGAGTTATTCTGAGAAGATGCCGCATGAATTTATGAATAAACCTATTCTCGCGACACAGTCACTTGCCATTCGCAAACAGCGAATCCATAAATTTTAATGCCGTATTAACTTATAATGAGCTGATTCATTAAATTCACCCTACATTTTTTGGCTGTGTTCATCATACAGACGACAGACAGAGAGATGATGAGTAGTTTTGTTCTGAAGTTTGGCAGGCTTCGATTCTTGATGCAGTAATTTGTTATGCGAGTTAATTTTCGTTCTTGAATTGATTTGATTTGTTGAATTAATACCAATGATAGCATAAATACGATTGATTACATTGAAAGACAGAATGTCAAACTGGTCTTCACATGTGTCATTTATTTCACGATTTTTGGATTTTTTCTTTGATTATCTGATCGATACTGGGAGACACAATTCTTTCGAGTTACTTTCCATGCCTTACCACATAATACCCTGCAAATCACCAGGCAGGTGAGTGGCAGGGGTAGTAGTGCACCAGGCTTACTAAAATATTATCTCAAATTCAGTCTTAAATATCCTTTTATGATCATTGATCGCTCTCGGAAAAAATATATAAAAATATGCCTATATAAAATTATACCTATTAATTCATAAGCTAAGCTCTCCGATCCATATTTCTCCATAAATTTCAATCTAAGTCGGCGCTTTTCTATGCCAAATTAAAATTCCTTAATAATGAATTAACGCTATGTGTATTTGTTTCGCGATTACTGCCGTCCCGAGCTGTTTTTTTTCCTACTCCATTATGCGATATATCTCACGTGATATTCCAATTACTGGAAGTCTTCTTGTCCTGTGGCCTAACCAAATATAGGTGACGTGTTTCACGTACTTTTTAGGTTAATCCTTCCAATGAAAGCTAATTTATTGTTAGTTGCACTGGCCACTTGATGAATATTTTGAATCACACGACTGATCGCTATATATGATTACTCTCGATTACTTTACAGACTCGACTATACCGAAAATCTATCGATATTCCTTCCTTTTCAGAAATTCATAAGAGAGCGCTTTCGGAGGTTGATTGCCATTCCGTACACCATTCGGAGATCGCTTCAAGATCTTTCTGCTGAGACTTTTAATTAATTTTGATATTTTTCTCTTAAAAACTCGATAAATTCTCTACAGATAAATTCTCTACAGCATCTTGGTTTTTTCACGATTTACCTTTCCTGAATTCGTATTGATATTTGTTAAGTAGGCACCGGATATCTAAAAACTGCATTATGGAGTTTATGATAATGTTGGTGATGATTTCCAGCGATTAAAAGAAGACTCTCAACGGGCGTGGGTATTATGTATTTCTTAAGCAAAGAATTTGCAAACTTTATTGAAAAGTAATAATCCCAACTTTTGTTCGCTTTTCTTAGAATTTGGTGTACGGTACAATCTTAATCTATATAAGATTAACTAGCTGTACCCGCGCAATATTTGCGCGTTTTTTTCAAATAATTTATAAAAAAGAAGTATTTAAAATAAGTTTATCTCAATTATTCACATTTAACTCTAATAATGCATTTCCCTGGTATAGAATTTTAGTTTGCTTGTCTCTCAATATAAGGTTCGTGGGTTCGAATCTCGCTGAGGGCACGGCTGTATGTGCGTATTGACGATTTATTTTTCGAAGTCAGTCAGAAACCTGCATTTTAAAAGTCATATCAGAGAGGAAATAAATGAGATACACAGCAATTGATCGCGAAATTTTGTTTTTAATTTTCTTTGTTTCTTTTTATTGAATTATATGTCCTTTCTTTTTTATATAACAATCAATGCAGCCGTTTATTTAGATTATCAATGAAGAGAACATAACCATGTAATGTGTTTAAAAAAATAACGTATGTACCTATTCTCAATTTTAAATTAAGCGTGAGCCTATTTGCGTTAATAAGTATTATATATGTATAATATAATGGTTCTACTTACAAAAAGGTAAGATTCCAGCATTCAAACGATGAAATGAAGATTCAACTACTTTGAATAAATCGTTAGAAACGCTTCCCATAAGCATACAACTGAATAATTATGCGCAAATATTTACGTTGCTATGTATCAATAATTTCTATGCTTAAACACCTACTAATGTAATTGCCCGTCAAATATGACGGGTATTCGTGAATTAAGTGTTTCTTTTAAATAAAATAAAAATTAATCCAACTTTTAAGTGCATTAAAACATAAGAAATTAATATAAAATCCACATAAAAGTTGTTTGGCTAATATATATGCTAATAAATATTTATGGTTCTTCTTACAAAAAAGTAAGATTCCAGCATTCAAACGTTGAAAGAATGATTCAATTACTTTGATTAAATCGTTAGACCAGGAATTTTTGGGTAATTGAAACATCCAAATAAAAGTACGGCGTCATTTCTATATGACTCAGTCCTTCCCTTTTCTTAAATCAAAACTTCCTATTTATTTACAGATTAATTTCCTGAGTGTGTCGTGACTCTTCGGTTCTGCGAGTTTCGTCTTGCTTGCTGCCATCATGAATCAAATCAACTAGAAGAGGGGATGCGGCGGTGTGTTTTATTGTACGAGTTTCAAAGAGGATCTTCTTATTCTTCGTGGGAAACCGGAGGTCTTCTAGCGCATGGATGTTTGCTCCAAAAGGTAAGGAGACTTCTGGTCTCATGCCATCAAAGTCCTCTAAATTCCCGCTTCTTTCCAGTATCGAGTGTTAGGACCTGCGTGTTGTGCGATTATTACGATTCTTA
Source organism: Uropetala carovei (assembly GCA_036926305.1). Classification (NCBI taxonomy): domain Eukaryota; kingdom Metazoa; phylum Arthropoda; class Insecta; order Odonata; family Petaluridae; genus Uropetala; species Uropetala carovei. The sequence goes on along the minus strand of JAXCHB010000078.1, from coordinate 780,845 downwards.
CAAAATTAGTATTGTATGGGAGGGCTATTACGTGAAAAATAAGGGAAATCGCCTTATGTAAGAGAAATTTTAATACGTTTCATGTGTAGGGCACTCGGCCAAAGATGGTTGCGTGAAACGAAGCCTTCCTTTCATTTGGCGAACCCCTTCAGTGGAACCAGTTTTCACGCTGTCAGCCGCAACGTGGTGATCCATTAATTAAATTAATTAATGTTCTTCGTTATCTATATAAAATTTGCGGTATCGCATCACATATGTAAATTGTACATACTAAATTAATAATGATAGATTGTTAAGAGTTTTGTGCTCAACTACATACTATAGCATATATGTATATTAAAAGGCAAAACACTATAAAACCCTTTTACTTAAAATTAAACATAGTTAAATTGAGCAAATTAAACTTGCATTTTACGAATTACAGGACCCAAATGTCTAAAACAACCTCCTCCAAATTCATTTGTTTCCATTCCAATTCTTTTCTGCCTTTTTCGACGAATTTATTTGCGATCTCGACTAATAACGCGCATGGAATTCAAGTATGGGTCAAAAGGAGTTAACTTTTCTATATCATAAGCCAATTCGTAGAGTCCATTTAGTAAAATTACCCTATCGAGCGATCCTTTCGCAACTCGGGTGTAAATCGATTAGACACTCTTCCTCTCGGGCGCTGCTTGCGGTGTCTCAACAAGGGGCGCGATACTTAGTTAGATGGACTCGATAAGGATTCGAACGCCTCTAAAAGGCGTCTAAAAGAAAATAATTGAGTATGTACTCACGTGGTTCGCAGGTGTCCATGGTAGTTGGACGAACAGCCGGTGGGTAGCCAGTGGCCTTGGGATGCTTCGTAGAAATAAGGGTTTACAGGGTCTCCTGGATATCCGTATTCCTCGAAAACGCCCCATCGGTAGCGAGCCCATACGTGGACGAGCGCCCTCGCTAATGAAATGGGAAAAAAACGAGAATGCTAATTAGTGCGTGGCTGCGCGGTTTTTAGCGAAGGAGAAAACGTCGAAAAGTCGTAAGACATAACACGTGGCCAGGGCCAGATTTCAGTTTTTGGCGTCCATGGGCACTATTTTTCGATGCGCCTTTTCTCATTAAATTAAATTTTGTAACAAAATCGCATACGTTGCCTAAGTTACAAAGATGCTACCATGCAGCACAAGGTCAACTGAGCAAAAACATATAAAATACGGGTTGTTGCAACATTGTTTAAAAAGGAATAAACGAGATCGAAAACAATTATGAATTTTTGGATTGCTTTTCCTTGTATTAAAATTCTGGCGTCCCTTTCGGTAGACGACTGTGGTCGGCACAATCCTGCTTATTAAACCGCCATCACATAAGAAAATTACTTATGTATATGAAAGGCTTATTCTAAGTGTATCCGCCGAATTTTTGCCTTAGCACTAACTTTAATATAATGTAAAATATGAAATTAAAAATTTTTTTTCGAAGAATCCCGTAATTATTGATGGATATTACGCTAGTGGATTCTTAAATAAGACGATATATTTCAAAATTTGTTTATTATTTAAAGAAAACTTCGATATTTTGCATCTTTCATAATTTGGTGTTTCATAATTTGGTGCCTTTCATATTTTGGCGCCTTTCATGATTTGGCAGTTGCCTATGTTGCCCGTGCGCAAATACGGCACTTCACGTGCCATCGGAGTACGGTTGAGCTCCGATAATACGGTATGACTAAATGTGATTCGGATAATCGAAATTTAAGATGAATGGGCATTATTATTATTTTTTAAATCCTATGATTTAAAGTTCCGTAAATAAGGTGCACAAATTTGATTATATGTTTCAAAATCGATGCTACAAACGAGAAATATGCGTGCTGCAATGTGTAGAATATGATATGTGATTCATAAGGAACAGCATGTGAATGGTTGAATTCTGATTTGAATAAATGCTACAATAGTTATACAGAGACTAGTGATGATATTGATAGAGATTACTCAATACGAGCGACATCTGCCGTCTGGCCTAGTATATCAGCCTATTTTTGATTTGTGTGTTGTTTTGTGAGATATTTATTTGCGTTACCTTCTACGCCCGCATTCACGTGAAATCGTGTATAAATAAAAGAGAAATAAATAGCAATAAAACAATGTTTGTTGCAAAGAGAAGCTTTTAGCTTATCCATTTTTTTTTTATGTATGGAAATTCGGATTGTCGGAACATAAAAATGCGTGTCATGTAAATATCGCCGCGCATCAGAAAAGTGAAATGTAACTCGGAATGCTTTCATTTCGTTTCCTGCTAGTGAAGATTTATTCTTTCGAAAGCACAAAACCTCCTTTCTTGATATACCTTATTTATCGAAATCCAAGACGAGGTTTCTTCGAATTAAAAAAAATAAAAATGTAATCTTAAAGACATTAATTTACGAAAGTCGCATTAAAAATATGTTCTTTCGTGATTGATATAATATTTACATTCGACTTTCAATACCTCATTTATATATCGATTTTCCAAGTTGAAATACTACCTCCAACTTATGGATTTTATGTGTAGGTGACTATATAAGCGGTTTATTTTGTATACAGTATGAGAGCGCGGAACCTGCGAGACGCGGACAGAAAGGATTTTTTTCTTGTAAGTTCTGCATTATTAAGTATGTTTAGAACCTGTGAAAGGCGGAAAGAGAAAACATTCTCTTTAAAATATCTCTCGAAGGCCTTCAAGATACAGTAGAACACGGTATAACGGCATTCAAGGGACTGTAAATTTATTGTCGATATAACCGTGTTCCTTTATAACCAAGGTGCATGGAAACAGGCTTCTTTTCAATAGATTTTTCGGCCCCCTATTTGCGTGTTTAGAGGAGAGCACGCGAATCAACGCTTCATCCTTAGGAAGTGACATAAAGACGTTGGTCCTCCTTGATGCTTTTCGAAAAGAGTATGCTAATGCCGTTGCTAGGTTTCTCTTCTTCTTAGCTTTGTGATTTAAACTGACGAGCCTACTAGCGGTAGAGTCGTATGAAGTCACAAAGTTCCACGAATCACGAACTTTGACATCAGTCATTGCAAGAAAGCGATTGAGGTAAATTATTTATGTGCGTTATTTTTCGTTGAGTGTTATTCATTCTCGCACTTAAAAGATGAAAACAAGTAAGAATAAAAACAAATTCAAAAATAAAATCTTTTTGCTTTATAAAATAGGCGGCCTTAAAAGGGAAAAAACAAGAAAATTTTCATATTATTTGTTCGTTATAAAAGATTTTGGTGTCATGTACTTGTCATTACCATAAATTTACATATCATTTACGTAATAATCTCATTCCATAAGCTGGAGTAAATGGATTTTGAATATAAAGTTAATAGCAAAACACATTTTTTTAATGAAGCTCAACCTTGAAAACCTCCTATCAAAGCGAAATTATTACGTAAATGATATGTAAAGCAACAGTAATGAAAAGAATGTGACCTCAAAATCTTTTATAACGAAAAAGTAATCTGAAAATTTTCTTGTTTTATTCTTTTAAGGCCGCCTATTTTATAAAGCAAAAAGATTTTATTTTTGATTTTTTTTTTAAATTCTTAGTTATCTAATGTGTTGAGTCTCGTTTGTTGTTTTGAGCGGCCATAGCCTGTGTTTATTACAGAAATATTTTTATCGCCACCTTCGATGTTCGCGTTTAGTGTTCGCCTCTCTCATAGAAAGAAATTTTTGTTTCATAGCGGACATGACACGAACTTTCAAGGACACACACGCTATTAACGCTACGCTGCCATTGGCATATCAATAAGCAAGACAGAATATAAAGTGAAGTGAATGCATGGAATGAGTTGCAGGGTTTTTCCTTAAGCCAGTCCACTGGACGTAATTTTGCTCGTCTTTTTCGTGATGCATCTGGATTCGGCTTATATGTATTTCGAGGAGAGTACTTAATAGGTCCCACTCGAGTAGGTAATCGCTTGGACTTACCGGCGTCTCCAACCCTTTCAATAGCCTCTGCCTTGCCCAGCACCAAATCTGAAGTCACGTGTATGTATTCTCCTCCTTGGCCGCAAGGTCGCACCACGCGAGCGTAAGGCAGATGGCCGAAGGTTGGGTTGACCTTGTCCACTCGGATTTCTGCGTCTTCGAATCTGCGAATAAATGTTAGGATCTGTGTGAGAATTCGTCGATTGAGGTGCTACGTACATATGTATTCGAATGCACGCTGATCTGCTCGATTAAAAGGCCTTTTGCGGTCAACGGTGGCCTCTTGAGCTATTTTTGCATCCCTGTATTTGAGGAAGTCTTAGAAAGACTGCGAATCGATATCGGATAATACATTTCCCTAGTGCGTGTAATTAATTAATTCGACGAATTACGAAAACATGGAAATATTTGATAAGTTTACATTTCTTTCTACTTTCTGAGGGATAAAACTCAATCCAAAAATAACAAGTTAGGAAAGTGTACAACGTATCACAAATGGGCGCGTTTCGTGCAATGGAGAATTAGAAAGAAATTATATACCTGTACCTTAGGGAAAAAGCGTTTTAAAGTTCTTTTCTTCATCATGAATAATCCATTTTCTTCCTATTTAATAATGTTACATGCTCACGTAAGGAAATTAAAAGTTTGTTTATGAGACAATGAAGAAGTAACCATGCAAGAAATTTTGTTCAACTCGATATAAGACTTTCTTGTTTGATTTTCTCGATAACGGCTACTCCTAAGATAAAAATGTATAGGAAAGGAAATACTCTACTTTACCAGTTCTACAACTTTTATTTGTAAAATATTTTGATATGAGCAATCCTTGACGAGATATGACGAAAATTTAATGTTTTGACAACAGTAAAGTGGTACCCCTGATTGGCGTACGTGATTCATTTTTGCGATTTTCTTATTTATATTTGTTAATTACTTATATTTAATAACTTTCACGCAAAACGAAAGCTTGCAACCCCATAACGGATCTGCCTGTGGTGACATTTACCCACCCGATCACCGGCCAATGGTGAGGGATTCCTTCGTTCCAGAGATAGTAGATCGCAACTCGTGTGTAGATCGCACGTTATACCGGCACCAAGACAACAATGCAGGGGGAGGGTTTAATATCTCGGAAACGGTCAAATAAAGACTAATAGTGACGGATGTGCAGAGATAAGGGGAGGGGAGGCGTGTATGGTTGGGTGGGCGAGAGAGATGGATGGAAACGTCAGTTCGCAAGACGTACAGGCGAGAACGAACGCATAATCAGAACAGGGGCAATTGACGGATCGCGTGCGAAAGAAGGGAATGGAGAATTTGTGGAAAGGCTGAGGAATACACCGTGAAAGGCCAAAAAAATAAACCTGTTGCGTATTTGGAGAAAGTGCACCGTTCCCATTTCGTATATCTACCGTCCACTTTGCTCTCGTTGGAGCAATTGAGTTATGTACCTCTTGAACGCTAACAGGATCCGCCATCGTCGCTGCGTTTCTATCGGCAATCCTGATAGTCACGTGGTGTTCGTTGCTGCCTCCTTTAAACTGTACGACTTGGGTTTAATCAAGAAGCGAGAAAGAAAGGGGATAATCCCTATAGTGGCTAAAATCGTGGAAAGTAAGAGTTAACGGCGATTCTAGTCGGTGGTCAGAAAAGAACGGATTCAACGTAACGTGTTATCCGATCATAGAACAACGCAGACGGATTGCATCTGAATGAAACTCATTTAATTCGATTCCACGCATTTTATATCGTGGCTGACCGGTGGCATTGAATTCAAATTGCTCCTCTTTATATTCCCTTCGTGACTATGCAATTTCGATATCTAGTTTTCCACTTGCGCGGAGTAATTTTTGCGGCAGAGTAATTGCTTTCGAGCGATCGGTAAATATCCAGCAATCACGATCTCAATTTGCCTCTCGTTTCCTTCGGTATTGGAAACCAAATTGTTTGTTATTGACGAAGCTAGTTTAGTCCGTTGTTTTGCAAATAAATGAGAAAGGAAAGAAAATGGTAGGAGTTTTTTTTTGCGGCGCAGTCATTCGTTGATGTAATTATCGATAAAGATTAAACTCTTATAATAAAAATGTTTTTTTTTACTGCTAACGTGAATTTTTCAAAGAAGGTTACGAAATATCTCAAACAAAATTATATTAACACTAGATTTGCATGGAAAACTATGATTCTGAACTCCATTAACAGTAAACTCGTTAAAATTAAATATTGTTTTTCATTAAAATATGGAAGATGTACGACTGTTGCGTTATGTTTCTTGACCAATTTTCAAATCTGTCTTCATAAATAATTAATTTTATTGAGCCATGAAACGTTTTTACAAAAGGGTATGGAGCAGCGGTGTCCAACAGGATTTTGCGAATAGTCACAATTGTAATAGCCACATAGTGCTAATATATATACTACTGTAAGAGCAATACTGTTTTTCTTAAAAGATTTTATTAATTATTTAATATTATTATTATTATGAACATATAAATATATTTATAATTAAATTCATTTGTACTTACTCAGAGGATGTATAATAAACATCATAGACGTAATAATGACAAAAGTTTATTTCATTATAAAAAAAATGAACAGCTAGTGTGACACTAGGCAACTCTTTTCCCTGAATAATTTCATGAATTTCGGATGGATCCTTTTCTAAACTGCGCATATAAATTCCGCGTCAAACCAAATATTTTAGCCCATAAATAGAGGGGAAAGATGAACACACCGAAGGTTATACATAATATTTCATTTTCAGCTGATGGAAAACGTCGATTAATCACGTGTTCCGCGGCCGAATAGCCACATGGCTAACAATAAGTAGTGGGTACCTACAGCGTTGGATACCGCTGGTATGCAAGGATGAACATTGCTTTATATCTGATTGTATTTTTTTAAATTTACAAGAATAATAAATTTTCTAACAATTCAGTTTTAGTTAGCTTCTGAGTTTTAGAGCGTGCAATGTTGGTGATAGAGCCTCTTTCACTACTTGGGACCCTGGGAGGGACAGCCTGTGAATCTTTTTCTTCATTACAAAGAGTAGGTCACAAACCTATTCCGGCATTTAAAATTTCCGCCTACCTCTTTCGTGGTCTTCCACGAGTGTCATTTTGGAATATCTGTTTAGGTATCATTCGAATTTGCCTATTTTCCTCTATTATTTCGTATGTTTCAACTCAATTCAACTTCTTTCTGGTGTTCTCGTGCCTTATTCTGTTCTTAAGAGTACTACACAAGAAAACGTGCTAGACGAGACATAATAATGAATCGATTCGCGAAAAAACGAAGTTTCCATCTGCTTTCTTTTAGGAGGAATTAGCGCGTCAGATAGACGGACAAACCGAACGCATAACTGCTAAAAGTGTTAGGTCAACAGGCATACCATCAGGATCATTGAATAAGATAAAGAATACCGTCTTTCTAACTAATAATAAATTCACAGCACAAGAATTTAATCGGGTCATGATTGAGGTGGATTATGCAAAAGGTTTCAATCAAAAAACGAACTCAAAATTCAAAATATATGCGCGTCCAACAAACAGGTTGGAATTAATTAGATTTTCACGAGAATTTCAGTGCTCAATTTTCAATCCTCGTTTTTAGGTTTTCGACGAGAGTTATTTTCTTTTACCATTACTACCACTGATTGCTTTGTTCATTTTAGGCGTTTATTTCGTCAACTGGAGAAGCAGAGTGTGTTTAATTTTAGCCTTTTGACATTCAAGTTTCGCACTCACTTTTCTGTGTAATCGATGGCTGACGATTGATTCCATGACTTCGGGAGTAGAATCTTGACGTCTGCGAAGTACAACCTTCCTTCCGTTGCGTCATACAGAAGATCGGATGTTCTCTGCATTAGAGACTGCAAGGGAAATAATATTTTGTCATTTTAATTCGTCACAAATCAAGCAGATTTATTTCTTGGCAGGTTCAGTTAGTGGTTAAATTAAGCTGGAAAGCAGTGTGCAAGATGTGTAACGCTCACGGGTCCACCAAGCACCACGATACGGTGACAAAAATGAGACGGTGTGCCTCTAATGAATGAAAGACGATAGAAGAGTTATTGAGGAATTGGAAATCCCACCCAATACTTCTTGTTTAGTGGAATGCAACGTTTTGTATTTCCTAAATGTTCCATTTAGTATTTCGGCTTTAATAAAATCATTAATTCTGCACAAAGAAAGAGAGAGAGAGATAAGTTTTAGCTTATCACCAGAAATGCCTGACAATGAGATATTTATATGCTTGCGAGTTTCCCTGATACGCAGTGGCGGATTTAATGGGGGTCGCACATGGCGCTCTGAAAAAAAAATTTTATGCGTAATCTCAAAATATTAAATATCCCACTTAAAACGCCACGAACAAAAATTTTATTTTTTGCACTGCGATACTTAATTTATTGAAAAGGGTAGTCAAATAAAGGGGAAGTCGTTAGGTGAGGTTTCGGTATATACCACGATTGCTGGGCCCCCAATAATTTAGCGCCAGGGGCACCAATACTATGGCGCCAGGGGCCCCAATAGTATAGCGTCAGGGCCCTCAGAATGTCTAAATCCGCCACTGATGATACGGACACCCATTCTGCAAATCTTAGTATACAAATACTTAAAATTATTAAAGAAGGGACAGCTTTGTGGGCTGTTATTATTATATGCTTTCATATTCACACTTTTTCTTCATTATTATGACTGATTTATGGCCATGCTAATTATGGGCAAAATCAAGCGTATTATTATTTCATAAAAGGTTAACGAACAATTCTGAATATAAGTCAATATTTGTTGAGTGAACTGGTTTGTTTCTTACCTATGGGAATTATGTAATGGGAAAATTAAATGGTAAAAAAGAATGTGTATAATTTCGGGGTCAACTCAGCGTTGGATTTATCGCTCAGAGAACGATTATTTCTTGGAGTTTTTGACTTCGAGAGGGTGGCAAATAATTAACATTTTTCAAAGCATTAAAATACATCGGGTAGAATAACTCGTTAGGCACAATAAAATTACGTAAATTGCTAAAGAGTGCTAAAATATGGAAAATGTTAATTTTTAACCTGGCTCTAAAAAGTGATAGTATGTATCATATACACCAGCCCCTCAACATTCGCGAGGGATACGTTCCCAATAACCTCGCGAATGTTGAAATTCGCGAATAAGAATTTTGCTCTGATTATACTACCCAAACTTAATATTCAACATTCACACTGCTTTGTGCTCAACACTAAACCTAAAATTTAAGTTCGCAGGCTAAAAATAAACTTACGAAAAAACTAGAAAACAGTAAAACAAAATGAAAACGTAGTAACACGTAGTACGTATTATATAGTATATATTCTTTGATCTCTTTATACTTGATTCACTTTTAACAGATGATTTTCTTTTTGAAAACATAGATAATTAAAAATCGCAATTATTAAATTAAAAATTACAGTAATAAGTAAATCAAAGCGCAAAAACTGATGAAAAGAGCGACACAGTCTGAGCGAAATGCCAGCAAGAATGAAAATGCCCGGGAGGTGGGGAATGGTGGTGGCGTAGCGTTCGACTCCATGGCGCGGTTTTGTGACTTTGTATGTACATACATAGTGCATACTATGTAACAGAAAGATTCCAATTTTCGGAATTATAGCTTATTGTAGGTAGGACGTTATGAGTTGCATTTTTGAAAGGTTGACATCTACTGTCCTCAAGTATTTATACGGTTAACACCAACTACTTAGATTCTACTTGCATCAATTAATACCTTATTGATTACAACAATTCTAAGCGCTTTTATCGCAAGATTAGTAATATTTTGGATAGTCACTTACACAGCTTATGGGATTGTTGACTGTCTAATTTTAATTTTATAACCTGAGAACGGTTGCCTTTTTGAAATAATGAAATTTTATGGCTACCTCGCGAATACCTGAACTCGCGAATGCTGAACTCGCGGGTGTTGAGGGGCTGGTGTAATCGAATCTCGGAATGAATTCGAGTTTTTCGTTTGCTGATCTTTTTTGGTGCCATCAGATATGCTTATAGCACGCATAAACTCTTACTCATTAAATATATTATCTCATTGCCTTTTCAAACGTAATATTTAGCCCGAATAAGATAACGAGAATTAAGAGCTTTGCATAACGAATTTTAGGCGAAGTTTACGATACGTCAACTTTCATTTAGGGCTGAGCAGCAAACCGAACCGCTGAACGGCGAACTGAACCGAAACCAAATGTTTTTGTTAAAGCACGGACCATAAATTTATGCAAAAATGATTCGTTTCGAGAATTCAAAAATAATCCGAATTTTTTGGAAAACATCCGCAAGAAATTTGGCTATTATTTTTCACACAGTGCGCGGAACTCAAGTTATCGCGAAAAAGTTACAACTCACTCTTTTCTGATTTCCGTCAAAATAGATGAACTGAGTATGCCGATTATACTGTTATTATGCTAAAACGATTGCTAGAGATAGTAACTTGTGCAGATTTTACAGTATCAGTTAAAGAGTTACGCCAATCGGATAGTACTGATTCGAAATTGTAAATATTTTGAAGGCATTGGACTCGGAGGAGCATGTTCCTATTTTTACTTGTTTATACCATTGAATATTAATTATTTATACTTGTATAGAATAGCAAAGGCTATAAAATTTGTATTTTTTATTGGTACAGAGTTGAGGGAGTAAATAATACGATTCACATTTCTGCTTAACTCCAACCGAACCACTGTCACAACTCAACTCTGAACCTAATCGTTATTAAATATTGCAAACTGAACCACGAACAAAACCACTTCAATATTTTGGATGGTTTTCTGCTCTGATCAAGCTGTTGGCATTCGCTCTCTTTCTTCAAAAATGTGGTCCGCACTGTAGATGGCGAAGGTCTTTCCCTTAACAATCTCGGATTATCTCGACGATTGTCCCCTATCTTGTTTTAAGAAAAAGATAAAATAAAACAAGAGGGCATTACGCCATTGATGGAAAAAGATCAATAATTTTGCGGGGCCATTGAAGTGCGCTGCTTGTTCCGTAATTCGCTGGGAGAATTCTCAGCTTGTAAACTTCGTCCATCTAAGTTTATCGCAACATACGGATCGAAGTCGCGCGTGACGTGTTTTGCTTTCCAATGGCACGCCCCTCTTCCCGATAGCGATTTTAACTGTCAGATGCACAGGCCTATGCGCGAGATACGAACTCTGAAGTCTAAGTCTGTCAGCCACCTCCCACAAGGGAGAATTTTATTAGAATGACAATGAGAATCGTGTTATTTATGTCATCCTAGTACTAAGTTATGCTACTTGATACTTGTGGACGTAATCATACGCTATCGTTCGCCCCATCCACAGTCCATATCTCAGAGGCACTCTGTTCGATCAAAACAACTAACAGGTGGTTGGGTGGAGGATTAAAAAAAAAGAGAATTCCACTCTTTTAGTCATCCATAACAGGGTTTTTACGTCACATTATCAATCCTTTTTCGAATGGCGACTAAAATCAAAATTTTTTTCGAAAGAAAGGAAAGCTTGTGAAATCTAACAGTTTTGCTATCGTAGATATTGAATCACCTAATCACCTAAATTTGCTGGTCATACCAATGATATGTCAAGCGAAAAAACTGACCGCTGCAATAAAAGGTTATTCGTCCTTTTGGTTAAGCGTTTCGAACCAGCGATTGAACTTGTACTTTTTGGGGAGAAATCAAGAACGCTGACAATAAGCACGGAATTATTTAACTTCTGGCAGTGGCGGATCTACGGAGGGATTAGGGGAGGGGGGATGAGGGGGGGATGGGGGGGGGGGAGCGATCGCCCTTCCTTGGATTACTCCATTTCCCTCCATTGGATGCATTCTTAAATTCATTCCGCGCAAAATTCGTCGACTCTACGCCGCAGATTAGGTCTGTACGACAAGGATAAGCAATATTCCAATTTTTTAAATATAGAGTCGTTGGTAGGAGCGGATTCAATAGATGGAGGGACGATCGCCCCACCTCCCCCCTTGAGAAGTTTCCGGATTCAAACCTTGACCGCTGGTAGAAATAACAGTGCCTCTGGTATGGTATTTTTTTTATATATTGTAACAAAATATCACAAGCATTGTCAGTTTTGCAAATTATGTGGATGTATTAGTTTTTAATTTTCCCCGTCTTCTTAGGTGAACCAACGCTGCCTTGATGGCTCGCTTAGATTGCCCGTTTCCAAAAGAGCTTTCATCACCCTAGCTCATAAAACATTAGGCAGTCATGAAATCCGTGATTAAAATGTTATTTTTTTCGAATTCGAAATCAATTTTAGGTCCGATCCGGAAACTAATCAACTCTTGAGTTCGCTTCTCAGTTCTAACTTAAATTTAAATGCGGTTTCAGCGTAATGAGTATCTGTGCAGTATAATTAATTAACAAAGTTCGACATTGACAACCAGGTTTATTTTATGCGGAATCATAAAATGGCCATGGAAAACACCTCATTTTAATGATTTTTTTTGGAATTACGGAATTTTGCTGGCAGATGTATCGATCTACCGGACAGGATGCCAAATTCAAATTTCCTTATAATAATTCCCGTAGGCTTTATACCATTGGTTCTCAACCTTTTACCTCCAGTGGGCGCTTAACAAATTCTTGGATATGGAAGCGGGCACAAGCATTAAAACAAGTTAGAAAAGTATACAATGTATCACAAATGGGCGCGTTTCGTGCAATGGAGTACTAGAAAGAAATTATATACCTGTACGTAAGGGAAATTGCGTTTTAAAGTTCTTTTCTTCATCATAAATAATCCATTTTCTTCCAATTTAATAATATTACATGCACACGTAAGGAAATTAAACGTATTTTTGTGAGATTGTTTATGTTAGCAACAATGCAAGAAATTTTTCAAGTTCAACTCGATATAAGACTTTCTTGTTTGATTTTCTCGATAACGGCTACTCCTACGATAAAAATGTGTAGGAAAGGAAATACTCCTCTTTACTACTTCTACAAGTTTTATTTGAAAAACATTTTGATATGAGCAATACTTTACGAGATATGACGAAAATTAAATTTTTTGTCATCAGTCAAGTGGTACCCCTGATTGGCGTACGTGTTTCATTTATGCTATTTTCTTATTATCTTTGATTGAAAGTCTCTATTATCAAATTTCATGAAAATCCGTTCTGTAGAAGCCGAGAACGAACATGCGGACGGACGGATGGACGGACCGACGATAACAGGCGCTCACGCTGGAAGCGAAACTCGCCCAAAAATTGTTAGAAATCCCAATGCACGACGCAATGAGTTATATAATTTCATATATTTAACAACTAATATTTTTGAAGCAATTAAATTCTGTGAAAAGAAAACAAACTGATTTTAATACTTTTTTCTACCAGAGGCGAGAGAGAGAATCTCGAGTGGAGGAAGTTGGATTTGTATCTCGTCACAGGCGACAGGATGTCTGGACACTTCCGGTAGTAACGATTATTTTAATTAAAGGAAATGAGATATTGTTACTGTTCGCCTGCATTAACAACGTTTTCGGCAGCATTGCAAATTAAAATATTAGTAACGAAATTTTTAAGACTTGCACAAATGGATAAGGGATTATGAACATGTTTATGCGTGCAGAGGTAAGCGGGCGCCTTAGAAATGGCTCTGCGGACACCACGTCGAGAACCTCTGCTTTATACCTTATATCCTGTGGCACATCTTTCGCGTTCCATACGTTACTAGTCCGTGCAAGGAGCGGACGTTTATAATTGAAGCACGGTGAGAAAACAAAGGTCTTCCTCGTCGCGTAGATCTTGAAGACTTGCGCTAGAACATTTGCCACCCACCTTTAGACAGTCCAAGAACTTTTCGCTGTCCTCGACGTCTAATCCTTCGGCCAGGGCCGCGACGACGCCCCGATAACCTCCGTCCTCTCCGACCGCCGTCCCGACGCCGCTCACCCATCCCACCAAAGAGCAGGCGACGAAGAACGACGCCCACGCCGAGCACTCCTTCCTCACGGAACACATCGCTGCCCCGTTTCATCAGGTACCAACGATATCACTTCGCAAAACTTGCGTCCAACTCTGTTATGGGCGACGTTCGAGATAGCACAGAATGGAACCATCACTGGAGCGTCCGAGGCGAAGCGATTTCGGACTGCGCAGTTTCGGTAGCCGCTTCGCGTGAAACAACCTCCCGAGTCAAAAAAAAAAACAACAACGCTTCAGTAAATGTCTCCGCGTGTATTTCGCACAAAATCACCTTTTTAGTCAACGGGAGCTTGATCCGAAGAAAGGGTCGATCGAAAATAGTGTCGGCGCGTAGGAGTCGCGTGCGCGAACCAGGCCCTGGACGCCAAACACCCACGGATGATGAGTTAAGCCGTCTGCGGTCTCTTCGTTCTTCCTCACTCTCTCTCTCTCTCCTTATCTCCGCTTATCTTTTCCGTTTCGATAGTCATTTCACCGAGGCAACGAGATCCAGCACCCACCTTTCGCCCGCGCACCGCTGACGTCCGATTTTGCAACGGGAGCAGAGATAGCCGAATTCGTCGGTTACTTCTTCTGATTTCTCAAAAAAAAAATGTAAAATACCAAGTGTAAAAACTCCCCCGCTTTTATCTCCCGAGAAAATATAATCTGATGTCTACTTTACGGCGCAAGAGAAGAAAATCCATCGGAGAGCTTTCACGTTGAGTTGAAAGCGTTTTCGGAAGCGTTGCTCAACGGTGAAAGTGAATCTCGCGTCGTTTTTCATCCCGAAAATATGCTGTCTTCGCCATGGTTTAAATACAGTTAATTGACTATAATTATTCTAAAATTTTTGGAGGCGTGTGGTCGAGTACCGCTGTATTCGTCTGCCTCTCACCGCTCAAGATATTAAGCACCAGTGAGAACGGTGAGTTATGGCAGGGAAATAACGCCACGACAGCCCCCTTCTTCCTAAACAGATGACGATCGATCGTCTTACTGTGATAAATACGACAGACTTTCTCTGATTTTAATTTGCGATTTGAAAATGTGCCTCCGTCATATACGTATAGCAAGTATAGAGACTTTCATTTGCATCACCTCTTTTATAAAACTCTGCATAGTAGGTACCTGTATCATAAATTTGGAACGATAACAATTACATGTATGTAGTTTTATTTATTTTCGTGACGTTAAACCAAATTTCATGTAATTTATTTATCTAAGTTTGTAGTCTTTTGATTTGGGAGAAAGTGATGGTTCCTTGTATAGGAAGTACCTTGTTTTCAAGCCCGAAAATTCTGGAAAATATCGAGTCCTGTACAGGGACATTTGCGGTAAATAAAACTTAATGATGGCGGATGATATGGTGGCGAACTTTAACACGCACCCTAATGCGTGTCGCGTCCCTTTCAGCCCCTCAAACTCTGTACACGGGCTCTCCCGAATATTGGCGGAAGAGGGAAGCGAAATCCGAATCCCCTTGGCAACACGGGTGTGCAACAGAAAGTCGGAGATAATCATCCTCCACGGCCGCCATTGATCGGACGATGCGATAAGAAACATCTCGATCGATTTATGACCTGATTTGTACGCAATCTTGCTATCTCCGATACACTTATTGATCTGTCTCGCGTTTCGGTCGTATGCAAACTGGTAAAATAACGATCTCGTCGCGATTAATCGCTTTATTTTTTTCGCCAGAGGACGAAAATGAATAATACGTCCATAAGGAGGGCAGGCCTGTTTACGATGGCGTGGAGATTCGTTATCTTGGAAATTTTCAGATCGTGTGCGATGTTAGACCCTTAACGATGCTTATCTCTGGCTGTGATTGGTTCCTACGATACAAGGAAGTTCTGTCACAAACGTGCGTGCGGTCGTTAATGGCGTTTGCGTCTGTATGTAAGTGATGATGTGCATACCTACTCGTTTTCTTCTTCTGACTTTCGCTAGTTCACATCCTGCTAGAAAACCTTCAAGCCCCAAAGATCGATTCCATCGCACGATTTTTTTCCCATACTGCGTTACGAGAATTTGCGTAACCTACAAGTTTGGATAATAATGCTGCTAATTTTGTTTGGCTGCGTGTGGATACGCATACACAATGCAGTACTGTTCAAATGCACTGCAATTTGAACATGAATGGGCAAATTATTTTTGCCTGGCTTGAATATTCATCGAATGCAAGCTGTTTAGCATAACTTGTCAGTCGCACTCTTATTTCTGTTTATCCGTTGCGATGAGATATTGCCATCGATTAAACAGTGATTCTCTTGCGTAATGTCGTAAGTTCCTTTCTCTCCGTTCAAGGCGTTGAGGTCGAGACTCCGCTTGCGTTCTATTGTCACTCGATGGTTTATTTGCGAAAGAGAAAATGTTTTCTTTGCTGGATCTATTTGAGTTTTACGAGAATATTGTGGACTGGAGCTGTATTTTTTAAATAAGGCTTTCCTTTTTAGAAGATCGTCTCCATAGTATAAAACACCAATACTTCTGAAAAACTGTTCAAGTGTGTGACGCCGTTTCTTTGTCTTATCCGGTTTCGTGAATTGGAAAGTTTTCAACATTTTATCCGTAGATTTAATAGTAATGAGTACTTCGTGCTCTTCGTTACAGTAGCTTTTCATTAAACATATTTAATCTCAGTTTATTTATAGTCCAGCGGAATTTTCGTAATAATTTTCTTTAAAGTAATCGATATAATTTCCCAGATAATAAAATTCACCGAATAACTGAGATCCCTTGGGTCTTGCAGCAAAAACGTCAAGGTGGTAAAGCGCTTACTTTCACTGACAAAAATTCTCATTACGATAAATAGTTTTTATGTCAAAGATAGTAGACGTCTTATCACCTTGACATTTTGGCGAGATAACCCAAGTGATCACTGAATTTCATTTTAGACACATTTGACACATGGAAAGTGATGGTAATTGGATGACACGGCCTTTCGATTTAATGGTAATCAAGAGTGTTGTACAGAGAAGCTTCTCACTGTATTTGCTTCGTTGAGGATTTATTTTCGTTAGCACCTCGAAGTCTAGATGGAAGATAACAAATTTTAAAAATCTCTAAAGTGGCACACACGTCTTTTTGGTTTTATTGAGGCAAAAAAAAAAGAGAACCATTTTCCCCGTTAAGGCTCCCGGCTAAAAATCGAGGTGACAGCGGCAGCCTTGATTTCTGAGACTTCGCAATGCCAGCGCCAACGAGCGGCGTTTTTCTTTATGGGCGGTTACTCATATTTTTTTTTTGAGGTAAATTGAGAACTATGAAGCCACTAAGCTTTTGAGTTTCTCCGTTGGTTTGGAACGTTTACAAAATTCGGTATTTTTAATGTTTAGCAGGTGCAAACAAATCAAAACGTCAATTATACGAGCTTCTGTTTTTCTTTGACAGCAAGAAGTTTAAACTCAGTTTCTCTATTTGTCGGGATGAAAACAGAGGAAATGGGATCCATAATTTCATAATTTTCTCACTTTCCTGTTGACATATACTTAATGAATGCGTATTTTTAGAGAAAATAATTTTTCGTTTATCAAAAGAAGGTAATTTTTAACGATTAATCAATTTAAAGTTTTAATGCGAACAAAAAAATACCGAACCAGTTGATTTCGTCCGAATTTTAAATAATTGCCTCTTGTGATCAGAACATTGACATTCTAAAAAAGAAGCTAAGCTAAGAAGGAGCACTCAGATTGTTCCCCGCAGACAATTTCAATTAACGAAAACAACAGCATTTCTGAAACTTATTTTTTAGATTTATTTACTCATTGGCATATCTGTTTCATTTTATTATTTCTAATTTTCGATAAATACATTCGGATAATTGCGATATCCGCGTATTAAAATCCAACATATATCTAAAAGGTTTTGTTTTGGGGGTGTAAATGAAAAGAAGCGTATACGTAACTAAGAACATTTTATTTAAAGCATATCCTGTGAATTTAAACGCCCACGGCTGCTCTTTAAAAACAAACAAAAACAAAAGGAAGCCGTCCACGGGCGAACAAATAAACATCACAACGACGACGCGTCAAATTTGATAAGTTACAGATCTTAACAAATAGGTAAATAATCATTTTTATTTTCCGAGACATCATTCGAGAGACAAATGGAATTTTTCTGTGGTTTAATCATTTGACGCTCGCCGGAGGGTGCGTTTCACGTTATTGGAGATCGTAGCTCTAACATTAGATCACAGATTATACTGTCTGAGGAGAAGTTCTTTTTAAAAGCGGTCGTGCTGCATCCGCGGATCGATTGATGGACCTCAAACGATATTCGAGTCGACCCTGAAGCATATGTGGTTCTTTCCGCTTGGTTCCTTCAGCGCCCATTCCACCGTAGTCTTAATCTGTAATGCAGGAAAAGGAAACAAACGTCAGCGATCGATTTAGGGAAAATTGATTTTTGGGGGAAGGAAAATTCTTACCCCGAATAACCACTTCAGACACATTAGAATAGAGCGAGAATTTTTAATTTTGAGAGAGCTATGAGCAGTTGCACCTTACCTTACATACACAATCACATTGCTACATTGTCGTAATAACTTGATTTCATTTTAAAGTCAGAGTTTTAATATTTTTCTTATATTAATACTTCGATTGGTGTGTTTTGTACAACGCTATAGTGGAGGGTATATGGTGCTACACGCAGTATACCCTCTGCTTTTTTCGAATGAAGAGCGTACTATGAAAAATTATGCTGCTCGATCGAAAAAAACAGCTTTTCTTCTGGCATCGTAACATTATAGTCTTGCAATTTGCTGGTAAAGAACTGGGTCAGAACCCTCCCTCGAAATTTTACTTTATTATATAATATACCCTCTGCTTTTTGTACTACCACGGCACTGGATAGGCAATGACTGATTACCATTCTCAGAATAAAAAGAAACTAATAATTTCACGATGGAGAGGATGCTGAACGACTTAAAAGGTTGGAAACGATATTTTGACGAAGCTTTAATTAATTGCGTGAGGACTTCAGTTTTTTTTAGTATATTTAGACCTTTATTTACACCTCCCGAGGATTTTGGCTAAGGTTTGAATTATTTTTTAATTATTAAAACAAAAAATTTCAATTTAAAATCACTAGAAATTATTGACTTTCTCGCATTATGAGTATCACGATGTATAAGACACAGCCGTCTCTTGCTTCTCAGCGAAAAATCTAATTAAAGTTTGCGTTATAATATGTTATTTATGATAGGTTTTTCTATTACGATTTGTTGGTTTGTTTATAAAGGTATCTATTACGTTAAAAGACATTACATTATAACGCCAAAAGAGAATTATCGATTCCTCTTCAAGCGCTACTTCCCTCAGGCATATCCAATAGTCACAACAAGATTATAAAATGGCCACTGAAGACGGCTGCTTTGTAGCCGAAATGTGCATCTGGTTTGTTTTATAACCTTGTTGTGGCTATTAGAGATACCTAAGACAAGTATTTTAAAACGATTTTTCTTGAATATCTTATCACGAAAAATCCTAATAGATTTTTCTTTGGATTTTCAGCTGATTGTGTGTCGATTATTTTTATCATCAAAATTCACAATATTAATGCACTCCCTAATTGAATGTCGTATTATTTATTTGTTTTTAATTAACCTCAAGTAAGTTGTGTGAATTAAGTAATCGCATTAGGAACAATGCGTTTGTTTGTAAAACCATTTATTTAATTATTATTCAAACTATTCCACATTATCAAATTATCCGTGAAATAATTTTTAAAGGAATAAAATTGCTTTCGAATATAAATAAAAATCTCTTCCCATCTAGGAAGTATTTTCTTAGGGGACATAAATTTTGTGTTTTAATGTTCTAGAGATACACTGGGAGCAATTTCTAGAGTTATCGAAAATACCATCTATTATATAATCGAAACATTACAAAAGTGTCCTAAAAAATATCGTTTACGCTTCATTTCCACGTGCATTTGTACGAGTATTTTTAATGTCAGTGGCTAACTCTTTAGACCAGTTTTGCAAAACTTTTGGGAAACTATTTAGTTTGCCTAGTCTCGTGCGAAAGTTGCAAACTAAAATTAATCGCTCTTTACGAGTTCATTCTTATTTATTACCGATTTTTTTTTCTAGATTAAATCTTGGCGATAGCTACAGTACCTTACAATCAATCGTCCTTTA
Organism: Uropetala carovei; assembly: GCA_036926305.1. Classification (NCBI taxonomy): domain Eukaryota; kingdom Metazoa; phylum Arthropoda; class Insecta; order Odonata; family Petaluridae; genus Uropetala; species Uropetala carovei. The sequence goes on along the minus strand of JAXCHB010000078.1, from coordinate 760,817 downwards.
TTAGAGGACTTTATTACGACGAATACATCTTTTATAACTTATGTCATACTGGATTTAAAAAATTTTAATTCCTTCGGATATGTCACCGGCCTTTTAACCATCTCTTAAAGTTCAAAACTGAGGAACCATCCCACGGCCATTCTTTGAATTATGTGAGCGCTCCTGTCACATATCTGAGTTAGCACAGCAACGACGAAAAGAGAGCTGAGTTCTGTTTCAAACGCAAGGATAATAAATCTTCTGGACGCCGATGATCGCACTTCATCCCTAAAAATTTCTCAATCCCGCTGAGCTTGGATTCCAAACAGGTTTTGCGCGAGAGAAAGAAAAGCGGTCGCGCTTAATCAATCGTCCAAGGATTTCCATATTACCTTGGGGTAAACATTCAATACGTCGAAGGAGTTCTTGTAGGTGTATCTGGTTCCGGCCTTTAGCGGACATCCTGGTTTTCCTGTGCCCTCTTCCTGGATTTGGGGACAGGCGTCTGTGGAGTCCACGCCCAGGAACGGCAGTTGAACTCCGAACACGGTGGCATACACGCTGTTGTCCACTCTTGCAGCGTCGGATTCTACGAAAAAAATGAATGCCATTTTCAAAAAACATTCGAAAACTCTTTGTGCACCTGTAATGAGGGTATCATTTATACGAATTCCTATTTTCGAGTTGCGTTTTGGTTTAAACTATTTCAAAACAATTGTCGTACTTCTTGGCCGACAATCAAGGAAATGTACCTTTAAAGAAGTAACACGAAAAATCGTTACTTTCGATTAGAAATTGCCGGTTTTCTTTACGTGTTAACGTGGGAAAAAACGCAGGGTTTCCGATTATTACGCTATTTCGGCGATTTCCTTGTAATTTAAAAATACATAACTATTAAAGGACAAATTTTCTTCCGTGAATCACGAAAAATAAAATTAAAAACACGAAAATGGAGCAATAAATAATGATTCCGGCGGCGGCAAGATTTGCTTATCCGAGTCTTGCTTAGAGGATAGCTTTAGATGGAGCTATACGAAGAATAACACGGGATAAAGAGAGAGAGGGAGAATCTCCTATACCTGCCCTTACGGCACGGAAATGGTGGAACGCGCAATAATCAAATCACATTAGGGAGAATATAAAATCGTGCAAGTTGAGTCTCTCATTATAACAGAAGGGAAAGAAAATTTGTGAAATTACCCACGTTTCTCCCATTCATTTCTGTTCTCCACAAATGAAAGCGCATTCGATAGCGAATTTGCTTCGTTACTCAAGGCAACGATATCGAATTAATTAATATCGAATTTAGTAATGATGAAATTGAGCGGGATCATTAAGCAGCTAGAGAGTTATCTGCAACGGTCATTAACCCTTAATTAACGGAAATATAATAAGGACATGGGAGAGGGAAAACTGAGCGCCTTAAACACGCGTATCATTAGAGAGATGAATCCCGGAAACGCAGAGACCCTAAATTTAGTGAACGTGAAGAGATCCTCGGGATGAAAACGTGGAGAGGAGAGTGGTTTTGAAATCCGTGGTTTGAAGCGCCATCTTGTGGAATTTATCCATCTTGGAGGATAAACAAATCGAAAACTTGTGCTTTTTCCGCTTTTCAAAAAGTGGAAAAAATACAGGTTTTCGATTTGTTTATTCTGCAAGAGAGTGGTTCTCTTTAAGCAAAGAAAGCGGAGAAAAAGAAATAGAATAAAAAATGCTGGAAAAGTTCATGGCGAGTTAACGGACAGAAAATATAGAGGAGCGAAGTGTTGAATGTTGCGAGAAAGAGCATAGAATGATTTATCGCTTGATCAATAGATGGCAGTGGCGATGGGAAGACATGAATAGCAAACGGGAAAGATTTGGGATGAGGGAGGGGACAGACAGACAGACAAACGACTTTATTTAGGGCGAAATTGAGACTGTGAAGTCCCTTCTTACATTTAACCCTTTCGTCAGGATTGAGAATTATATACAATTTAAATTACAGACTTTAACATACATATTGACTACAAATTTTGTTAGTTGACAAAGAGAATTACCATAGAATCATGTTAGTTTTGTGGGTTGGAAAAAAACTGTGTAATCACTTCTTTTAGCACAGAAAAAATGTCCCACTGCGGAAAAACACCTACGAAGAGGAGGGGAGAGAGTAGCGTGACGGCACAGAGTAGAGGTATTCTGTGGTGACGGTGTAAGATGTCTCGGAGAGGACTCTGCGTCCTTGCACATCCAACATGACTGGAAAATTTGTCCGTGGTGGTTCAGAAATAATTTTCACCGATTGATTTCATGTTAAAATGTTTGTTCCGGCAGCTTTTTCGTTCGTTTGTTTTTTCGCATTTCTTGCGCTAAACGATTGCATATTAGGTAAGAATCATCGGAAATTAATTTGCCGACACTTCTTTCATTTGTTCACGCGTATTAATCGTCAGCGCGTCTAGTTTGTAGTTGCCAAAATTTATTTGAAAATGTCGCTAAATCCACCTTAAAAAGTAACTAAAAAGTCGCTAAACTCAAAGAAAATGTCGCTGAAAAGTCGTTAAAAATAAAATAGTGCATAAATACTTAAAACAATTCTTATTAATCTAATTAGTATACTTATTATCTATTTTATAAATGATGTCAATTAAGATAATATTTCATTATTAGTATTAAGTAACGTAGAATTTTTAAAATCCTTTTATTAATTAAAAATAAAATAGATATTAACATTTGTAGGTCAAGCTTATTTTATTAGTAGAAAAATAAAATACCGTAAATACCCGCGTATAATATGCAGGGAGGTTTTCCGCCTCATATTTAATGGTTTTTTTATATACCCGCGCACAGGGGCGGCCCGAATAGCACTCTAGCGTCCCCCTCTGTAAAGGTTTGTTGAGATAATTACGAAGTAAATGTAACTGCAGAAGTATTTTAAGGTTTATTAAAACTTGTATAGATTATAATAAATCTATCATAAAATTAATTTGTTTGGTTTATGTTGTATATTGCATGTATTTCTACTTACATTAAACAATATTTAAATTTGTTGCTAGATTAGTAAAAATCGCAAAGTTAGTGGCATTTCGCTAAACACTATATAATGTCGCTAAAGGAAGTAAAACGTCGCTAAATCTAGCAACAAAGTCGCTAAATTGGCAGCTGTGGTCTAGTTGTTTTTAAATAAAACGCACGAACAGTAAACCATAGAGATACCTATGTCGTAGATGTTATTTTTTTATTGAATCGGAAGATAAAACCCGAGGTATATTAATAAACATTTCTGTACGAAATTTGACTAAAATTAATGCTGTTTTCTTCGCTTTCTCGCGGCCTATTCAATTAAAAACGAGTTACTGACAAATTTTGCTTCAACTCAAGCAACGTGGGAAATACAAGCATGTTTCGAGAATATATTCCTCCTTACCAGGTGTGAATTTGAACTCCACATAGATCTTGGTCCTCTTCTTCAGTTTGCATGGGGGTTGAGTGCATCCGCTGATTTTAATGGCTTCCGTATCCTGCAACGCTCTGTCTGTAAAGAAGAAATGTTTTCACACGTTAGTTTCGTGAGGCGTCCGTTGCCGTGGTGTGGATATATTGAATGAAAAAAACACACCCGACTGTGAGATATATTACAGGTAAATTTTAAAATCGCCCATATCGGAATTGATAATTCCGTTTTATTGAAGTAAGATTCCGTCGAAACAATTAAGAATTTTGAGTTAGCAAAATAAATACACAAAAATCGATCGAACAAAATAGTTACTTAAGTAGGTATCTCCAAAAGTCATGGAAAGGTTATGAAAATACCGTATGCGCATTTCGGCTACCAGGCAGCCGCCATCAATGGTATTCGCCGATAGTAGATTCTGTTAGCACTCATTTTGTCGTTTTGATTTTAGCCATGACGTGAGTTCGATTATTTTCGGTTGAAAAAGTGATGATTCTTTTCGTTTGTTAGCTACCTGAGAAATTTCAAGTCTTTATGCTCATTTGTTTCATTAGAGTTAACATTAGGAAACACAGAAAAAACAAAAGGTGAACAAAATCAATAAAAGGTTTCCATAAAACACCAAATATAAATTTGAGTGATTACACTCGAATAAAGTTTGGAGGGTGGAAAAGACCGAAGAAAACAAATGAGTCATTTGTTATTGAAGTAATGATTTCTCTTATATTGGATAATTACATGTTAACTGAAGCTAGAGTTTGGAGGCCGTCCTTTCAGTAATTAGATAAAACAGTTTTACGTCATTGGTAGAATTGTTCTAATTGTTCGCAGTTTAAAAAATGTTAGTGTTTCAAAATCCGAAATCATAAGTATTTTGTCGAAACAATAGAACGGGACGTTTTTGTGATTCGGTTATATTATATTAGGAGTATAAAACTCTGAGTAATGAGTTTCATGGATCTCATTCTTATTGTTGATACGAGGAACAGATTTTACATTTTCAGCTGAATTAGCGAATATTAATGACGCATTTCGTGTCAGTGAACCCAGCAGCACGCTTGAAATGCAGCGGCGAAGAGTTGAGAAATCATATACATTTCACACTGAATTTGCATCCAACGGCCGTGAAAAATATTCATCCTAGTCACGTAATAAACAAGTTAGGAAAGTGTACAACGTATCACAAATGGGCGCATTTCGTGCAGTGGAGTATTAGAAAGAAATTATATACCTGTACGTGAGGGAAATAGCGTTTTAAGGTTCTTATATTCTTAAAAAATAATCCATTTTCTTCCTATTTAATAATATTGCATGCACGCTTAAGGAAATTAAACGTTTGTTTGTGAGATTGTTTATGATAGCAACAATGAAGAAGTAACCATGCAAGAAAGTACAACTCGATTTAAGACATTCTCATTTGATTTTCTCGATAGCGGCTACTCCTACGATAAAAATGTATAGGAAAGAAAATACTCTTGTTTACAAGTTCTACAACTTTTAATTGAAAAATATTTTGATATGAGCAATACTTTACGAGATATGACGAAAAATTAATTTTTTGTCCCGTCAAGTGGTACCCCTGATTGGCGTGATTCATTTTTGCGATTTTCTTCTTATATTTGATAGTAAATCCTTAATGTCAAATTTTATGAAATTCCATTCTGTAGAAGCCGAGAACGAACATGCAGACGGACGGACGGACAGACCGACGATAATAGGCGCTCACGCTGGAAGCGAATCGCGCCTGAAAATCGGTACAACGTACATTGTACAAACTTTCTCATATATGGGTACTAATGCGTCGTTTAGTTATCTTTAGAAAATGAAAATCGTATGAGCCTGTTTTTACAAAATCCAATTTTTGTTAAAGTTGCCCAAGAATAAACTAGCCTTATATTCATTCATTGAGAAAAATGAAATACGAAGTATTATTGTAGATGTATACTCAATTAACTACGAAATTTGATCAAAATCGTTAGCCGTTTTTGAGAAAATCGGATTGTTGTTAAAAATGCGTACAATAAACTACTCTTAATTACTGAGCAATGTCAACCATTTCTATGTATACTCTGCTCAGTATGGTAAAATGCGTAAGTACGAGATTTCATTCATTTTCGCTCTACCGTCTAGGCTCCAGAGCCAGTAACAGACTGACAGACGGCATTGCGAAAAGCACTTTTTCAGATCCAGCGGCACTTAAAACGTATATGTATTTCCGTAAAAATCCCGAGGTCGAATTTTTTCGCGATAACAATACTTTCTCGATGAGAAAGTAAAAGGGATGTTTTTACTCGCCATTAGGAAAGAGTAAGCTTTGACGTAAAAGCACGTCGAAAGCATTTTAGAAAGCATCTGGATTATTCAAGTTCCATCGATCGAATCGTATAATTTCGATGAAGTAACATTACGCTTTTTGTCCTTTTAGTTACAAATCGCATTTCTCACCTTTGAACCTCGTAACCAGAATAACTTTCTCCCGAGCAAAAGCCCAACATGAAAGGCAGGCTGTGCTTGTATTCCATTTATTGACTCGACGTAGGTTTCGGTCGGAGAAAGTTCTTCTCGAAAACGGTACTCGCAGTCTCGCCACCTTCCTCTCTCATTGTCAGTGAGGCAGGGAGAGAGAGAGGGGGGGGGGGTGAGAGGGGAGGGGCGGGTGATTTCGAGTGAAACACTTTCACGAAGCTGGCCGGGGTGCGATCGTACCGTGGAATCTTCAAAACGGGTTTGCTGCGCTCACTTTAACTAAAAAAATTGAAATTTATCCATTGCAAACTGAAAGATGTGTACAGAGTATTGTGATCTTGTCTACAACACAGTCATCTTTGAGAATATGTACAGCCGTTTGATAGTTTATCAGTTCATTCCTTTGCATCCTTAGCGACTAGTAACACCTAACTTGTTAGAAAGACCGAGGCGGAATGAGACAAAGAGAAAAGAAATAGGAAAGTTGAATTTGAAAATTCTAGCTCCGATTATTAGCGAATCCTTGTGTTTTTATAGATCGCCATCGATTGTAATGTTGGAACCATTATTATTAATTGCAAATTCAATCATCTGAGAAAAATCGTCGTAGAAATTTACGTAAACGTTTACCGGAAGAGAAAATTTTGTAATTTTTGTCGTAAAAATCGCCATCGCCTTTGACCACGTCGTAATACAGAAACCGGTTTAAACATTCTCAGAGCGCACTGTTAGTTTTGTCAGTATGGATTGTATCATATTTATGTGGAAAATATTTGTAAATAACACTCAAAAGAGTGGGCGAAAGTTGTCAACTTTTCGTCACGAATTAAAAATACGCAGCGACTCCTCTAATTCAGGCAAATATCTCTCGATATCCTGGACACAGCAGTTATCCCTTTGGTCAAGTGAAATCCGTTCTGAATGAATCTGGAGGTTTTCTGGTGGCAATAGGGAGAGGATAAGCGTGACAAGGAGGGTGCTGAGGGACCGCGCGTGCAATAAATTGTTACTTTATCCATACGTAGTAATGGGAAAGTATTGTATTCATGAAAAAAATCGACTTCGAGATTTCAACGGAAATACATGTTTTGAGGTCCCTAGAACACGTTTAGACTATTTTCGGAATGATGTCTGTGTGTGTGTGTGTGTGTGTATGTTAGTGTGGGCGCTCTAACTCAAAAAGGACATACCATATCGTTACCAAACTTCATATATAACACTTTAACATGAGCACAAAGAACTGATTAGTTTTTGGACAATAACGGATAACCGGAAGTCGCGGTTTATTCGAAACCCGATTCGGTTTTTGCGATATTTCTTTGTTAAAACATCATTATTGTATATACAATTCTAAACAAAAGTTATAGAGAATGTAATTTCCTACAGTTTTCATTTGAAACAATTTTCTATAGGAGTTATTTATAAATAACTGGTTTTTCGGTTTCCGTTAAATATCTCCTTAAAAACATCGTTATTGGTAATCTTCGTAAGGACCAAAATTGTAGAGAATAATATTTCTTCCAAGTTTTGTTTGAAACTAATTTTCGTAGAACCATCCATTTTGGATATATTTCGCTTTATCTTAATACCTGTATACAGCGCCAACACCATGTAGCGGTGAATTCTGTAAAAATTCAAAATATACGTAATTTACGGCAAGGACGTGTCTTCTTCTACGGTACGAAATAATAATTTTGCCTCGTAATATTATTCATAATAATTTAAATATCTATACCCCAAATATGGAGAAAGTCATGTGTTGGCCACATCAGATTTTTGTCAAGAAAGAGACGAGATCCCAGTAAGCGATTTTGAAATTCGGTGAGCGTGTCTCACCCGGGGGGAGGCCTTTCCCGCGCAATCGGAGAGAAATCCGCTGAGCTCCTCCTCGCAAAAGAAGGGAGCACGCCCTCTCCCTTCCCCTCCGCTGACCATTCGACTCGCGCTCGCCGTGCGCTTACAAATACCACCCTTTATCCTTCGCTTTCGATGGTGGAATGCGGACGAGAGAACTAATACCTCCGAGGCCCTTTTTCGTGCGGGCCGGACACGCACGCCTCGAATTAAGACCATCGCGCGTCTCAAAGCGCTTTACGTTTTCGGAGGAATTGCGGCCGTAGAAGAAAGTTTAATAACTCACGTTATCAACATACATCGTTCGCGCCGCGACTCGACCTCCTACAGCAAACTTTCTCTCATTCAAACTCCGTGTCTGTCTATCGGTCGTGCTTCTTTTTCTCTCTGCGCGATTGGTGAGGAGTCGACCAGCGTGCTGCTCTTGCTTCGAAGGCGTGCGTTTGTGGGTTCGAATGGGAAAAAGCAAGCGCAATTCGAGGATAGTAATAATTTGTTTCGAATGTGCTTGTATACGTAAAATGCATATGTAAATACTAACTACATGCAGTGACGCGTTTAGCACATTTTGGGCCCTAAGCAAATCAGATTTCTGGGGTACTTGATCAAAAATAAAAACACATTATTTTAGAATGAAAGAAAATCACACATCATATAATACTGTAAATAGAGGATATTTTGATATTTAATATTTTTAAAGAACCATAAACAAAAACTAAATCATTAAAATTTCTAGGCACTTGCCTAGTTTGTCTTATGGTAAACGCGGTACTGCGTACATGTGTCCGAATATTTGCAAAGCCACTCATTATTAACTCACATAGTTGACGAGTTACGAGCAATTGATTCGATCCGATTCCCTGCTGATTGCATCTCCAGTAATTTCACTATAAAGTTAAACTGCGTTATTGCCTCGATAGGGTCTCCTTGATATCTCCCGGTTTAGGAACATATTGCCTCAAAATATCTTCCTATTCCATTTATCGCTTTTTCGGTGACCTTCCTATTGATTTTAACTAGATCAATAGCTATAGAACCTCTTTCAGATCCTCCGTTCTCATTCTGAGAGCCGTCTCTCCTTAATCTCTAAGCTATTTGCATCGAGGCCTTTTCCGTGCTATCATTTGTTATAATTCGCGATTCACTTCTATCGCGGAAGAAGGATAAGAAATTAGGGTCGCCTTATAAGCTGCTATCTGGATTAATATATATCCTTTTAGCACGGAATTTAATTTGGCCGAAATTATTTTTGTTTTTTATGATAGGTACAATTTTATATTACGTTTCGAGAGAAGTTTAACTAATCTAAAGCGACGAAGGACAGCGAATGTAAATCGAAATTTTAACATTATCACGGTTGATTTACACCTGCTTCCGTGGCTCGATATCCCGAGGGTTTCGTGACTGCAGTGTTTGCTCGAGGTTGTGTGCATTCCTTGCATGAACTTCGAAACTCGAGATTTATGGTTCAAGGATGCCATTGATGCAGACGGCTGAAGACACCAAACAAGACGAGTTTCTAGCATCTTCTGTAATATTACGCAAGAGTCTGCTTAAACTTCCACTTATGGAGCGAGAGGCTTGCGCACTTGAGATGTAGCCACGCCTGCGTGATGTTTGCATCCCATCGCATTTGCATTGTTCGTTGAGACCAATCTGCTTTCTATGTCGTTTCTCATTTCAATCCAGATAATAATATCTGTTTTAGAAACTTCTCTTATATATATATATATATATATATATATATATATATATATATATATATATATATAAATATTGCATCTGTAGTCTTGTTCATCATAGAAGGAGAAGAAATGCAATTTAAAAATGATGAGTAATTGGTGGATGTTTTTAACATTTAAATAGAGTAGTGATGATAAAAATAACAAGTTAGGAAAGTGTACATCGTATCACAAATGGGCGCGTTTCGTGCAATGGAGTATTAGAAAGAAATTTTAGTATACCTGTACTTAAGGGAAATAGCGTTTTCAAGTTCCTTTCTTCATGATAAGTAATCAATTTTCTTCCCATTTAATAATATTACATGCACACGTAGGGAAATTAAACGTTTGTTTGCGAGATTGTTTATGTTAGCAACAATGAAGTAACCATGCAAGAAATTTTCTGTTCAACTCGATATAAGACTTTCTTGTTTGATTTTCTCGATAATGGCTACTCCTACGATAAAAATGTATAGAAAAGGAAAGACTCCACTTTACTAGTTCTACAAGTTTTATTTGAAAAATATTTTGATATGATCAATATTTTACGAGATATGACGAAAATTTAATTTTTTGTTCCCAGTAAAGTGGTACCCCTGGTTGGCGTACGTGATTCATTTTTGCGATTTTCTTATTATATTTTATAGTAAGTCCTTAATATCAAATTTCATGAAAATCCGTTATGTAGAAGCCGAGAACGAACATGCGGACGGACGGACGGACAGACAGACCGACGATAATAGGCGCTCACGCTGTAAGCGAAACGCGCCTAAAAAGCTTAGGAGCTCGCTTCGCGTAGAAGTCTCACTTCGTGTACTCTTCGGTTGAGAAACATTTGAAAGTTATGGCGAGTCGCTCATATTCACATTTAAAATTAAACACCTCCTCCATTTTGTTACTCATGGTCTAACACCCATGCGATAAAAACATGCGTGAATTAGTAAATTTGAAGTCAAATAGTTAAAAATTGCATTGCTTGTGTAAATATTGAAGTAAAAATTTCAAAATTAAAGATCTGAGAATATAGGCATCTCTTTCTGGCTCAAAGTTAATTTCTAGGATTCAAGGTTTCTCGTCAGTTAACAGGCGCGTAACTTGGGGGGCGCAGGTCCACGCAGTGCGTGGGTGCCCAAAGATTTTTCCGCTAATCTGCAGTAAGGTATTCGAAGTAGTATTATCCTTATTGGAATGAAATATTTCATCGCTCGAAATGAAGACGAAAATACCCATCTCGAGTGTTTGGAGTTGTTTTGTCCTATCCTTTATAATGTTAGATTTATAGAAGTCTCAATGTAATTTTCAAATTAAAACGTAAAAAAATATCGTTAAAATCAAAACGGTATAAAAATTTCATATATTTTTATGGTGGCTCCAAAAACTTGACTTGCGTGAGGGCCCCAAAACCGTAATTACGCCCCTGTCCGTGAAAGTAAACTTCCGCAAACAGTGACCGAGTTACCATCGCGATTCAATATTTTTTTTTTAATATGAAAACAAACGGTATTCCACATTTAATCCCGTTTTAATCAAATATAGAAAATACAAGCTTTTAAACACGGCGTTTTTTTTGTTATGGGCGATGATCCGTAGGAAGGGAGAAGAGGATCATATGCCGAAATACTTATGGAGATCGGATGTCCCGTGGTTCATTCGCAGTATTCACTCCGTCGCACACAGCGTTACGCCGAATCATTCTTTTATATAAGTTCACAGCTTACATACTTTAAAAATGCTTATACTTTGGTTCTTATGTCATCCGCTTTGTAGCCAAGGCGCAAAAGTTTGGCAGTCAGATAAACGTCGATGGTTTTTTTCATTCCATGCAGTGGCGCGAGATTCGCGCCCACGACACACGTGGAGAGATTGGCAACAATTCGCATAGCACGTGTGATTTATTCCGCTCGGCCATTATCCGTGCAGTCAAAATTCGCCACAATGACCGAAGAAAAAAATTGCAACATGTCTATCCCTCAGTCCCTTTCGCGCATCGCAAAGGCCGCTTACGTTTCCAAACGTCATTAGCCTCGACGCGATAATCGCGGAATTCGAAACCTCGAGATTCTCACGCTAGTTCCTGACCGTCTCAAGAGCAAATAAAAAAAATGCCAAACAAAAAAAAATACGCCGAATGAGCACGTCCATCGTTTTTTGTTTTCACGGCCACTCTTTCCCCATTGCAATCTCGACCGCGGTAACGAATTAGATAAAAATGGCGCGCGGAGGATGTATTTAAATAAGTCTCGTTCGAATTCTGACGAATGACTGCCGAAGCATCGATGGGCGGGAGGCGTCCGTCTGCTTCCTGCGGTGTGGGTGTGTGTTTTTTTTTCGGCGTTCGCATAGAATTCGCGATTCGACACTCATTCGGGAGACAAAACGTCGCGTCGCACGGATAATCGAAGGTCGCGTCGCCTCTTCCCCTCTTACTCCCCTTGCGCAAACCCTGTCGTGATTCTTTTCCTCCTCCTCCTCCTGAGAATATTGGGGGCGGAGGATTTTGGTGCCCCCAAACTCATCTTTGATGAAACGAAAGAGAGGAATTCTTTCGCGCCCTTAGGCTTTTACTGCAAAGCATTACGTTGCATCGTGCAAACCGACGCTCGCCAAGTCGGCGAATCGCTCCGTTGCGAAAAAAAATCTCGGTGCTATAGATGGCGTTGAACTCCGCGAAGTCGTCGGCGCAGCTGTTGTCCCTTTTTGCTAATACGAAAATAACTATTTAGTGAGTCGTGGGTTCTGTTTCGTGCGGCTTGCCTCAGAGAAGGGATTTACGACATTTTTGCTGACTTAAATCGTTTAATAATTTTATAAATGATCGTGTCCTTTAGAGTATATTTTATGGCAAACATGGAATGAACAATAGTTAACAATGGCGTGCCGGAAAATGTGCAATCAAAACAATATTGAAGTCCCGGAAAAAAATTGGGCTTGCGTGTGTGACCGGTATGCCGCTGATACATTAAGACGCCCAACTCATGTTTCAACGTAAATAATTAAAAACGTGACACATTTGTTTTAGAATGTTTTTCAACACCGACAGACAGCAGCGCACGATCTCTCCAGGTTTAAGTATTGGAAGATTTGAGCGAAAATATTTAAATAATCCTTCTATTTCATTAAGTCGGCAAAAACAAAACTACCGCGATTTTTACCGTCATTCACAATTGAATGACCTTTGTTTCCAAAACATTACTTGAAATATGGATGGAAAATTATAATTGTTAATATATTCGTGATCTCCATTAAAAATCCATCCCGTTCTCCCAGGGTCACGCAGATCTCTTGCGGAAAGGCAATCTTATGTCGTGAAAAAACTTATATAGGTACTTAAGCTAGATATATTATTATAGAAACTTTAATATTTCGTAAAAGTAAAAATTGCGCCTGATAAATGTTTTCACTAGTCCAAACAATATATTTTGGGGAAAAATACTCTGCGTCATTTGATTACATGGTACCATTCATTTGAGAGCTGTAATTACATTGATAGGCAAAATATCACTGGTAATACTGTTAGAGGTAATTCAACATTTTTAGCCCTGGAAGGGATGGCTCTCAGAACAGATCAGGTGAAGGGCTACACAAGCCGATTCCAGCGAAACCAACATGTGATCACAGTAAATAAATCGTATTTGCCTTGGTGACATGTGGACTCTTTGCATGGGCATCGTTGCGCCACGCTTAACACTAATGAAACGCTCTGCTAGCGCATATAATCGCTTCCGAGCAAATATACGGCGTGCATAATTTCTTCTTGTGTTAGACGCGGTCTGTTGCGAAACAGCCCTGTGTAGTTCATCGTAGCCACTTTAAATCTCAATAAACTGACAGCATAATATTTATTTAGACCAGTGGTCTTCAAGGTGGGCGATAATACCCACCAGTGGGCGTTTTTGGATTTTTGGTGGGCGTTAAAGAACTCACCAAATGCTATTATAATTTTTACACTGAAAAATAAAATTCTATAAAAAGTACACATTCTGTACTACTATTTTATGTACAACTATTAGAGTTCGTTTTTCGTTAACTATAGTGTCATATCATACTATGGATATGTATCCATGCTGCGGTAAAATCGAAAGGCCCATGAGGGTGGTTGGAATCTCTCGCAGAAGCAGCGAAGCGTTTAAGTTTAATTTTATCAAATATATAAAATCATAAATTTTTAAACACTGTTATTACCACTGAGACCGTATTCTGTAGGTAATCTCATCTAACGACAATCCCACTAGTATTAGGGTTACCATACCTCCGTAAATCGCTTTGCTACTGGGGGCGCAAAATTCTTCTTTGCCCCGGGCGCCAGAAACCCTCACTACGCCACTGGGTGGGCGGTGAACTTATTTCAAAGGACAACATATGGTAAAGGTGGGCGGTGACTCAAAAAAGGTTGAAGACCACTGATTTAGACCAACTCGAGGTACTCGTCCATAAAAATTATCGCAAAGAAGGGTGCAGGCTAATAGTATCGACGGGCAGGATCGACTTCTAGTCAGTTGAAGATAAATATTAAACCCAGAAATATTATTTTAGCGGAATGATCACATTTTACGAGGTGGGAAGCAAATTCTTCGGGTCGATGAGTCAAATTGTAAGAGGTTCGTTCGACGTTTCGCATTCTGTTGCATCTTAGGAAAGAGATTGTAGTCTCGTTCGCGATCTCAATCAATTCTTTTTTTTTTTTGCTTATGCAACTCCGCGAGCGCTTGTTGCTTGTTTTCTGGTCCGCTCCCTCTCCTCTTAACTAACCGCTTTGCCCCTTCGACCTTTCCTTCCGCTCCTGATGGTTCTCCTCTCCGCGACGATTCGCTCTCCAAAAGATCCCAGAAGTTCGAAATTGCATTCGGAAGGTCGTTTCGAAGCATGGCAGATTTGTCAACCCTTTGCGTTATCGTTCGCCGATTTTCAGAGAGGTTTCGTTACGACTAAATAAAATAGCGCCACTCGAAAGAGTATTTTTTTTAAAAGACGGAGGAGAGTTGGCGTGATTAACGGATTATTTTAATTGAAAAAAGCTTTTTCGGTCGATCGAATTAATGCTTCGAATCAAGATGGTGAAATGCGAAGGTCTTAAAGGTCAGTAAAATTTCAGTATGACGAGCACATGTCAAAATGAAAGTTTCGCTCCAACAACCGTTTAAAAGGTGTTTATATAATGCGAAATATATTATCCGGATATAACAAAATATTTATTCGCTTCGTAAACTCTCGTTATTAACGGACTTTTACTTTAAATCGTGTTGGTATTGGGGACACTTTGTTTACCATAAACTCGGTTATGCGACGAACGAGTTCTTATAGAGATCGCCGAATCCATTTCGTATGGGTCCTAAAATTTTCAAAGAAATATCTCACCAAGTTATTTTCCATTTCGTCTTCAAATTGCCCGAATTGAGTCAGCGTGTATCTTTATATTTTAAGGTTGTCGACCCTTTACAAAATCCCAATGATCAACAAAGCCTTCGGAATGTGGTTCGAGGTTTTCTTTCAAATAGGAATCGATAGGATGATTGGAATATATAGGCTACTATTTTCTTCCAAAGGACGACGATGCACCTTCGACGACATTATTCGCTTAGCGATGCAATTCACTCGACCCACGCCGACTGCTGTTCTCCGGAATAAGGACAAACGTATTCCTAGGGAGGGTTCATAGGTGCCCTCCCTAGGCCACAGTTCCTGCTGACCTACTTTCAGAGCGCTCGAGACAGACACAAGCGTTCTCTCTTGGCCGCCAACTGTAAAACGTCCCCCGACGACGCCTTCCGCCGGCGGCAATACCGTTATTCCGACGGCAAATATCTTTCTATGGAAAAAAATCCGATTCTAAATGACCAGTTCCTGAAGAACCAGCCGAATTTGCATTAAAAAATTTCCGCGGTAAGTGGTTCCAGTCGGGTGGAAACAGGAAGTCTGTAGTCGGCGTGCCGGAGGCGTTCTTTGAGGGTGTCAAGGCGAAGGAAGGCTTTTTAAAAGGTTAAAGTCGCTGGAACTGTCGGAGAGGATTGCTTTCCCATTCGCTTTTAATAGCGTTGTCTCGGAAACAAATCATGCGGACAGGCAACATCGGCCGACTTTCCATTAGCAGAGACAAAACAAGTATGATATCATGAGGCGAATAGCGATGTAAAAGTCGGTCGTTGTCACGTTTAAATTGCAGACGAAGGGCAAATTATGTGTAAGCGGCTGGAATCAATGCCGTGAGTAAGGTGGGTGTATTGGAATGGAGATTTTTTTTAAATTCTGGACTTCGACATATGTACAGTTGAAGGTCCAGCCGGCTGATGCCCGGGGCGCCAAAGTCTTGGAGGCGCTATCCCAAACATCTATCTATGCATTACTTGCAAGTGAATAAATATTGGATACCAATTTATGCGGAGGAACAGGCTGGAATCTTGATGGAATTCCTTTTCTTTTTTCATTGTCAGTAATTTTTACAGGGCGATGGAAAAAAATAACATTTAAAATATTTCAACAAGCACTTACGGAGTGGAATGTTATCCCTCCACTGGCTGAAGAAATAAAGTTTAATTTTGACTCAGGATATCCATCACGTGCGCCCAAAATAAAACCGCAAGTAATCGAACATCTTAAAGTCAATAATTTATAGAGGAGTGAAGATTTTAATATTATAATAGACTCTGCACAATAAAACGTGTATAAACCAGAATTGATCTTTCATGCTCAGCCATTTTATTAAACGCCACCCCAAATATGGGATTCTCTACAGAAAATATTTAAGGAACATGAAAAGAGCACTAGTCTACGAGATTAGTTTTCTAGATTTAAGAAGTTATACAAATCATCTTGATTCGATCTTCGAACGGTTGTTCTCATTCGTTTTGAAATACTCCGTTGCGGCCGATGGAGAACGCGAAGAACCACAATTCAATTTAATACAAGCACGTGAGGTCTGATGCTTGCTATAAAAAATATAAACTTAGAAATTATAGGAAGCCCGTTGATTAAAAGATGTTAAAAGAGTGAAGGAGAGTACGTAATGGGAATGGCGACCTTGGGAGCGACCTCTCCGACAAAGGCTTCCCCCCCCTCGCGGCACCTGTTCCTCATTCCGAGCACCTCCAAAGCGCTTAGGCCCGGAGATCCGGATTGCTGCCTCGTTCAAAACGATCGGATGTTAGCCACCGCCCCCTATTATTGTCTCCATCGTCCGCCTGACTGAGTAAGACAGGAAATGCGTCACGGTCAGGTGAGCGCGAGCGAGGGCGAAAGCGAGTTTTGTGTTAGGAGTAATAAAATCCAAGAAATTTGGCCGAACCTTCTTCTATGGATCCAGCTGAATATCGTTGTTGATATTTCGATTCCGCCCTTCGCGGATTTCCTAGTGAGCTAAAAATTTTGAATTCATGCCAAATGGGTTTTTCACGTCGTTTCTATTGGTGTCACGTACATGTTGATAGTCACAGGCCCACCTAGGGCTGCTTTGACACGGCTATATGTTCGTCACCTCCGATTCAATCATTTTCATGGTCACGATCGCTAAGAATGCCCCCCCTCCTATTTAATTTTCCTCTCTGGCTTCTAAATATCTCCGCGTTTCATTTTCCCCACCTTCTTTTTGGCAGAACTGGTTTTAATTTTTATACCAACCCTCCGAATACACGTATGTAACTCGATCTTTTCTGCAAAAGGAACGGATACACAGAGAGACAAAGTGAGACTTTCGTAGAAAGTTTTATTTTAAATGTTGCAATTTCAACCCTGCAGTCATCTAAGGCGTGCGGCAGAGGGTGACAAGTGCCGACCTACTTCTGAATGTGCTGACATTATTCCTGCGTCGGTGATTTGTGATTTAAGGATAGCCTTCCTAGTCGAAGGGATCTACCGTTATCGTCTGGTGTCATTCTTATAGCGCAACCACTTCCAACTAGACGCTCATAGCGTCATTTGTTGTCACTTAGAACCTTCTTAGCGCACAAAATCGAATGAAAATTCGCTGGTGAACGTCCTTATAGGCCATGGGTGTCCAGATATAGAAGCTCATGTAGCCTTATAGTGGCCAGAAAAAGTCTTGAGTGGCCGCACTAGAAGGGGGATCTGTAGGATTTGTTTGCTAAAACAATTATTAATTTTTCTCTTATTTTTTAAAAAGTTTTTTCCGAGTATTTTTAATTCATTTAATTCAAATTACAAATTTTTATTTTCTTTTTTACAATACATATTTCTTTAATACAGTTTAATTTTCTACAGAGTATTTTTAATTTATTTAATTCAAAAGATCATCAATTCGTAAATCCTTTAATTTTGTGGACGATAATCTGAGCTGATAGGTTAGATTTTCATCGGTCAAATTATACCGGTATTAAGAAACTTTAATTGGCCATATTGCTGAAACAATATGAATATAAACAGCGAATAAAATTATGACAATTGAAAATATTTTGGAATTTCTTCTCTCGAAAATGGCCGCAAGTGCGTTAAAAATTAAAATCATTCAGCGGGCCGCACGAAATCGTGAAAGTGGCCGCAGTTTGGACACCCATGTTATAGGCATTCACTTTTCGCAAAATATCATCCACGATCAAATATTTCTCATTTGACACATTAATTTTAGTTTATATGTGTGTACAATTTAAGAAAAGATGGGGAATAATTCTCACGAGAGAAGTGATTGATTTCGAGTGCCGTTGGCAAATATGCGAATAAATATTCCTACAACAACAAATTTGGATCTACAAATCCTTCGTCTGGCGTTTGCACAAGAATATTTCGTTGATTTGAATTTACGGATTACAGAAAGTATTATCGAGTTCACGTTACTGACGAAATCTTAACTGAAAAAAAGTTTGTGTCTATTGGAGAAACATTGTTTTCAATATTGAAATTATGGAACATAGTTCTTTACCCTATGTTCCATAATTTCAATATTGAAAACCGTGCAGTGAAAGTCGGGTACGTATTTTCTTTCTTAACGGCCATCAATTCTTCCGAGGCAATTAGCAACCCGTGCCCGTTCCAGCCAAGGTCACTTAATAGGTAGAACTCATTTCCGTCCCAAATTAAACCATCTTCATTTTTAGAAAGCATCCGGGCTTGTTTTTCTAATTGCAGGTAAATTTTCCCAATGCATTGGTTCCATCGCCTAAAGTATATATTAAATAACAACCCGGCGAAGAGCAGAGCGATCGATGTTTCTTTCTAAACAGCTGCAGCAATTTTAATCATTTTGCTTAAAAATGTCGAATCTTTGCGTCCTTGTTGATGTTTTTAGGGAAAAATATCTAATACAGTGATTGATTTCAATTTCGTGACCACAAAAATAAATCTCAACGTATCGACCCGTTTCCGAAGTCCAAAAGGAAGTAATTGGAATGGAATCCAGAAAAAAAATTCGGCGATGTCTTTTGAGAAACTCGACAAATTAAAATTTCGTATCTCGCCAGAAATCGGTTGATATTTTCACCGCCTTTTCGTCTTTTTACTAAACAAAACACCGCCCGACCCAGAGCTAAAAATAAATTTAAATTTTCAGCAACCATAAAGATAAAAAAATTCCTACTTGAAAAATCAAGGCGCCAAAATAGTGATCAGTCGTGAAAATATTAATAGTTTTTTCGATTATTCTCTTAAAAATCGAAACAATTGTTTTTGCATTCTAAATGCTGTTTATCTACTATAATATATTTTGAAGCGTATGTTTGTGTATTGGTGTGTCTGTGTGTTTGTTCATGGAACTCCTCCTAGACGATAAAAGCTAGAATAACCAAATTTGGTACGATTCTTCCTTACATCCTCACTTAGTGAATCGTCAAGGTTTGGTCAACCGGGATTAATCAGTGCTGCCAATATAGGGGATTAACATTTTTCCATAAGATAACACGTATGAATCCATTTCTTGACTTGCAAGGTATTCTTCCTTCAAGCATTAAAATATGTAAATATGAACCGATTTTTTTCGTTTTTGCTTTATTCGACGAAGAAAACTCTACACTATCTTATTCCTGCGAAGTTTACATGTTACACGGTCGAAGTTTTCAGAAATACGCAATTTGTTTCGAAATTTTCTGGATTTTTCGTACTCTTTCCGGGCGTTTCCAAGGCGGCCGTCATTGTTACCTCCGATTCAATTAATGCTAATTAAACACTCAAATAGACAAAAGTTTAGCGTTACTAGATTCGCACTTTTGTTTAAGCGACGAAACGATCGATGTTTATGGATAGCAACGTAAATAGATACTAATTATTATTCAGGAAGCGTTTATTGATGAAAGTAATTGAACCTTCTTTCGTCTATTGAATACTGGAATCTTACATTTTTTGTAAGTCAAATCATTATATTTTACATTATAATGTGTATTAACATAAATAAACTCAAATATCTGGTGTACGTTTACCAGTCAGTGTTCAATCATGGACAACTGTACGTTGCTTTTTCACGGGATTCTTGCTTAGAAGACATAAAAGTAAATATTTCAGGGAGGCATAATTACACAAGAAATGCAGCTGGATTTGGCGAAAGTGATATATATTTTAGGAAATACAATTATCGTTATATTTGAATGCAATAGGTTCGGAAACGGATTGTTACAAGAAAATATGATTAATTGTTAAGAAAAGCTAATTGTAAGTGAAAAAGTATCTACTATATAGGTATTTTAAAGAGTTTGTATGTTGTGCTGTAATAGCTTCACTAAATCTGTTGAAATTCAACGGGAAATTTTTCTAATAATGTAATAAAATGCTAGCGTCGTCCCTTTTTTACATGGACATGAGATCTTTATTTTATTTGAAAAATTCATACTACACTCTTTATCCGAGTCGATAAATAACTTTCAATATTTTAGATGTTTTCACAGACATTCCAAGTGATATTAGTTTCGCATCGTCGAAGACCCCATTTGCGTTACATGGCTTCCAGTGTGATGTAAACAAACTCACTAAGCACTCCCAACTAAATGCTAACTTCTCACATCAGGATATAAGCGTTACATTATCCAAGAGCGCACGGACAAAAATGCTCAACGTCGCGCATGTTTTCCTCGAAACATTCTAGCAAGCAAAAACACGCCAAACGATATTTTTTCTGTACGCGCGTTCATTATCTGTAGATGCTCAGTAGTTCCCTTCGTCTTTCCGTAAGCGGCGTAACAACGATTTCTAACACACGTTGCGCAACACTTCACTGCGATGTAACGGTGAAACGCCTGGACGAGAGAAAAAAAAATTAGGAGGACGTGGGATAATTTCATCGTGGAAAGGAAACATTCTAGCATCGAGCTTCCGTCGATACCTTGGGGACTGTATAACAGAGAAAGCAATCCACGCTTCGATTCGCCTTTCCAAGAGGAGTTCTCGCGCTTTCGATGCGAGATCCTGACCCATCTTCGCACCTTATAACGGGAAAGCGGTTTCAGCGGATGCAAATGACGCACTCCCTCGCTTCCCAATAAACACTGCCTCGCTCGCTTCGCAGACGTGCGGTCGTCGCAGCTCGACGAATCCGATTCGGCTGCTTGTGGCTCCAAGGGATCAAAAATCGGGTCGCGGAAACCAAGAGGCGATGGAGGACGTTCGATCCGATTCAGATCTCGAGTGACACACGACGCCAAAGTGTCTCTTTGCATGAGGAACTAGCTAGAAAGTCGTTCACCCCGCGGCTAAGAAGTAAACTTGGCATTCTCAGAAACAAAGAATAGGATTAGTTTCCCTTGCAAATTTCTGCAGACTCTTCCTAATGCATAGAATTGTTCGGTTAAAAGACCATACTTTGGATATGCTTGCAAGATGACGAGAATATGTAGGCAATTGTTTACCTTTAGCAAGGAAAATGGGCTGAGAAATGTTTGATCAATTAATTTTTATGAGAAAACGCGATTGATGTTTTAATCCACTGTAAGAACTTCCTGACAACCCTTATCAACGCGAATAATGCGGAATGGTTTAACCTATTGTATGAATGTCGAAGTCGATACTATTACTAAGGGAGGATCACTGTCAAAGAGATCACTCAAGACAGTTATTGTATTATCTCATATCCTTACTAAAGATAAAATACCTTTTCTTGCAATATTTTCCCCGTCATTAAGATCTCAAAACGTCGTAAATAAGCCACCGCGCGCGCGCGTGTAAGAGGTCCGGCGAAAATCGAAGAACACGCTAAAATCGCGACCCGATTTCGTAATCCGAGGGAATGATTGGTGACCTTAATCACGTGGAATGAATCGCACCTACTGGATTGCGTGCTCGCGGAGGTGAAAACAAAAGGCGCACGCCGGCACGCATAGGAAAATCTTCCGAGAAGCCCTGACACACAAAATGCCAAGTTTCGGTTCGTGCGGGCAAAGGTCTTCCAAGCTTCGAGTGTTTCTCTCGAAGTTTAAGGTTCCACGTATATCTGCCATGTCGATTTATGTATTTTATCGGTGGTCCGTTTCCCGCGGTCCAATCCACGGTCGGAGATTTGAACGAACGAGACACTATTAAGAGAAGCTCACCGTTAGCGCATGACCTCACTTGCGTCGCCTCGGAGACGGCGAAGACTGCTGCGAAAACGGCAAACAAAAGGAAAATGGTCTTCATGGCGTTGTTCTGGATGGCTCTTTGATCCCTCCAACTGTCTCTCTCTCTTTTTCGATGTCGCCCCAAAGAGGATGCTGTGCGTCCTCTGGCTACTGCTGTCCCTTCCGGCGGCTGACTGTCCTTAAATCCACCTCGACGTCGATCGGTCTTTCACGGGTTGAGCGCGGAAAGTGAACGGACGTAGACCAATCAGAACGCTCCGCTCTCTCCCCCCCCACCGCCTTCCCCCTCTTCCCCCCCCCCACTCCTCAATCCCACCTTCTCCTCTTACCCCTTCCCATCTACTCCTCCCTACCTGCATCTCCGCTGAGTCGGTCTTAAAACTCCCTCCCTTTCATTATCTCTCCCTCCTTCCCACTCCCTGCCTCTTCCTCCCCCACTCCACTCCCTCTCGGACGTTTGTTAATTGTAACCTCCCTCGCTCCTTCTTCGAATTGTTGGCAATTGATAAGACACGCTTATTGTACCGAAAATGGTCGCGGAAATGCGTCGTTTACTCGAGTTTTTTTGTGTTTTCGGAAGAAACGAGTTTAAATTCCCTATTTTCGTTATTTCGTTACGTTACGCATAACGTTTTCCAAAACTGCTTGATTGTTATACGTATCTAGAGAAAAATGGCGAAGACTTATTACAGGATCGATGGTCACATTAAATGGGGTCTCGGGCCATAGTTTAGAGAGCTCTGCTTTAGGGTATTCAAGAAAAAATATTCATGAAAAAAAGAGAAATAGACGTCAAAATAATCGAAATAACTGGATTTGTTTCGTTAGAATGAGGTTTGTGGGTGAAATACGTGGAGACACGATTTCGAGATACAAATAAATATCGCAAGTGGTTATAAGATTGAAATCTTCCGAATCCCGAGAAAGTTTCTTCTGCAATTAAATTTGGGAGGAAGCTTTTTGGAGCGTTCAGAGAATTGTTCGCCCATGTAGATTAGCGTCTTCTGGCAGTATTCACTTTTCTACATTTTCGTCAATATTTAAATAGTTAGAGATTTCCTTCAAGTGGAGTAAAATTTTTGAGAGATTATATCCCATTTTCTGAAGAAGTTGGATATTCTGATTAATAGTTATTCGTCAGCAACAGGTTTCGTGGTCGTTCACGGCTATATACATATGGAAAAGAACAGTTTTCGAACGTCATGAGTACACATTTTACCATGGTATCCGATGTAATTTTGAGATTTTAGCGGATGGTGGGAATTATCTTAGGATTTCCTAACCGGCGTCAGAAAACATGACAGCGAAGCCTACTTGAGTGACACATATTGTTGGATACAGAGGTTAGTTATTCTCTAGCACAGCGTTTCCCAACCTTTTTAGATTCGCGGCACCCTTAAGTGACTTTTCTGAATTTGGCGGCACCCCTCCCTATCCACCGTCACTAATAATCCTGGTGAAGTTGAACCCCTAACCCATATCTTCTTTCATTTCGAAGTGCCTTTGCGAGGAAATGAACGTCGACTTAACTCTGGTTTGCATTTTTGAAAGCCGACGATGCAAAATGAGGCTAAAAATGGGAAAACAGTATATTTTTTGCGGCACCCTTCAGAACACTTCGCGGCATCCCAGGGTGCCGCGGCACCCAGGTTGGGAAACACTGCTCTAGCAATATCGGAGGTCTTCTAATGACTTGGCAGTTTTGTGCATTGCGCCATTGCAGTTAATTTCGAGATAAATTGCAAACACTTTTCGTAATCTTTTACTCGATGCTACTAAGAGCATGAGCATATCATTGGCCGACTGTAAGGCTAAATAAAAATCATTCTTGTCGAGAGAAGGTCTTGTTAGCAAGAGGTCCCAATTCATTTTGGGCTCATGTTCACCGTTTTTAATAAGCATTATTTCCTCAGGTCCCCCACGTGAATATTTCGCATCGCATGAGTAACGGTTAGTTTACGGGTGAAAAAATGATCATTTGTACTTGAATTCCTATCATGTCTAAATATTTATGTTATCGAATTCAAAAATAAGCGTTTGAATGTAAGCAAGCATTAATTTTCCATTGTTTTACTCAAGTGCTTATTTTTAAATTTTCAGCCATAAGACTCATCGATCATTTTCTATTAGACAACCTTTTTTGATTATCGGGCCACATTCGTAGTGGTGAATGCTTCGGAGGGCCACATTGGGAGTCACAAGAGCTTCAATGGGCCGGATGAGCGTTTATATAATGACTTACCCAGAGATACTAACGTTAGAACGTCATCTGGAAAGGTTTTCGGACCATAATTTTACTGAAAAACATGAAATATTACCAATCACATTTTAATCAGAGCTTGGCAAGCCACATGTAACCCCCGCTGTAGCAAATTGATGTTATCAACACAAAGGAACTGGTAATTCACTTTAATGTATTATTTTCGTAAATTTAAGATGTGTGGTCATTACAACGAATTGAGAAAATTCTCATAAATAACCATCGTGAGTGAAATGCTACTTTTATAACTTCAACTGCGAAAACGTAACGTAATGAATCTGCCGAGTAAAAGTTTTAACAGAGACAATAAACACACAATATTCATGCAGAATAAAATACGGATTTTTCATAGAAGTTGGAATAAGTTAGTACATTCTATTGAAAACGAAAAACATCCATAATCTGAAAGCTCATCGTAATTATTTAAGATTTTAATCGACGAAATGTCTTAGTCATGTCTTCCTAACTTATTACCGGAAGGAGCCGCCTCCTTCAATTTGGAATATCGCAAAAATATCGAAAACTCTTCCAGTCAAAGGTCATCAACAATATGAAAGGCACTCAAACACATAATCACATAATTACATCTTTTACGGATAACACTTCCTTCTGTAAGATTAAATTGGCTGGATAATTGGTGATGGTGCAGCTGTTTTCCATCGCAAGTTACGTATCACTGAGGCTATCAGAATATAAATGTTGGGATATTTGTAATACCTGCTTTCAGAATCTGTCGGATCTGAATAAAATATAGATTTTATTCTTGGGATTTTCCCAGCCTCTCTCCCATTTATTTTCCGCCTGACGTAATGATTCCGAGGGAATTCGCCTTGACCTGCCCCTCCCACTTCGGAACGAACAATATAGAGTCTCGATGTAGTATGAAGGTTAGGAAAGTTTCCGCTTTCTGTGTGGAGCGCTTCGGGAGTTTTGTTGTAATAACATGGTAAATTCATTTAAATACGTGGAACTTAAGCGGAATGAACCCTCAACCGGGTGTGCGTGTTGTGCACCGGCGGCTGGAGAGGTGCGGCGGCCGGAGAGGTAGGGCGACCAGAGAGAGGGATTTTTGGGGCGGCCAAAAGACGAGTCGAGGGAGGGCGAGGGTGCTGGGGCGTCCGACATTCGCCTTTCGAACTTCTTATAGCACTTACCTACGAAAATGGAAGGGGGTAACGGGGAAAACCAGAGCACCCGCTGAGATGGGTTTCTCTGTGTTGTTAAACCCCTTAACTGGGAGAGGGTGTTAGCAGTGACCGAATCAATGGGAGGAGAGTCCTCTCATTGATTCTCCTCCTCAAGAGAGCAATACGGTAGCTCTGACCTTTGGCGTCTACGCTGCGGGTTTTTCCCGGAGTTGAACTCTCGTATAGCCATTCTTCTCGAGGGCTGAGGTCCCGTGGAGCCCTTTTAACAAAGCGATCTTCTTCTTATTTCAGTGAAGGGTTTTCCCAAAGCAATTGTTTCGGAAATAACAATTGCAAAACTAGAGGTCATTTATCTACAAACTTCCATTTCTGATAAACAATATTGTGCTTTTCTTTTTCTCATGTTTAGAAGCATTGTAATGACAGAAAAATCTACCTTGAGATTTAATGTACAAAGCTGCAATAAATTGTTTTCGCCATGGCGTCATACTGTTGTTTTCATTAAAAAAATCATTAAAATCTTTTAATATAAGATATTCTTTGATGGCTCTATCCCAATTTGAATCAAAATAGAAAAACAGTTATCCTGCATTAAGAGATGATGATATAGTAACATAGAATGCATTCATGGAAATTTTTACAGAATAGAAGATTTGATTTCTTTAAACTTGCAAGAAATTTTATTATAATGCTGTCGAATTTTATATACAGGCTTAATTTTATGAACATTTTGAATAAGTATTACCATACGTCTAATTAAATATCTTGAACTGGCAACGCAGTTTATTACTAGCTTAATTTTCAGTATCCTCTCAAAAATTGAAGCTGCCATGCTTCCTGCGAACTTTTTAATTATTCTCATCAAGGCTGGAAATGGGGGAGATCACGGATGGACGCCGTTCCCACAATACCAGAGTTTTTTTGCCTAACGTCGACATGTCAGCTACTGTGCCTCTTTTCAACTGATTCTGGGGAATCCACCTAGTTCTGAAAAACCGTTTCCACCCCTGACTGTAATTGACCTAGTTACGTAGTACAGCTGATGCAAAACCAAGTTTATTATACAAAATGGCCTCTAAATTTCTTAACAGTTTTTTTTTACGCCAAAAGCTTACAGAACTCTCACATATGAATATAATCATTTCATGGAGCTTTAAGAAAGCGATATGGAAATAAAATACGTAAAGCATTCTCGAAAGCCTCTGGTTTTCCAAAATGAAGTGTGGTAAACTCGGGTCTAAAGATTTAATAGAAATAAATAGCTCATGGTTTTAAAAGTGAAGAGTGTAGTGCACCCAGATGCCTATGTATGTGAAAACGTTTGTGCGATGTATGGTGCATCGGCTTTTAATTTCCTACAGTATGTAATACCTTGTTGATTTGGAGAGGGGCGGCGAACTTTATTTGGCGCACTGGCGGCCACAAGGGTTGGAGTGGCCCTGCCTATGCATATATTCATTGATCGAACTAAAAAAATCGTAAAAACGGGTATACGCTAGTAACAGGAACATTCTTATCTGTTTGTTTACGAACCACGGGAACGATATTGTATCAAGTATAACGGCGCTCCCATCCGTTCTCGCCCAGTTCGAGACCTGCAATAAATTTCGATGAAAATTTGAAGGTTTATATTCATGCGCAGTATATTTGGTGATATATTTAAATTTATATTTTAGCGTTTATCACAATTATATACTGCCATTTTGGTGGGAAGGAACTCGTGCACTTTTAATAGAATCCAAAAACTGCGTAACGACCGGGACTATTAATATAACAAGTTAGGAAAGTGTACAGCCTATCACAAATGGGCGTGTTTCGTGCAGTGGAGTACAGTAATACCCCGCTATACGTCGGAGATGCGTTCCTGAAAAATGCGACTTATAACAAAACAACGTATAACGAAACAGAGATTACCATAAGAACTATGATAAAAGTTAGGGGTTACGGTCCTGGTGGATATTTTGTGACACATTTGTTTCCCAAATAATACATATCAATACAATACATTAGACATACTATGGTACCACTATGTGTTTACCACTCATTGCTGCTAGGGTTTAATATACATTTAATCGTAACAACGAGTAACCAATTGCAATAATAAATTCAGAAATCACCGAAAATAATTGTCTATAGTGTGATTGAGCACAAAAATTGTTTCTTTACTTACACGTACACTGATATGCACTTTAGGGTACTTTTCATGCAGATGTCGCAATCCAAAGTATATCCAATATCTCATGAGATATCAACGCAAACGTAAGCCGGAATGAAAGGATATACAAAATGTTAGACAAAACTGTTCACAAAGTTCTCTTATAGCTGGCTGTCGCACAGAAATAGGTTTTTACACATCGTCATTAAAATTGGGATAGTTCCTTTTATCCCCTGTGTATCTTGTGGACCACCTAACCCATCGTGATCTCTCAAACACATGGCCAGCAAATGTTTATTCTGAGTATGATTTTACTCGAATTGATAAACATGAAATTAAATTAATTCATATAAATAATAATAACCATGAAATTAAAAGCCGAATAGAGTGGTTTTATTGTTATAGTTATAATTTATGCACCGCCATTGGAATTTCTGAAATTTTGCTTTTAGCATTTCACAAACGACGTATATGCGAAGCGGCACAACTTATAACGAAACATGTTCCTTAATTGATTGGCGACGTATATGCGAAACAACGTATAGCGGGGTTTTACTGCATTAGAAAGAAATGATATACCCGTACGTAAGGGAAATAGCGTTTTAAGTTCTTTTCTATGTCATAAATAATCCATTTTCTACCTATTTAAAAATATTTCTTGCACACGTAAGGAAATTAAACGTATTTTTTTGAGATTGTGTATGTTAACAACAATGAAGAATTAACCATGCAAGAAAATTTCTGTTCCATTCTTGTTTGATTTTCTTGATAATGGCTACTCATAAGATAAAAATGTATAGGAAAAGAAATACTCTAATTTACCAGTTCTACAACTTTTATTTGAAAGATATTTTGGTATGACTAATACTTTACGAGATGTGACGGAAAGTTCTTTTTTTGTCACCAGTAAGGTGGTATTCCTGATTGGCTTACGTAATTCATTTACACGATTTTCGTATTATCTTTGCTAGTAAGTCCTTAATATCAAATTTCATGAAAATCCGTTAGGTAGAAGCCGAGAACGGACATGCGGACGGACGGACCGACGATAATAGGCGCTCACGCTGAAAGCGAAACGCACCTAAAAAGTATAGTGTTATCCATGAACATGGATAAAATTAGCTTGTTTTTTA
Organism: Uropetala carovei; assembly: GCA_036926305.1. Lineage (NCBI taxonomy): Eukaryota > Metazoa > Arthropoda > Insecta > Odonata > Petaluridae > Uropetala > Uropetala carovei. The sequence goes on along the minus strand of JAXCHB010000078.1, from coordinate 732,183 downwards.
GGTGGTTGCACCGTCACATATACGATGAATAAGATCCTCGTTTGTAAGTGGCATCAATGTGGAAATGTACGCTCGATATTTCATCTTTCCGTCTTTTATACCTTCGGAGATTTTGAAAACGAAAAATTTAATGAGCTCCTATCCGAGTGTACATTTTTATAAACTATAATCTAAATATAAACAAATAGCAACAGTGCAGAAATCTACACTCCAAGTTTTAGCTTTTTTCAGCACAGACAGACGGACAGACGCCAAAGTTAAACTATAAGCGCATTTTTTTAAATACGCTAAACACATGTTTTTGTCTTATTGTTAGTAGTTATTGAGATACCGCTGCCCGGAGAAAATGTGATGATTATATAAAACAACCTTTTGACAAATTGTAAGTTATGATTGTGAAAGAAAATTTCTCTGCTTAGTTCGTTTTTCTTTCCGATTCTAGCTAGCTTTATTTGTTTCACAGATAACTCTTTTTTGCATTCGACGGCCTCCATTTACGACGTATTGTATTTCATCTAACAAGTGTTGGAATCACCGCTTGCGCAGTGCGAGAAACTATTAAGTTGTTAACTACTTATAACAATAAAAAAATCATTAAACGTCATCAGACATGTTAGCTGGAAATCTTAGGATCTATAAGACAATACCGTTGCAAAATCTCTTGAACGGTTTCACGGGCTTTATCCCTTCTGTGTCGGGGCAAGGATAGAAATATACCTGCCAAGAGGAGACCTAGGTCAGTTTTTGAAGCACAATAGATGGATGTTGTCAGATTGCGCGGATTGTCAGTTTCGTCCCCTTTTGGCAGGGTCGAACTGCGCGGAAGGTTGAACCTGGTCGGATTTTATAATCAGATAACGGAAGGGTCGTATTGCGCGGACTACCTGGGTCTAAGACAATGAGGTACACATTAGAGGGTCGCACTAAAATTATTGTGGAAAATTATCGGGGAGAATGTTCATACAATTTTACGCAAATCAGTTCTGCTCCTGGAAGCAAATTACAGTCTTACTTGTTCAGCATCAGCGTGTCCTCCATGTACAGCGAGAGAGGTGCAAATTTGATCGTCAACGAAGGTTTTAAATTCCGTACAGATTATAAGTCGCAGTCAGGGATTAGGTGGAGATGCACAGTGTAGACTTGTAAGGCTTATATATTCACCGACGAGTCTGTAAATACCTTGCTTCGCAGTGGAGGAACTCATGATCTCGGGGAGTGTGCAAATCTTTACAGAAATTTTGTTTCTAATAGTGCAAAACGGAAGGCATCTGGGGATATTAGTGTGAGGCCCAGTAAAACTATTCGGAAGGAAATGAAATTAGCTCCGTCTAATATTTCTGAGCAGTTAACTAGTGCCGACGTTTCTCGTGTGCGGAGAAATTTGTACGCGAGCAGGAGGAAGAACTTTCCGCCACTCCCTGCCAGTATTCGGGATGTGCATGACGCGCAGGAAAGTGCGGCGATCGTGAGTAACCGAGAGGAAAATATGCTCCTAGTAAATGACACGGAAAGAAATATCGTCATATTCTCCACCGCAACAAATTTGCGTTATCTTTCAGTGAGGGATACAATTCTGATGGATGGAACTTTTGCTTATTGCTCCAAATATTTTGAGCAAATGTTCACAGTCCACACATTTGAAAATGGAAATTATATTCCACTTGTTTTTTGCCTGCTGCCAAATAAGGAATCAAAAACTTATGCGGCAATGTTTCAACACCTCGTTAAAAAGTGCGAGGAACTACAAAATAGGGAGCCGTCTTAACCCGAAGGCTGCTGTCATCGATTTTGAGAAAGGCATCCACACTGCAGCCACCAGTGTGTGGCCAATGGTCAAAATAACTGGGTGCGGATTCCATCTCACGCAAGCTTGGTGGAGGAAAATCTAGAGCTTGGGACTGACGTCAGTTTACAGACATCCAGCTTCGAAATGTGGCAGTTGGCTAAAGACAATTTTTGGACTGACGTATCTGGACCCTTCCCAAGTTGAAGATGCGTTTGTAGAAGACTTCATGTCTTCACAGCCAGAGACAGCGGAGGCGTTCAGCGACTATCTCGTGGAAAACTATATTGGGAGCGAATCATCCTTCCCGCAAGACTTGTGAGCATCGAAATCCCTATCTTCGGGAAGGACAACAAACGCTTGTGAATCTTTTCACTCGAAGTTCAAAGCAAATTTCAATAGTCCTCATCCGAATATTTTTGTCTTCGTTGAAGTTCTAACAGACTTGCAGGTTGAAATTGGCATCGCCATCCGCAGCGCTGACCAACAGAAGAAAATTTTCAATACCCAGTATTAAAAAAAATGAACTTCTAACAGAGGCGCAAAATAAATATGAGGGTGGAGAGATTTCAAGGCTGGATTACATTAGACGTGCAGCCTATCATTGCAAAAAAATTGTTTAAAAACAATTTTAACCAAGCATTTATTTGAAAAACAACAAAAAATAATAAACTTTTAAACCGCCATTATAGTGCAAATATGTCAACATATCTGCACTATTTTGCTAGTCCTAAGCCTAGACAGTACAGTTTATTATTTATATATACGAAGCAGTTAGTTTATATAAATATGTTCGTTTATATAAATATGTTCGTTTATATATGTTCGTTTATATAAATATGTCCGTTTATATAAATAATACATTGGAAAAGTGTGAAGGAAGGTTGACAGTCATGCACCACTATAGGAGCAGGAATCAGGCATTATATCCATCCAGCCACGTTATCTGAATGGTGTACGACTCCGGAAATTTCCGACAGTACACAATTTCTATTAGAAATATCCCGTGCTTTGAATGTTCATCGCATATAACCGTTCGCGTAATTCGACCCTATGGAAAAGATTTTCGTCCGCGCAGCCCCTTTGATAACATCTTGGGCGGTTACCCTCAGGTAGTTCCGCGCAATACGACCTTATCCCTTATGGTTGCAGAGTGGACCCCCGACCGTTCGGCTTGACCATTCCGCGCAATACGTAATCACCCCAATAGATACTCGCGGCCAAGGTTTCGAACCTTCGCTCGGATCGAAGGCAACCCTCTCAGCAGGAGGTATGATTTCAGGTCAAAGAAGACTGCCTCAATTTTATTTCAGAATAATCGATCAAGATATGTATTTTGTGATGAATTATTCGTATTCCCTGTGAAAAACTAAACCAAAATAGTTTTTTTATTGGCGTTCCTACGGTGTTTTTTTTTAAAGTAAACCGCGCTCCAGCTATGTCAGAGTGATTATGGAAGGGGAGCGACTTGGCGACGGCGACACCGCTTCGCGACGCGGGAATCCAAATGGTCTCGATCCGAGCGAAGGTTCGAAACCCTCTACGCGAGTATCTATTGTGCTTCAGAAACTGACTTTAGTCCCCTCTTGCCAGATATATTTCTATGCTGCGTATTCAGGAAGTAAAATGACCCAATCAAGAGACATCGCCGATTCCATCAGGAACAACACATCTTTAACCACCTCCACATTGTACTATATGCATTCGTACGCGTCAGCTTGAACCCACGGAATGCGTGACTTCGGAAGAAATAACTTAAGAAGCTGAAAAAATAAACTCATTCAGCAATTCGAGTTAGGAAAGGTATATTACTATGTATTACGTACTACGCGCAAATGTCGTCAGGGGTGCATAAGGTGTAGGATATAAAATTAATTCGTCGACGGCGTTTTTATTAATCCATTTTATGTGGGTTTAATATCAAAAGCCTTCCTTTCGAAATGCGATTTCATATAACAAATATTCTGATTTAAACTTGGTATTCTGAAACTTAATTCTTCAGGGGTTTATGGCGGGACAAAAATGGGTATACGAATAACTCTGGGTTTTTAAAATATAGGCAAACCTATCCAGGTTGTTCCTTCATTTAGACGGAGCATGTCCAGCTATCCCAGGATTGCCTTTATTACTTTTAATTCGTTAGGGTTTTAGCCGACCGCAATGACTTAAATCCACGAGGACTACTTGGGTGTCTTCCGCGTTGCCCTACAAGGGAGGACGCCATTGTTTATTATGTCCATATCCACTCCTACAGGGCGCGGAGGCCATTAGTCTTAAGATATAGCGCGGTTCTCGAGGACGACGCTGTGCTCGCGAGAAGTACTTTATGTTCTGCACTCGAATGCATTATTCTAAGAAGGAGAAAGGCTCAAAACACGAAGATAATCTTGAATTGCGTTATTATTTGCAATCGACGACAAACGCGACGTTCTCTCTTCTCTAGAAGTTAACTGGTCATTGTTGATGCATTTCCGAGTGATAAATCTCGGTGGGCGAATTTTTTTCCTCCCCGTTTACGATAGATGCCGTTTTCAAGGTTACGCTTCCTCCTTTGTCTCCTGAGAAATTTATCAGAGATCTTTATCGTAATCTTCAATGTTTCGGAATTCAAAAATGTTAGCAGATACCCGCGATGAAGGGTTAGAGAACGCTACGTACTTATTTTTGCCTTTCACATTATCGGCCGTTTGGAAACGGGTGTCTCAAAGTTATCCATCACTTTCGAAAACGAGCTCCGTTTGTCGATTAATAAATCTTTCCGCCACTCGTAGTGTGGCGCAAGTCTCTTGACTGAATCGATGCCAAGTCCTTCGGCGTTTACAGCCAGCAGCCCCCACGAGAAATGCAAATCCTCGTTCTGCTCCACATTGAAACGAGATGAAATGCGGAGCAATGTCAAAAGGGCGACTTTAATAAAATGTTTTGAATGGATATCGTTTACCAAACGTTTGGTTCTTCTTTTCCGTATACGTAATAAATAGGGAAAGTATTTTAATGGCGAAAAAAGAAAAATGTCAAGATTTTGACGGAAACGCACGTAATACATGATTTTTATGTATGGTATAACTATTTATCAAGTTTGATTTTCACATATATGCGTAGAATGTGTGTGTGCGCGCGCGTGAGTGTATGTGTACGCACTTACATAATGTAAGTGCGTACGTACGTATGCACATATAAACACTTTTCTTTATAGATATCCATAGATTAAAATATGAAATCTAACTAGTTAAGATTTAGTTATCAATAGAAATAAACCAACAATTCCTTTGCTTACAACCTATGTCAATATTTGCTCCACGCTTCTGAACAATATTAAAATACACAGCCAAATAAATTGTATTCTACGTCACAAATTAGTAATGTAAACACGTTATAGTTTTATATTCAAATGAAATTTATCGTCTTCAAGAAATTTTCCGCGTAGTTAATGTAAATGTCCAATTTTTTTTCATAAAGTAACTGATCATGTTGTTCGCGCCGGTATGACGATCGACTCCCAGCTCAAAGTTCGATGGTTCTAGATCCCCTTAGTGGGAAAAGTTTTTCAACGTGAATTTCTGTCGAATTTTTACGCAAAATCATGGTAAGGAGAAACTTACATATATACATAGGAGGCAATTTAATATAAAAGTTAATAATTACATGTCATATGCGGCAGGCGCGCACCCAGGGGATGGGGGGGGGGGGGGGGGGGCTGACGGGCTATAACCCCTCCCCCCAAAGCTCTACAGGTTCTTCCATAAGAACCTTAATCTCGAGTTTCTTAAGATTCGCTGTTATTTGGGGAACGTTCGACCATTTTGTCGTCGATGAGTAATTCAATGCCATGGCTGAATTTAGAGTTTGCACTTGAAAGAAATGAATCCCATAAACGACAGCCGTTCGTGTATCCGTGGCGACCGGACGCGCACGCTTAGGAAACTCCTCGCTTTAAGGTGGTTCCACCGTGACTGAAGGGTTTTAGGAGAAGGAAAATACTTTTTTATTAATTTACGAACATGTGCAAAAAAAATTACTTCAACCTTTCTAGTAGATAGAATATTAAATTTATTTGTGAATGTATTAACAAACAATATAATATTAATTACGTGTAATTATTGGTTAGCATAATAATTTTCGCAAAGACTGAAGTTTGACTCATATTTCTCCAAGCCATGTTGACGAAAAAATTAGTTTTTCTTAAAAATAAATGATTCCATAAGTGTTATTAACTATATAAATATAAAATATTCTTATTACAAATCTATTTGTAGTTTGGAAATATGTATTTTCTTTTATAATAACTGTATAGCAACAGGCGAAATCCTTAAATTTGGCAACATTGTATACAAAGATTGTATATGGCATCAACTTCCGGTTTCCATGGGCGTTAGTTGTGGTTAGTTGTTTGCTGCGATAGTTTGTGGGTTTGTGGACACATTGCCACTTTAAAAAAATGTTTCTTGGACAGGTTTCATACAAACAGAGTTACTTGGTCAAACAATTTACGAATGATGATTGTGAGATTTGGCAATGTTCCTAGCTCCCGGATGACCATCCACGGCCATCTTTTTTTTTATTTTTAAGAGCGATGGCACTTAACGTGACTTTTAGGCCGGAAGGAAAAAAAACTCCTTTGATGCAGTGACGCATGTTGCAACTTCTTCGCAAGAGGAAAGAAGAGAAAGGGATAGAGTTAGGAGATAGGGGCTATAATAGTGAAGAAGAGAACTGGGAAGAAATGGATTTCCTTCCATCCGCATAAGAATAACCAACTTACCTATTCAGAGCGCAAAAATGCTCTTCATTCTCTCTGATATTAAAAAATAAATCACGTTAAAATGGACAAGGCTGGAAAATTGTATGGGTTTATTCTAACTGAAAAACAAACAATTAGGAGGGTTAAAGATATAAATTGGTATGTAGGTACTATTGTTATGTTTGCAGCAACGGCCGCACGGCAGTACACTGCTTAAATATATTCTCATTAGCCTTAGTTAGACATTCGGTATCTTTGGTTGTGAAGTGAACAATGCATTCTTTTAAGTAAAGAAAAGATGTCTAAATTCAGTGCCGTGTTTAAGGCGGTCGTACGTTTAAATAACGTTCGTTTAAAAAGAGAGAGTCTGTATTTTATTTTTTATCTCGTCGGACCACGTGTTAAAAGTTAGGCGAAAAGTCAAACTTCGACAGCAATTGGACATTCAAAGAGTGAAATACCTGTGAAAAACTTCTAAAAAAGTTATATAGAGTAGCGACTCAAAGTCACGGCCCGCGAGTTAAAAAATGCAACTCTCTAGATGTAATACAGAGGAAGATGATAATAATATTAATGATAATAATAATAATAATCCGTCTTTATTATGAGCGATATATAGATAATGATGTCCAATCTTACACATAACTCATACGAACACAAACATCCATGTCCTACGCGGGATTCGAACCCGTGACCTCAGTATCCGTTGGCAGTTACTATTATGTTTATAGAATAAAGCTTAATTTATTCATCTCTCTGTAAAACTATTGATAATGAATAAATAAAAGGAATTTCATGCTGATTCACGATATAAATTGGCGTCTAATACTTAATCACTTGCAAGTAATGCATAGATAGGTGGTCGGGATAGCGCCCCCTACAATCAGGTGCCCCGGGCAGCCGCTTGGATCGCCCGTACCTCGGGCCGGCTCTGTCCGTGGCGACCGGACACACGCATGGTTTAGCAGAGATATAGAGAATAATATAAAAACATTTCGTACTGCTAACTGTACGATAATGGTTTCTCTTAAAACGTATACTATTTTTTAGTGGTGAGCCTCGCCTCATCATAGTGACATGCAACTCGCTAATGCCGTATTGCTACACCCGGGGTAATTGCGCTGCATTACACACCTCTCCCTTATTAAGTAGTCATAGTTACAGGGTGTACCAAGAAGTGCCTTTGCTCTCAGTTGTTAACTGCAAAAAAACGCGCTAAAACACTAAATCACAATAATTGCAGCTCTCTACATCTAGCGATAAATAGACTTACGGAACACCCACAACTTTCTTATTGATTACTGTCAATCATAATATGGAAGGTTGGGAAAGTGAGTTCGATTCCAGGTCAAGTTCAAAATTTTTCTCCTTTTCAAATTTCACATCAGTATAAATCATTGTGAGGATTGAATACACTACAAATATAATAATGTAAATGTATGAAATAAATGAAACAATGTTTATTTTATGTGTTACTCAATCTTAGCACTTGGGGTTAAAGGAAATTTTGGGAAATCCTGTATTTTTAATTTATTTAATGAAATAATTGTTAGATTGTATATGTTGAATTAAATGTACGGCTAAATATTTTTTCGTATTTATTATAAGAAATTTCACATTCTTTGGTTTTAATTAATGTCCCTCACAGCGCCAAGGCCGAAGCATACGCCTCAGTTAGCCCACACTCGTCTCGGCACTGCTGCCCACCATAAAAATAATCTCTTTTGTTTTTTTAGTACGAGACCTCTGATATTAGACAGATAAGAGTTGCTTTCCTTTGCTTGTTGAAATGCATGACTCCTGATTAAGACCATTATTTTTGGAACTCTTTGTTTTTAATTCTCAGATTATTCCTAACGACATGTCAATCGTGTTTGCCATCATGTTACGTAGATTCGTTTAAAAGTCTTGAGGTCACTCTAACACGCTGAGCAGGATCCGCGACCGCTGCAATGAACCATCGAAAGGTTTTGCTAGAAGAAGTGCATGATTAAAGAATGGCAAACTCTATGGTCATATTAACGCGATAAACATTGTAGAATTACGATAACTAGTTGTACCCCCGCAATCATTGCTCGGTTTTTTTCAATTAATTTATAAAAAGTGAAGAAGTGTGTGAAATAAGTTGATCTCAATAATAAAAATCACATATAACTCTAGTAATGCATTTCCCCGGTGTAGGTTTTTAATGTATTTGGCTCCCAATATAAGGTTCACGGGTTCGAATCTCGCTGAGGGCTCGGCTGTGTATGCGTACTAAGAATTTATTATGCGAAGTCAGTCAGAAATCTGCATTTTAAAAGTCATATCAGAGAGGAAATTAATTGATCGCGAACTTTTATGTCTTTATTTTCTTTGGTTCGTTTTATTGTAGTATATGACCTTTCTTTTTTATATAACAATCAATGCAGCCGTTTATTTAGATTATCAATGAAGAGAAGATAACCATATAATGTGTTAAAAAATAATGTACGTCCCTATTCTCATCTAATTTTAAATTAATGCATGAGCCCATTTGCGTTAATAAACATTATAGACCTATAATAAATATAATGGTTCTACTTACAAAAAGGTAAGATTCCAGCATTCAAACGATGAAATGAAGATTCAAATGCTTTGATTAAATCGTTAGAAACGCTTCCCATACGTAGTTAACTGAATAATTATCCGTAAATATTTACGTTGATATGTATAAAGTTTGACGTTGCTACAGCAAAATTTTCGATGAATAGACAACAGTTCGAAGCGAGTAAAGCTTTTCTTTCACCTCTTTGGTGAGAGTAATTGAATCGGAGGCAACAATGACGGTCGCCCGGAAAGAGTACAAAATATATGCAAAATTTCGAAAAATTGCGTATTTCTGAAATCTTCGACCGTGTAACATGTAAACATTGCAAGAATAAGATAGTGTACAATTATATCCGTCGAATAAAGCAAAAACGAATAAAATCGGTCCATATTTCGGCATTTTGATGAATGAAGGAAAAAAATCTTGCACTCTGAAAGATCGCAAATCCTGTGTAAACTTATGGGAAAATTTGATTGGTACCTGGATTCGAACCCGGGACTTTATGAAAATGAAAACAGGTTTCCTGGGACCTCATAGTCAGTAGAAACAATACGCCCTTTACCGCATATCTCTACGAACGGTTCTCGAAATACAAATGGGGACAGACGGACGGACACTTGTAAAATTATATAAAGGATGGGTTAATAAGAAAATTATTGAGATCGTCTTATGGCTGAAAAAATTCAAGTTGAAGCGTTTAAAATGTGAAAAAATAGAAAATAGTACTTACCTAAGTTATCTCCAATAGCCCCAACAAGGTTATGAAAAACTGCACATACCCCTAGAGTCCTAGATAGACCCACGCGCACCCTTAGTGGCCACCAATTCCCTCTCCCCTCCCTTTTCCGTGGACGACCCGAGGTACCGGCAAACCGGGCGACCGCCCGGGGCGCCAAAATCTTGGGGGCGCTATTCCGATCATCTATCTATGCATTACTTTCAAGTGAATACATATTGGATACCGATTTATATCACCGAACAGGCATTTATTCTGTTTTTTCTTTATCTATAATATTTACAGAGAGGTGAATAAATTGACATGAACTTCATAATTATCTCATTAGCGGAGGAGGGCGCTAGAGTGCTATCTCCCCTGGGGCGCCAAAATTCCTCGGGCCGCCCCTGCGTGGACACATTAAAACGACAATGACAATGCCGACTTTAGACTTTGGAGTCTACTTTCGGTGAATTACCACTGAAGACTGCTGCATGGTAGCCGAAATGAGTATCTGATTATTCTCATAACCTTTGCTGCGGCTGTTGGATATATCCGAAATAAGGAAGATAATAGGCCTTTCAACTAGGGCCGGAGTTGGGAAAAAAAGTTCATCTTTGACGGCTGGACGTTTATTTTTCAACTAAACACAAGAATTATACAATTGTAACATGATAGGTGCAAATCTTGTATCCTTTTCATGCAAACGGAATATTTTAAAACCCTTAACAATTTTGTTTATAAAAAATTAAGCAGTCGACTATAGAAAGGAACAATTTGGCATTATGGGGATTGCCCTAACGCATACGTATCTGTAGCGGAAGAGGCAACTTGGATGAGGTGTCTGCCTGCATATCGCGCCGTGTTCGACATCAGTTAAATCATTTTAAAAAGTCGAAATCCTGATTGAGCCATTAAAACAAAATTCCTCCTTCTATGACTTGGTTATAATAAAGTATCAGGGTATATACAGCTTGTTTTGCTACACGCTGTTTAGAAATGGACGCACTCTAGCATAGTTCGGACTCTGGTTATTTATTCAGGCGTGGCAGCAAAATTTCTCCTTGGAAAGGGCGGAATACGTGGAGAACGGCTATGCCGGAAGTGGTATCGTGACCTTAGGCACGCGTGTCTTACGCACGCGTGCTCTTCCTTCCCCCCACCCCTCCCCACCTACGCACGCAATCGTCTTCCGTTTTAATTAGCTCTCTCTCTCACGTATCTATGAATCATGCTATACGTAAAAAAAAAGATCGAGATGAAACATGTCTCTTCCGAGTACTTTTTTATTCTCATTTTAAAATTTATCCCAAAACTTACGAGCGTATTGGATTTTTGTTCATCTGAAAAAGGCTAAGTTTATTTTTCTCGGAGAGAAAGTTCGAATTCGTGAAGAACGTGCGCGAAAATTTGTTTAAAATCGTAAATAAACTCCGAGTTTTCAAAGAATGCGAAGTTTTACAATTGACGCTGCAACTTTACTGCACTGCATATCCATTTACCTTTTAGGGAATTTCAGATAGCATGTAATTTACAAACACCCACTTGCATGAAATTCAAGGATCATCAGGTTTTAAAATTGTCATGGTGCCATTTTCTGATATCAAGGGGTAAGCAATAAATATACGAGGCAAGTGTAATTTGAATTGAAACTATCTTTTGATTGCTAGGTAAAGTTATATTTGCATTATAAATCATTTCACGAAGACATTTAAAATTTTTTTTTGCTTTTTCATTTAAGGAGTGTTTGGAGGAAGTACTCTGATCGTGGAAAAATTCAACTTCCAGATTTTGATAGAAATATATACGTTTTAGGTGTCCCTGAGTCCTAAAAGGTGGTTCTCGCCATGGCGTCTGCCTGCCTACCCGCAGTTCTAAGACATAAATGTTTGAACGAAATCGAATGATATATCTTATTTATGCATGCTATTATCCTGAATAGAAACATTGAAGATATGAACAGCACAGCGAGAAAATAAAGGGTAATTTAATCCCGTCGATTTGGTTTTAAAAAATGGCATGACTTTTTTCTGCTTTTAAAGGTTTCTGGCCATTATAAGACTGGTATCGCAGGATGGTAGACGTAAATCGTTAGAAATGCCGTCACAAAGGACAGTGCTTGGAGAACTTTCAAAATGAAGTTTATGATCGAGAGGGTGCTGTCACGCCTGGCAAGGCTAACAGCGTTTTCACGCCTGGCTACATTTCTGCCATTGAAATGCTTGTTTGAAAAAAAACTGGCTGCCCATCAAGGTGAAGAGAACTGAGCAAGGATCTCATAACCAGCATCGTATCTGTTCATCACATTGAGCTGGGATGCAGTCGGAGAAGCAAAACAATTCCAGGGTCGAACAACGGTGCATTAGTGGCTCGGAAAGCAATCAACAAAATTCTACTTCGTCGAAATCCAAGCATCAGTTATCGAAGAAAGAGCAAGGGATTATGTTAAAAAGTAAAGAGGTTCCTTAACCTGGGTTTCATTATTAATGAAATTTCGTTCTTTTAATTTTCAAATGCAGTTGATTTTTATGCTACACTTCGTAGTCGATTTTTACGAGTTATCTTACGGTAAATAGAAATAATTTCCTGGAGTCGAAACCGAGAATTTTGCGGGATTTTTGTTTCTATCGTGACTTTTATAATATCTGAATCAAGCATTTCTGCAAAAATTTCAATCATCTGTCTAGTCCGAAAGTTTGATGACACAAGTTAAAAATTGCGTTGCTAATAAACAAAACATTTCGAAGACAAATAGCTTTTTGTATAATTACTCAGATTTTCGTTGTATAATTTCATTTTCTTTTTAAATGCGTTGGTTTTTCCTGAAGATATTTTAATTTACAGAAGAACTCCGATTGTTAGAACTAATTAGAACTAAGGGTGGTTCGGATAGTCGAAAATTCGAATGATTGGGCAAAATAAAAAAAAGCATTTGTACTGTAAGTTACGCGTTTTGGTATACGACAGCCGCGAACTTTCTGGAAATTTTCAGGTAAAAGAAGGATCTTTGATCTTGAAGTTTAATGGGAAAAATTTCCTCTTAAAAAACAGAAATCGGCGATTTGAGTTGATTTAATAATTTATTCGATTGACAAAATAACTTCGTTTCAAATTGGCAAAATATACCCCTCAGATATCCAAGAAAATGTTTGCGAAAAATAGGTACGTACGTGTTTCAGCTAAAAAGCCGTCGTCAGTGGTGATTCATCTTGTACATACCTACTATTACTTATTCATCCAAACCATTAATTTGAAGATCTAAAATGATCTATCTTTTCCCATGTATGTGGCCAAACTAGAATTCTTTTTTAAATGAATAGATAAATGCACTTCCGCATGCGAACAAAAGTAACTTTACCCTAATTACCATACCCTACCCTTATTCGCCTCTTGAGAGAGAGAGAGAACTACATGCAATTGCCCGTGAATGAATACAGATAGTTATACGACCTCGTATATACTGACAGATAGAATATATACTGCCCTTCAGTTAATGACTTGGTAGATAGTAATCGTCAAAAACTAAGTAGCACTAAATCACGAATATCACCGTTTCCACTGCTAAAGGAAGATTGAAATTCTCTTAAAAATGCATCTGGATAAGGGGTGAGGGAGGGGTTGCCCTCTGGTGTGGGAATTCACCATTTATCCATAGCACTTGGGGAAAACCCTTTCGGCGGAATGAAGACAATATCTCTCTCGAAGAAGCGCACTCCAGAGCGAGGCTTGTTCGGAAAAGATAAGGAGAATTCACTGCTTCATTTTTCGTCCCACATTCATAGAATTTTCATCTGGACACTGAAGTGTACAATAGATTTTATCTTACTAGAGACAAAACGATGGCTCCTGGCAGAGCCGTCGCGTGGTGTATCGGCGCCCGTGTGCGAAACACATGTGCCGCCCCAAGGATTTTAAAAAAATCTTAATCGGAATAAAGTGCTAAGTGGTGTAGTCAGGTTTTTATACCGATTTGGTTAACCTTTCTAATTTTTAAAAATATCTTCTTTTTTCATTTTCTCTATTTGAATAACATAGGGATGAGCGCAGCTTGTTTTTCATTTGAATTTTAAAATTACTTAGAAACATAGTACGTACTTGAGACTTGGATGGTTCTATGGAGGAAAGAACAAAGTTTGTTTTTATTGAAGACAGAATCCGAATCCTTATCGAATTAGCGTATAAATGCGTTTAAAATCAGAAAAATACGTGATTTTATCAGTTTTACGACAATACCAAATATAAGCTACCATGACAACTCCCATGCATACATACATACAAACACTTTTCTTTATCGATATCTATAGATAACAGTAACAGGTATTTTCACGGTCATTTCATGTCATCTGACATAGAAAACGAAATTTCCGATCAAGTTGGAAGAAGTGTTCGGCCACTTTATGTGACTTCCGGCCAATCTACGCAAAATCCCTTTTCAAAGGCATAAAGTAACGAATGACGTCTCTCGACGTGTCGCACGGAGTCCGAATCCTTAAAAAGAAGTTCCGTGCCCGTGACATTGGCTTTATTCGCCTCCGTGCCTTAAACTTATGACCTTGGCATTGTCAAGCGACTATTGTTCCTTCCTCTTCCGTCACTATTGTTTGATACGCCGACGATGAATCTCCCTCCGAACGACGTTTCGAATTACAATTCACTCCGATAAAAAGCCCCTTAGGTTTTTTTTACATAAAAAAATTCTGTTTTACTTTCTCCATATATGTATTATGTATACGTAGTATAGAGAAAGTATTGTTTTCATGAAAATAATCGATTTCGAGATTTCAACGGAAATACACGTTTTGAGATCCCCTGAACACGTTTTGACCGTTTTTTCGATGATGTCTGTGTGTTTGTATGTCCGTATGTGTGTGACATAAATTTTATGGGCGCTCTAACTCAATAACTATTCATCAGATCAGCATGAAATTCCATATTTGTGATTTTATATATTCTTAATTTTGGAAAACAAACCGAAGACCGTGGATACAGAATGAGAGGAAGTGAAAGCCAGCATCAAAGGTACCTTGAATAAAGAGATTGGGAAACGAGAAGAAAATCAGAAAACCGTGGATCACTAAGGAAATGCTGGAGAAAATGGATGAGAGAAGAAAATGGAAAAACGTTAACAGTGTAGAAGGTAGAGCCAACTATAGACGCATAAACAATGAGATGAGAAGGGTAACAGATAAAGCTACGGAAAATTGGATAAAAGAAAAATGTGAGGAAATACAACAGATGGAGAAGTTAGGACGATACGATATGATGTACGCTAGGGCAGTGGAGTTAGAAGACAAGAAGTATAATGGGATTCGTGGTAAAGGAATTATTAATACAGATGGGAAAATAGTCGCAGAACCAAAGGATGTAGCACAGGTATGGGAAGAATACATTAAGGAACTATACAAAAAGCAGGCAGGATCGGTACAAATGGAACTGGAAGAAGAGAATTGCATTGAAAAAGACAACTTGGGACCAAGTATCATGAAAAACGAAGTAGAAACGGCGATACAGGAACTAAAGAAAGGAAAAGCTACAGACAGCGATGGAATACCGGTAGAGGTACTTAAAGTCATGGGATCGGAAGGACTAAAAGTGATTACGAAACTAATTAACAAGATGTACGACTCGGGAGAGTGGCCTCAGGATTTCTTAGATGTAACAATGATCCCTCTAAAGAAGAAGCCAAAGACAATGCAGTGTAAGGACTACAGAACGATATCCCTACTGTCACACACTTCGAAGATCATCACGAGGATTCTTAATAAAAGACTAGAGAAAAAGGCCGTAGAAATGGTAGGGGAAGATCAATTCGACTTCAGAAAAGGACGTGGAACCAGAGATGCTATCGGTGTAGTGAGAATCATATCAGAAAGGGCAATAGAGTACAGTCAAGATTGCTGCGTATGTTTCGTCGACTGGCAGAAGGCCTTTGATAGAGTAAATTGGATACTGCTGATGAGGATATTAAAGGATATAGGTGTAGACTGGAAAGACAGGAGACTGATCGGGAATCTATATGTGAATCAAGTTGTAAAGGTCAGGTTGGAGAATACGGACACCAGCGGAGTACATATCGGTAGAGGAGTAAGACAGGGCTGCTGTCTATCGCCGATTCTATTCAATATATATGGAGAGAGACTAATGCAGGAAGCGTTAGAAGGCACGGGAGATTTCAAAATCGGAGGGAGGATTATAAGAACAGTGAAATACGCGGATGATCAAGTACTTCTAGCAAGAAAGGAAAAGGAACTCCAGAAAATGATAAATAGACTAGTGATAACAGGTAGAAAATACGGTATGGAAATTAATACAGAAAAATCCAAGGTTATGCGAATATCAAGTAAAGAAGAAGAAAATTTGAACATAAGTATTGAAGGAAAGACATTAGAACAAGTTTCAGATTATAAATACCTTGGAAGCATCATAACGAGAGAAGCAAAATGTACAGATGAAATCAGGACTAGAATAACAAAAGCAAAAGCCGCTTTCAGAAGAAAGAAACTCCTGCTAACGGGAAATATAAAGCAGGAAATCCGCAAGAGGTTGATAAAATGCTGTGTATGGAGTATAGCTTTGTACGGAGCAGAAACATGGACGCTAAGGAAAAATGATATTAAATACTTGGAAAGCTTCGAAATGTGGACATGGAGAAGAATGCTGAAGATAAAATGGACAGATAGGGTGAAAAATGAGGAAGTACTACGAAGAATAGGAGAGAAGCGAACGATTATACAGACTATCAGAAAGAGGAAGACGAACTGGATTGGGCATTACCTGAAGAGAGAGTGCATGATTAAAGAAGTGCTAGAAGGAAAACTGGATGGAAAAAGAGAAAGAGGTAGGAAAAGGTTTCAGCTAGTAGACGACTTGAAAGGGAAAGAGAGCTATCAAGACATGAAGAAAACTGCGGAAAATAGGAGTATATGGAGAACCAAGTTTAACCTAGAATAATCACGGACCTGTCAACGGACAGACTACCTATGATGATGATGATATTCTTAAGATTTGAAAAGATTTTTATAACAATTGGTCAGCCGGAAGTAGCGGTTTACACCTGTAAAATTTTAATTTTTCTTAAATATTTCGCTTAAAACTGTATTTATCGTAACATACATACATACATATATATATATATATATAAGTTGTAGATATTATTTTTTCCACAACTCTTGTTTGAAATAAATTTTCATAAGAGGAATATTTCATGAGATATTCAATTTTCTTCGAAATTTAAATATTGTTTATTTATTTATTTATTTATTCACGGGATTGTACCCTTTTTCAAAAATACATCTGAATACAAAAACTAGGCTACAATATATCACAATAAAATATAACTAATACAATAAAAATAGAACAATGGATGCTAAATTATTCACAGTCTTTCAAAAAAAAATACAAATAATTTAAATTACTATGTACTTATTAACTTACTACTATAATTCTACTAATCAAAATGTTAATTAAATTTATAAACATCCAAACCTATATCACAAATATAACCACTATACACATTACACGCCATATTATACTGATTTAAATACAATAACAATATAAATAATTACTTTAACTTTAGAATTGTTTTAATGTGTGTAATAGTATGCATAAAAATATCTGTGGAATCTAAGGATAAAAAGGAACTACCTAAACGTTGTATACGGTTTACTGGGGAGTTGTACATATAATTTGAAGTGCAAACTGTATTACAAAAATTATCAGTAGATCTGGTATTGTGAAAAAATTGACGGTTAGTGGGCAGCTCGCGCGTGTGGTAGTGAAAACAATTGAATCGCTAGCGGTGAAGCGTGTAAGTTGATCTGTTCCTATCGCCGTATTTATTTGATTTTAGTTAAACTTACCTGTGGAGAAAATCATGTGTTGGACACATCAATTTATTTTTTAAAGGATAAGCGGAAAGAGAGACTGCAGAGCGAAGAATTTGCATCCCATATTCGAATTGCTATGTTAAGGTAAAGCTTGCTATTTAGCACGTCTGCGTCGCCCCTTTTTTCTTGCTATTATTTTAATTGCCCAAGGTACTAATTGTAAGATAGGGCTGGGCAAATTACGTCCTGCGAAGCATTTATAAAAAAATCTGATGTGGCCAACACATGACTTTCTCCATAATTGGGGTATAGATATTTAAATTATTATGAATAGCATTATAAGGCAAAATGATTATTTCGTATTGTAAAAGAATACAGTCGTCCTTATTGCCGTAAATTAGGTATATTTTGAATAGCTACGTCTACAGAATTCACCGTTACATGGTGGTGGCACTGTATACTGGAAATTACGAAAAAGCTAAATATCTCCGAAATGGATAGTTCTACAAAAATTTGTTTCAAACAAAACTTGGAAGAAATATTATTCTCTACAACTTTGGTTCTCAAGATTACCAATAACTGTTTTTAAGGAGAAAACCGAAAAACCGGTTATTTATAAATAACTCCTAAACAATAACCACAGTAGAAAATTGTTTCAAATGAAAGTTGTAGGAAATTACATTCTCTATAGCCTTTGTATAGAATTGTATATACAATAATCATGTTTTAACGAATAAATATCGCAAAAACCGAATCGGGTTTCGAATAAACCTCGACTTCCGGCTAACCGTTATTGTCAAAAAACTAATCAGTTCTTTGTGCTCGTGCTAAAGTGTTATATATGAAGTTTGGTAACGATATGGCACGTACTTTTTGAGTTAGAGCGCCCACAATCACATACAGACACGCACACACACACAGACATCATTCCGAAAATAGTCTAAACGTGTTCTAGGGACCCCTCAAAACGTGTATTTCGGTTGAAATCTCGAAGTTGATTTTTTCATGAACACAATACTTTCCCATTACTACGTATGGAGAAAGTAAAAATATCGTTATTGGTAATCTTCGTGAGGACCAAAGTTGTAGAGAATAATATTTCTTCCAGGTTTTGTTTGAAACAAATTTTCGTAGAACCATCCAATTCGGAGATATTTTGCTTTTTCTAGTATACAGCGCCACCACCATTTAGCGGTGAATTCTGTAAACATATTCAAAATATACCTAATTTACGGCAATAAGGACGACTGTGTTCTTTTACGATAGGAAATAATAATTTTGCTTTATAATGCTATTCATAATAATTTAAATTACTATACCCCAAATATGGAGAAAGTCATGTGTTGGCCACATCAGATTTTTCACTTTTAATGAAGAAATGATCTTTTATCTCTTTTTAACTACTAATGAGAATGTTACTTTTTACGATTTAATCACAACGTTTAAAAATGTTTAAAATTTCATAACAATAGAAAACTACTAAAGGTAAAACCATAGGCGATTTTCTTGCTATCTGGGGTGAAAAATCACTTAAAAGAAAAAAATGTTCTTTTTTACGTTTTAATTTTTTGTCTTCACTATATGGGCACCTTATATAGGAGGCGTTGGGATTTTCACTTTCTCATACGAAGTATTGAGGAAGTATTGTTATCGCGAAAAAATTCGACCTCGAGATTCTTACGGAAATACATATACGTTTTAAGTGTCGCTGAATCCGAAAGTGATTTTTGCAATGCCGTCTGTCTGTTACTGTAGCATAAACGGTAAAGCGAAAATGAATGAAATCTCGTACTTAGGCATTTTATCATACTGAGCACAGTATATGTTGAAATGGTTGACATTGCTCAATAATTAAGAGTAGTTTATTCTACGCATTTTTAACAACAATTCGATTTTCTCAAAAACGGCTCTAACGTTTTTGATCAAATTTCGTACAGTTACTTGGGTACTGCAATATTGCTACCTATTTCATTTTTCTCTATGAATGAGTATAAGGCTAGTTTATTCTTGGGCAACTTTAACAAAAATTGGATTTTCTAAAAACAGGCTCATACGATTTTCATTTTCTAAAGATAACTAAACGACGCATTAGTATATGAGAAAGTTTGTACAATGTATGTTGTACCGATTTTTTTCTTTTTCTGGCATGCTGGCTTAAAACAAATTTTCCAACCCTGGTCTACGATTTCGTTGAATCTGGAGGGAGAAACTGCGGGAGAGAAAGGTAGGAGGAGAAAGGAAAATAAAAAGGACGGATCAACAGCGAAAGATAAGTTGGGAGTGTAAAAGAGAAGCAGATTGAGAGGGAGAGAGAGAGGGCGAAAAGGAGGGAAAGCATAGTTGCCAATTTAGCGACTTTTTCCTTACTCATATACCGAGTATATTGAGAAAGTATTGTAATCGCGAAAAAATTCGACCTCGAGATTTTGACGGTAATATACGTTTTAGGTGTAGCTGAGTCCGAAAAAGTGGTTTTCGCAATGCCGACTGTCTGTCTGTTATTGGCTCTAGGGCAGGGTTGGGCAAACCGTGGCCCGCGGACCATATGTGGCCCGCGAGAGCATTTAATGTGGCCCGCGAAGCTTTGGTGAAAAATCAATCTGTAAAATTTAACACAATTTTATATTACTTTTGCTAAAATGATGACAATAAAACCTTTAGTTTTGAAAATTTAGCCCTACAATCCTTGTTTTTGCTTGTTTTTCACTTATGTATGATGTCTAAGAATCTAAGCAATTTCCGATTTCAACCTAAGTATTGGCATCTTTCAATGTGGCTAACTGAAGAATTCGCAAACACCGATGCGGCCCGCCATGCAGAAAAGTTTGCCCACCCCTGCTCTAGGGCCTAAACGGTAGAACGAAGATGAATGAAGTCTCGCACTTAGGTATTTTATCATACAGAGTAGAAGCCGTGAAGAAATTGTTGAAATTGATCAATAATTCTACGCATTTTTAACAACAATTTGATTTTCTCAAAAACGGCTCTAACGATTTTGATCAAATTTCATACAGTTACTTGAGTTTATATCATAAATAATACCAAATAGTTCATATTTCTCAAAAAATGAATACAAGGCTAGTTTATTCTAGGCAACTTTAACAATAATTCGATTTTCTCAAAAACGGCTGGAACGATTTTGATCAAATTTCGTACAGTTACTTGAGTATACGTCTGCAATAACACTACATACTTCATATTTCTCAATGAATGAATATAAGGCTTTAACAAAAATTGGATTTTCTAAAAACCGGCTGATACGATTTTCATTTTCTAAAGATAACTAAACGACACATTTGTATATGAGAAAGTTTGTACAATGGATGTTGTACCGATATATTTTTGGTGTTTGCGACATTTAAATATTGCTTTATATAGGCATAAACACATGCAATATTCAAACAAATTCATTTTGTTTGCTTTACTAAAATCTATATAAATTTTAATAAACCTTAAAATATTTCTACGGTTACTTACTTTGAAAGTCCTCATTATAATTTACGTAGAATAATACATCATACATCGCAGTAAAATTACAGAAAAACGATTTCCATTAAAAATTATAGGTATTCTTCTCGATGTAGAAATTATACATCGAATTTTATTGTGATTAGTGGGCGTCATAAATGAAGCTTACCTTGTTATTTCGAATCGATCATTTTCTGTTCATTTATTTGCGTCTTTGAAAATTGAAGTACATACATACTTATCCTATGACTACCTTGTAATTCCGATGTCTTAGATTTTGGATTTGTTTTGTGTTATTTTTTAAACTTCTATTTTCACCTTGTTCGTCCGTCTGCCCATGTGCAAGATTCTAATTATAATAAAGGCAGTTTTAATTGGTTTGTCCTTTGACTGGTTGTTTGTTTGGTCCGTGTGTCACGCTGTAGGGAAATTCGGACAATTCGTTAAACGGTGTACACAGAGGATCGAAAATTTGGCAGGATGTTTAAATGGGATATATGAAGGTAACGGCGTAATATATCTCGAAAAATGTCACGAGTCGACCACTAGGGATTATTTTCATTTCTCGTAAGATAATATGTAATATTTAAAATTCCGCTCAGCAGCCCTTGTTCCTATTGCTAATGAATATTGGAAAATTTGACATGCGTTCTACGGATCAAGAATATTTAAAAGAAAAAGGAACATTTCTTATTTTGAAAGTCGATTTATCCTTAGATTCGGATTCGCTCTAATTTGGGCGAAATTCCGCGTTTTTAACTAACCATGCCAATTATTGTATCATTTCACGTGTGTAATGCAAATGTGTCAATGCAGTGCCTATATGCGCTCGAAAGAGATGTAGAGGGAGGAAGGCGAGAGGGTAAATATTAGTATTAAACCGGAAATACGAGAGGTTTTTTCAGGATACGCAGAAGATTCATTTTCATAACCTTTACGATTAGGTGCAGTGAATACAAATTTATTCGACCAAAATTAGTTCTAATCATTTAAAGATTTTCTGTGGATTTGTTCGTACTATGTGATCATACCAGTGGGTATGCACATCTTCAAAGTTTTCCAAGGGGCAGGCTGATCAAAAAGGTTTAATATCACCGAGATGTAGATGGGAAGAGGAAAGTGAGGGGAAGAAAGATCGGGTGTAGGGAGATAGGCTATTTGTATCAAAGTATTTATCAGGTGGGAGTGGATTATAACCAGTGCTCGAAATGGAGAATGTTACGAAACGGAACGCTTGTTATAAGGGACGGTATTTCTAAATGTCTGTCGAAACAGAACGGTATCATCGGCGCGTGTGACGAGCCGGAGTGGCGTTCCGGCTCATTCCGAGCTCTGATTTTAACCTGCTTTAAGGGAAATAAATTAGTCATTTATAAAACACTAGCTGAAAGTACCCGGTGATGCCCGGGTTATGCCGGACACTTAACTAAGTGACCAAGAGAAAGTCGCCTTTACACTGTAATCCATAAATCTTAAGAATTTTAACTTGTAAGAACATTCAAAATGGGATCGAATCTTTAATAAAGCATACTAACCTTCTAATTACAGCAAATGCCCCATATATTGCTGTGCGGTATGTGTGTCATTTACGAACCAAAGAAACATTTGTCACTTTCTGGGGAAATGTTGGCGTCCTAGAAAAACTTGTGTAGATTAGACGTTTTATTCACAACCACAAACTTATGTCGAGCGACTTCTATGGAGTGTATTACAAATGTGCGTTAGTAAGCATTACAGGTGTGTAATATAAAGGTTTTACTTACTAAAAGGTAAGATTCCAGCATACACACGATGAATTGTCGTTATAAAGGCTTCCCATACGCAGTCAACAGAATAATTATCCTTAACTATGTACGTTGTTATACATCATTAATTTCGATGCTTAAACAACAGTTCAAAGCGAATAACGCTATTCTTTCACATATTTGAAGGTTTAATTGGCATTAATTGAATCGGAGGCAACAATTACGGTCGCCTTGACAACGTCCGGATAGAGTACGAAATATCCGTAAAATTTCGAAAACAATTGCGTATTTCTGAATGATTCGACCGTATAACATGTAAACATCGCAAGGATAAGATAGTATAGAGTTTTAGCCGTCGAATAAAGCAAAAACGAAGGAAATCGGTCCATATATACGTATTTTAACGGACGAAGGAAGAAAACCTTGCACTTTGAAAAATCGAAAATCCCGGTAAACTTATGGGAAAATAAAATTGTCTCCTGGAATCGAACCCGGGTCGATTTTGGAAATCCCAGGTACCCTATGTTACTCGTAGAATATGAAGTCAATTTGCAAAGTTTGGTCCCGATAGCTCAAAGGGTGTGGGAATGTATAAGGAACACGGACTGATATTCAATTTTATTATATAAGATACTTTAAAGTTAATTTCGAGGATATTCAGTACGATGATAATATAATTCATAGTGATTCAGTGGTGTAGATTTGTGGTCAGTTGGGGGCCGGTTAAGTAAAATTTTCCCAGGTTGGGAAAAATTGCGGCCGCCCCTGGGTGATAGGCATTTTTGTTTTGCCCACCCCTGCAAAGTTTTCTGCCGACGCCCATGGACGACATCGAGAAAATAGTCAAAACGTTTTCAAGGGACCTCAAAACGTGTATTTACGTGGAGAAAGTAAAAACGGTTTCCTCCAAAGTCACCGGGTTTCAGATCAAAATCTCTGGGTCATGAAAGTCTTAAAGTTGGCAACCCTAGTCTTTAACCAAAGTTTTTAAGGTTTAAGTGTGCACAAGCACTTTATAAACACATTGTATATTGTTAAATAATAATAAATATTCATATTCTTCCCTTCATTTTAAAAAATCAAAAATATAGAAATAATTTGGTATTTGGATGACATTCGGTTATTCAGCCTTAAACGTATCAAGGCCAAATCGTAGATATTTGGCTGAAGTCTAACTTCAGTGCATCTCTAATTATTACCTATGTAGAATTCATGTTTTGTAAGTTTTGTCATATAAATATTGTTATAACAGATATTTATGTCCATGATTAGATATTAATAAAATGTGTAACCACAAAATGGAATTTAAATCAATTTTTTTCCATTTACAGCACCATATCAGCTCTCTTGGAGCATATGGTCAAAAAAATTGAATTCAGTAAAAGATTTTGCTTTGGTGTCTAATGTTTTCAAAGGCTAAAATGCTATAATAAAACCTCGACCAGTTATATTTAAAAAAGACTAAAAAATTGCAAACAGAGGGAGTTAATACTGTGAGTCGACCACCTCAGGTGCCTATCCAAAGGAGCACCAAAATTTGACTTCTATGAAAACCTATTTCGATATACATATTTGTTTCTAAAGAATGTTGAAAAAATCTATCTTTTTAGTGTTTATATTGGGCGTTGGGCTGTATATTAGCATCTTTGCAAAGGAATTGCTTAGCCTACTCATTGTCAGACGGAAGTTTTTTTGTTAAAAAATTAAAGATGCATTGTATTTGCATCAGGTAAAAGATTGTCAGAGCACGGTCCTGATTGCAAAAATGTTTTTTGTCAAATCTCCTTTAAAATTATTATTATTTCAATAATTTTATTGAGTAGATGTAGAATCTTCTAAGTAGTATAATTAATTAGTTAAGCAATGTAATGTACACTGTTCAGTTTTGTTCCTGATATATTCGGTTATGTTCATAGTTTTTTAGAAATTTTACTAGAATGTTCAGGAATCAGGTCAAAAAAAGGTGGCAACCCTACTTTCAACTCCTACAGTTACTAAAATAACCATCCTCAGCACTACGAAGTTCCCAAAGTTGATGTTAGTAGCACTACTATCAGGGGGGGAGGGGATATATTGCACTTCCTCCAAAGATATTTCTTGTATTTAATGAAAATATTGATGGACCTCCTGGCAACCAATTCTTTCGTTGTATTATTAATACAATATAGATAGGAACTTATCATTGGAGTCTCTGAAATATGGGACAACTAGTAGAAATGCCCGTTGAAATTCAACGGGGAAAATACAGGAATATTTGTATATTAAAGTCTTTTATGTTACCCCAAAATCTCAATGAAAAGATTTAATCTACTACATAGAGAGCACCCATCACAAATGACGGAAAAGTTTTAAAGAAAATAAGATTAATTTTGTTTATTATGTAATATAGAAATTATATAAACAATACATTATTTAAATCCAGCAATTTTTAAACGCATCTTTAAAATAATTTCCTTATACCACAACATTAGATGTTATACGTTTTGTCATGCACTCGTACCTTGATTTAAAATTAAACAAATTCTTGCAGTTTTTTATATAAACATATTTTAATCAAAAATTTCTTTATACACACAATTGTCAATTTCAGATTTCTTCGCAACTACAGTAATTGAATCGAACGATTTGACTCTTGATAGAGCAACATGGCTAAAAATAGGCTTAGTTAAATACAGCCATATTTATCGAACGTTTGGCCTTGTGATTTATTGATTGTCATTGAAAAAGGCAATCGTATGGGGAACTGTCTTCGCTTGAAACAGAAGGGCAGATTTGTATCAGATGAGATAAGTTGGATTGTCAGAATAAATACTGTGCCCGAGTTTTCTGTACCGCACACCTTTGCTTTGATTAAGTTTGTTTGTAATCGAGTTACAATAAGTCTTGTACCATTACCTAGTCCTCTCAATGGCATTAGGTTTCTAAGGAGCATGACAACGGCTCCTACTTTTAGTTTTAGTTCATGAGGAGGCATTCCGGTTGGAGTATGGCAATTTAAGAATTCTTCCGGGAATGCAAGATGATCAGAAGCATCATCACTCACAATACTATCCACACTTTTAAAGACCACATCAGGTCCATCAATATGGCTAAGTACTTGATTATTGAGATCAACAGAGTCTTCGTTTGTTACGGTTAATATAGCTGAGTAAATGTCTTAACATAATTTTGAATGCATTTGGATGCCTTACTTTCGAAAACACGTATAGAAGCGCATTAACTTAATATTTTGATTAATATTAATAATATCACAAAGTTTCCGATCTTATAATCATACATAATAATATAACTATTACAAATCAAAGTTTTACCCACTGAATGTATCGATTGAAATGATATGCCTCTTCATAAACAAAGAAATACCTCACTGTAGGGTTGCTATCAACAATCAGTAAATAAATAAATTTCTTCATTTAATATCATAATTGAACATAGCTTCTTTGTAACACATACAATATATAGCACTAATTATAGTTGAGTATATGCTTGTAGTAAATTCTGTAATACTTACGCTGTTGAATGTCTTATACAAAGAACATTAATGATTAGTTAGTATCGTCAACTATTGAGTGAAAAATGAAGTTGTTGCAGAAGGAGTAAGAGAAATATTTATGGTACAATTAGGCATCTGAACGAAATGTTTACGGATCACTAAAATAGGCAGTGAAATAGGGGACAATGTTGTGTTTACAGGATGTTTGGCATTAACATCCCACTAACAGGATTAGTGTAAATCTATCTATCTAATAGGGACTTTGAATCTAAGTAACCCATGTGAACAGTTATTGGCAAATATTGCTTTAAAAATTATGCTAGGAGTCCGTGTGACTTAACATTGTTAATATTCACGCATTTCATGAGAAGGATTCTATACACATTAATAGATAAAGAGTACCATAAACAGCCATATTTATTCAGTTCAAGAGTACAGTGTAATAATGGTTACTATGCGAGGAACTTTTTTCAGTTCAGTCTTTAAGCATGACTTTCTATCAAAAGAAATTATAAAAATATGGTTTCTGTAAATGCAAATACATCTTTAGCTGTGACTCAATGGTACAAAGTTTAAAATGGATATTCGGGATGTTCGGAAACTCTGAAATAGAAATAATTCATCATTATTATCTCCAAATTAACAAAAATTTGTAAATTTCCAACTGTATTTCCTACATTCAATCACATACCCTCTAAAGAATTTGAAATCCAAAATTCGTCCAGACTCGCCTTGATCCTGATCATCCAGCTTGCTTATATCTTCTTCACTCAGCTCAAAATCGAATACCTTTTATTTAATAAAACCTTCCATTATATTGTATCTCAGATATATTATGACTAACATTTATTAGGTAACAAGCACCTGAATCAAGTATCAATAAAACTGAATTATTTTTTTCTTATTCTAAAAATCATCAGGTTTCTTTTTTGACAATTCTAAAAACTAAATTGGAATTGGTAAAACTACTCCCACATTGAAAAATAAAGCTAAAATTTTAAAGTCAAACTTTCTAAGTTAACACAAATTTCTCATACAAACCTTGAAGTTCTGAAGTATTCTTTCGGGATTCGTACTTTTTGGAATGACGGCGATTCCACGTTGGAGAGTATGTCTGAGGAGCACTTGAGCTGGACTTTTATTATGCTTTAAAGCAATTTCTTTCACTACTGGGTTATCTAAAAGGTCTGGCAGCTCTTTCCTGTAAAATAAAAAGTTTAGAAGCTTTTTCAATTAGTAATTCATTATCCTTTAAAATGTCATCACTCTACAGCACCTCATGATTTTTTTTATGAAGAAGGTTCCCATTTATAGCTACATATACTAAGACAGAATTTAATTGCTTTCTAAAATTGTTTTGTTTATGGAAAAATTCATCAATAAACTCAATGTTTCTCAAGGTACTATTAATTATAATTCGACTTTTCCTATACATGGTGTGATAAGAATGTGCTAACTTAAACTCATACATCCAGATGTTGAAGTCTAATATTGCCACTGTTTATAATGATATTTTGCATTAAAGCACACAAAGAAAAATATTTTGTCTTTGTAAATATTTAATCCTTTGGCTGCTTTAAGCAAAATTTAAACAAAAGGTAGAAAGAAGGTAGAGATTGATTTTCACCAGGGCCTACTTGATGGCAGTGTGGCTGCTCCAGGATTTGCTCTCTCTGAAATACATGCATTCTTTAAAAAAAAAATCTGATGTGGCCAACACATGACATTCTCCATATTTAGGGTATAGATATTTAAATTATTATGAATAATATTACGAGGCAAAATTATTATTTCGTATCGTAAAAGAAGACACGTCCTTGTTGCCGTAAATTACGTATATTTTGAATGTTTACAGAATTCACCGCTACATGGTGTTGGCACTGTATGCTGGTATTAAGATAAAGCGAAATATATCCGAAATGGTTGGTTCTACGAAAATTAGTTTCAAACAAAACTTGGAAGAAATATTATTCTCTACAACTTTGGTCCTTACGAAGATTACCAATAACGATGTTGTTAAGGAGATATTTAACGGAAACCGAAATACCGGTTATTTATAAATAACTACTAAACAATAACGCCTATAGAAAATTGTTTGGAATGAAAACTGTAGGAAATTACATTCTCTATAACTTTTGTTTAGAATTGTATATACAATAATGATGTTTTAACAAAGAAATATCGCAAAAACCGAATCGGGTTTAGAATAAACCGCGACTTCCGTTTATCCGTTATTGTCCAAAAACTAATCAGTTCTTTGTGCTCATGTTAAAGTGTTCTATATGAAGTTTGGTAACAATATCGTATGTACTTTTTGAGTTAGAGCGCCCACACTAACATACACACACACACAGACATCATTCCGAAAATAGTCTAAACATGTTCTAGGGACCTCAAAACATGTATTTCCGTTGAAATCTGGAAGTCGATTTTTTTCATGAATACAATACTTTCCCATTACTACGTATGGAGAAAGTAAAAATTGGAAAAAATATCGAAAAATGTCAGTCATTTATTGAAATTTCCTATTAAAAAATTTTTGTATCATAAGAGCTCGCATGCTTTGCACCAAGCCCTGCGATTTTCCAAGTTGACTCTGCCTTTTTCTATCATACAGCAGTCAATGTTTTATTAACGGATTTTTTGTTTATTGCCCAGTATTGGCAAATCTGCGTTTAAAACAGGGGAATAAAAACTTTTCACACCCGCGGGCCGCATTTGATGGTTTATACTTATCCGAGGGTCACACTTAATTAAAAGGTGAATAATGTAAATTAAACGAGAATAAAATTTTAGATAAGTTAAAGATTATCAATAATCAAACGCAAAATTATCACAAATATGCAATGCAGTGCGAGTTTGTACAACCCTTTTAAAAGAAGCAGTAAAGGAGTAAAATTTTTCACGAGTACAAATTTACTAAAGTAGTGTGTTTGGTTTACCGTAAGTATTTTGCACTCTCTTATAATTTTCACTTTGTGATTTACCAAATTAACCTAACCTAAACATCGTTCAACATTAACCTTATTACGCAAAATATTCTGCAGGCTGCACAAACATCAATGGAGGGCTGCGTGTGGCACTTTTGTGCACCACTGGTTTTAAACAATTCCTAAACATTTACCATTCCTCTTTCCTTTTCTGGTCAATTTAAATGCCTGATTGTTCCTTTATGTTTCTGTTTCTCGTCCACCACATCTCATAGGAACATCTATCAGCCTTAAGAACCTACTTCTAATCAATAAAGTTCCTCTTTCCTTTAGTTCCCTCCTCATTCACCTTCTCAAGGATATTTTTCACAATAATCGTTTTGTTATCCCAAAAATTTCATAAGATAATTAAGGATCACAAATTAATAATTCCATGTTTTTCAATATTTTCTTTGATAATGAAGTTTATCTGGCATTTATAGAGAAAGGGACCCAAGTAAGAGTGATGTATGCTTGCTCCATAGCATAAATGAGACATGTCATTGCATTTTCTGAACTATTCAGTCCAAGTACCCACATATGATGCAACAATAAAATTTTAATGTCTCATTAATAAATATTCATAATATAAAATCTTAACCA
The DNA here is from genome assembly GCA_036926305.1 of Uropetala carovei. Classification (NCBI taxonomy): domain Eukaryota; kingdom Metazoa; phylum Arthropoda; class Insecta; order Odonata; family Petaluridae; genus Uropetala; species Uropetala carovei. Next base: position 702,271 of record JAXCHB010000078.1, on the reverse strand, counting down.
AAGTTACACATTTTCCAGTCAGTTGCTTACTCTTCCTACTAATTTTTAATCAACTACTTTCAACCTTATTTGTAATTTTTGGAGTTTTTTAATACAAAATTTCATATGATGTTTTGTACCTATATAACAAATTTTATAGATCTTTCTGTATTGCATACAGTCAAAATAGGTAACAACTGAATCGATACTGAGGCACATTACAGCAACTCATATTCCAGTTAAAGGAGTTTACCAGATAGTAGAGTGATGATTTTACCATAAACCTATCTTTGTCAAATTCCAAGATATGCAATATGTAACTATTTGTTGTGGTCCAATGACTCATTAAATATAACAATATTAAGAAACTTCTGAAATTCATTGAAATCTATTGTGTATTTCTACAATCCTTAAGCCTTTAACATGCATGAGTATAACAAAATGGAGGTTATTTTTTGGTGTGTAGAAGAATACATTACCTCAACAGTGAAGACGAACCTCGTGACCCAAGCGGAGAATAGGCACAAACTTTGATGTTCTTAGATTTACAAAAGTTCACCAGATCTTTTTGTTGAAAATAAAGGTGAAGTTCAACTTGGAGCATAGCTGGTTTAGTGCGCTGTGCAGCAGTCCACACTCGGTTAATCTGCCTTTCGTTAAAATTGGACAGTCCAATAGAGCGAGCTTTCCCTTCAGCGACTTGGTCCTCCATTGCCTGATTGATGAATAATAAAAATGTGAACCCATTAATATAATTTTTTTAAATTTATTTCTCCAGATTTGAAAATATGTGATTACCGTATATACTCGTGTATAGGACGAGTTTTTACGACCAAATTTTTATTGCAAAAATTGGGGATCGTACTATACACGAGTAATGCATTTTAGGATTTAAAATTCATGTATCTTCACGGGCATTTTCGGTGAAGTTATGTCACCCGCACGCATTCTAATGGTGGGCTAACCTTAACAGTGAGGTCCTTTATCGTTGTTATGTTGCTTCGTGAAGAGTAGAATATTTTTCATATATACAGCTTCAAATTCACAAATACTTGATATAAGTGACGATTTATGGGCACTTCCTTTCTTGAATTTTATGTATGTACATCTTTGTTTGCATCTTTTTACAAGGGATGGATTGGAACGAGTTGGACTAAAAGTATCGTATTATGGAATTTTGACATATTGGAAAAAAGAAATTACTTTGTAATATTCGACAGTCTTTATTGTTTCTTCAATCACACACCGATCGGTTTCCACTACAAAGTCATTCTAAAGGTGTTACGTCGGTTAGTAACACCATTAGAATGATTTTGTAGTGGAAACCAGTCGGTTTGTGATTGAAGAAACAATAAAGACTGTGGAATATTACAAAGTAATTTCTTTTTATCCGTTATCCCTACCTATTAAACAGATGAGCGGTTAGAACCATTACGTACGCGAAACGTAATCAAGACGTACTAGAATTGAAACGATTTTATTTCATCTTGTGCAATCATGATTCATATTACTTTTTATTAAATGTTTTAGGAGTAAGATACTTAACCTATCTGAATTTTAGTGTACTCGCAAGAAATACTATTTACGACATTTACGGCCTATTCCATGGTGGTGTGGAAAATCAAGGTTGTTCGATATATCTCGCTCGTAACCATCGAGCTATCGAAACGAAATATATCGACCATGGTGGAAAGCTGGGATCGTACTATAAACGAGATATATGAAAAAATCAGGTTTGTTCACCAAAAAATCAGGGGTCGTACTATACATGGAGTCGGCATATACACGAGTATATACGGTATGCAGAGAGGAGATAGAGAAACATTTATATTCAACTCCATTCATACATATCTCTTAGTAGGTTCTCTGTTTGTACTCTTCTAATGCTACCACATGTAAATAACTTTTCTCATTCTGTACAATTGATTGAATATACCAGTGAACTAAATCTCAATGTACATTAAATAGCAATTAATTAAACAGCACGATTAAATTTTGTTATGCATTACAGTTAACTACAGACTTCATGTTTAACATTGCTCAGTAAATGCCGAATTTATAGAGGTTTGATCAGCAAGCATTTCCAATAAAATTGCCTATTTTACAAGCTTTCAAAATTCATAATAGTGGAGAAGGGAACCAAGTGAGCAATTATTAATTTGTTCCACAGCAGAAAATCTGTTTAAAAAACCTACTTGATTGATATCCTTTGTGTATTTTTAATTCTGGATTAGGAAAGAACTACCATACTAAATATTTCATAATAACACCAGCGATATTTGTATTACCTTCCAGATAGCCACAATGTTAGTCCCCGGGTCGATATCAATGAGTCCTTCATCAGTCATAGGGTGAAGCTCTTCATCTCTTTCATGATAACCAAAAGGAGTATGCACCAGATAAAGGTCAACATATGAGAGTCCAAGATATTCCAGGGACCTTTCCAAATACTTGACTACACCTGATGGGCGGTTTCCAACTTCTGGTAGCTGTCCAAAGTAAAAAAAACATAATTCTATTATTTATCAATGAAAATGTTATAATTTACATCATGATGTTTTAAAACATCAAGTCAGATAAATAGGAATGTTGTCAGTTTAGATGAACATGTGTGAATGCAATTTCTAGTAACATAATGAAAGCAGTTTGACTCAATATAATATATCCTGAGCTTGAGAAATTTTTAATTTATTTAATTTATAAAAATAACGTGTTTGCTTATGAGTAAGCAAATGATTAACAGAATGAAACTGCTTTGGGAGGCAATTAACAGCTCACAAAATTAATTTTTACAGTCTGAATAAAAACAAAGAACAGTAATGTCATTGGTATGATCTGAATGGGCAGGACAGCTCTTAGAGTATACTTTTATAAGTTATTGATTATGCTTGATCTACTTGAAAGATTTTTAACCATTCAAGACATAACTGATAATGCTTTGCAGCGACAGTAACTGCATACAGTAGTTTTATTTCTGCCGATATAGCATAAATTTAAACAAAAATTATATTTGGATCAATAAGACATGGTTTTTCATCTAGTAATTAAATTTTTATGAGTTTTTCCGGATTAAAATGTGGTCAAAATATTTTTTTTCATTTGCCAAAGAAATATGTTTACGTTATTCTAATATGAACACAGCCTTATTACTGGTCAAAGCAATTCTATGTTGTATGCATTGCTACAAAATAAACACACCCGAAAGACATTTCATGGGGCATTTTTATCTCACCTGGAAGGAAACTCTTACCTTGGTTACAATGAACAGTTCTTCCCGCTTGACACGCCCAGAGTCAATCCACTTTTTGATGACTCTTCCAAGTGCTTTCTCATTCCCATAGGCATATGCTGTGTCAATGTGTCGGTAGCCAGCTTCTAAGGCACAATCGACAGCCTTTTCCAACTCCTCGTCGGATGACTTAAAATAGATAATTGATATTTTTATTTTCTCATTTAAAAAGTGTATTTGCGACGGCAAAAAAATATTCAACCCGAGACTTTTATTTAAGGTGTCTAAAAAGCGACTTTTTCAATTCCGTCTGATTGTAGTCTTTTCATCTGCGGGCAGCTGAACGGTTCAACAGAATCCAACAAAACTTCTTTTTGTATAGGATGCCAACCAGAATGGAAGCTTAGTTGAATTCATCCAGCAATGGCGGTTAGTTTATTTTTGTTGATTTTTAAAATTATGTACTTCCATTAATTCGAAATTTGTTCTGTAAGTTTGAAATTCATCTCCGAAAAGTTATGCAGCTTAGTTAGTGTTTTGTAGCGAATGAATATGACTTGAGTTAGTCATGACTACGCTGTACAACTTTTGGAAAATGGCTTAGAAACTGTTCCTTGCAAATTAAAAATTTCTGAATAATCAATCTTCTATTAGTGCGTAGCTTTTTCTCATTGTACGCATTTCTCAAATGAAAATTTTACTCTTTACAAAAAGGGGCTTAAGAGGAGGATCACTCTCCAATCCTCTTGAAGTCTTCACCATCTTCACGACGATAACTCCTAAAAATTCTTTCCTACGTTTCTCCCATTAAAACTCTATTTGGTTTTAAGTTTACCAGTATATTTAGCATAAAAAATTCCCAGAATTGATTCAAAGAAGCATCTGTGCAAAAAAGTCGTTAATTTTGTGCGACTGTAATTTTATAAGGAAAAACGATGCATCACTTCATCAACCTTTGATGGATTTTTATTTTTCCTAAGACAATTTTTTTCTTTTTGAAAGAAACAAAATTTTTCTTAAGGTATCTACTGTGAATCCATGATTTTGATAGATATCCAAGATTAACGGGATTCAAAATTTTTACAAGTTGATCCATTGACTACACCCTAAAGATTGCACATCTCACAAATTTTGCATTTAATAAACATGATCTTCCTGTTTTGTAATTAATTTCTGTGAAATATTCTGCCGTCTCACCAAATAATTAGGTTTATCTGTGTCTTTAAACGTTCTGTGATGCTATGTCAATGTTATTACGTCATCTGTTTTCTTTGGCATGTTTTTCTGTCCATCTTACGTGAGAGCCTTATTTGTTTTGGCTTCTTAATTAAATGTGCTCATAGTGGAACATTAGCACATAGGATCAGAGATTTTCCCTGAAGGTTTTGCTCAAATTACAAAAATTGAGGAACTAATTTACGCCGAAAACATCTCGTGAAAATTCGTCAATAATTTCAAGCACTTTCTATTACAGATAGATTTTTAAAATATGGCTTTAAAAAGTCAACTCTATTATAAATAGGCGCTTTTTACAGGCATAGGAGGCTATATGCTGATATAAATCTTAAAGCACTTCTAGAAAGGCTACAGATCTGAAATTTGGCTTGACGATATGTTATTGAATCTGGGAAAACGTCCGGAATTACCAAAAATTTTCATCTTCAGAGTAGTTTTCCATGCCATTATTTCAGAGCAGGGATTTACAAAACTTCATTTTTAAATTTGTTTAAATTGAGATACGAACTCGGGACGAACAATTCAATAGCCAAAACAAGAAGTCCGTATTTTATTTTATATTTTGTAAATTTAATTTAATATATTATATTTGTTGTAAAATAATCGAAGCATTTTCCAAATTTGCAATGACAGTGACTTTCGTTTTCGCTTCATAAATTAACGTAATGTATTATGCGTGCACTCTGGTCAACAGCCCATGGCTGAGTCATAGTCAAGCGGAAAATAACCCATTTGTGCACTCGCTTGTGCCGAAACCGAATTCAGGAGTAATTGCCTCCATGACATCACATGTAAGAAAGATTCATCTCTAAGCTCGATTGTCGCAGCTATTAGTTCTGTTAACAGTCACCTCTTCCTATCGAGATGCACGCCTATTACCTCCCATCTAACCACAGAGTTCTCACCCTTCCATTACCTAACCTCTCCTCTCTTCGTACAAGCATGAGCGCGCAACAATTAGCGTGACGTCGACGTTATACAGCACAATATCTTTCAATTTTAATAAAAGTAGAGATATTAATAGCATGGATTTATTGAAAATGAATAGACTAAATTTATAATACTGGTGATTTCAAACAACGTGTTTATATGACGTCATAATCCTAATTATTAATTAATGAAAATATGTTATATATTCCAAATATTTATAAAATTGTTTAAAAATTTGTTTGGATAGGAAAGCGAGCCGTCCGGCGGTGCTGGGCCCCGTAAGCCCCTAATGCCATATAAAGAACTTTGAAATCCTGGGAAAGTTTGCAATATGTAATGCATCACGGAAAATTACTTTTCAAATCAAGAAGATAATACGGAAGGGTGGCAACACTGGGCACACCTGTTTTACGCGCAACATACGAGTTTCTTTCCCCACTGCAATAATGTTTTTTTTTCATGTTAAATATTTTCCATTTACCAGACCGTATCGTAAGGCGTGCATAGTTATCGAAAGTATGCCGTCCAAGAGAGTATCCTTGGAGTTTCAAAATGAAAGGTGCTGCACAAAGGGCTTCAATTCAAGGCCGTCACTGCAGGGAAGTTGGTCGATAAAAAATGTTTAAAAACGGCAATGCAGTGAATACTATACATCATTAACACGTATATTACTGACTGAATGAATGATAACTAACGAATATTTCTCTTCCAATTCAGCAGCTCTCCGAACGTTCAAATCAGAAGTTTAACGGATATCAAAACAGTTGATTCCCACAGAAACTCATCAATACGGACTGGATGCGTCATGAGATTTTTTCCCCAATAAATATGATCACTAAAATAATTTTCATCGTTTTTCAGTCAAGAATGCGCCAAAAATAACCCACCTGCCACGTTCCAAAACCAAGTGCCGGTATTTTCACTTCTTCCGTAAGTTCCAAATAAATCTGCTTCTGTCCATCCATGTTGAAATTTCTTCGGTTCTTTCAGATATGGGAGTCAATAGATTCGGACCGCCGTAACGTTGGAACTTCACGGAAACTCTCTTCCTCAGAACTTGCCAGCTAACTTCCTAAACCATTAAGAGTCACAAAGTACCGCATACACCCTTTCCCTTTCACCGCTACGATCTTGACCTTGCTATTACATCAGAAACCATCAAGAGGAAGCGTCCGTTGGAGTGTTTTAGCGCCAAGCGGGGAAATTTGGAACTCTATTAACTGAAACGACTGAAACTGATTGAGCGGTTGAGGACGGCGGCTTAAGGTGGTTCCTCCATAAAGTTAATTATCCAAGAAAATTCTGAAAATCACGTTATGCATTCCTGAACGCTCGGTTTATTCGTTGCATTTAAAAAAACCTGATCTTACCGAGCTAAATTTTCTGTAAATCGTCCTTAAAAATGACATATTTAACATGGCCCCTTATGAGTAGATCCTCACCGACAAGTATAAAAATATTTGAGTGTGAAGGGAATCCAACGCCGCCTTTAAAAATACTTCATTAAAATAATCAGTGCTATTTAATTTGTTTTATGGAAAAATACACACTTCTACCCGAACTCGTTTTTGAGATATCATTGCCTGAAATTCAGTTTATTTCAAAATTCTCGCCATTTGCTTAAAATGGCGCCTTTGCTCAAGTAAATGTGGCAACTATGCTGTAGCAGTATTTCCGGCTAGACTTTTAGTCTGCTAAATGTACTTTTGCTGCTTAACGAGTTTCTTGAAGAACTTATCTTCCCTATCGAGATACTCTTGAATTTCAAAAACGAAATAAAAGTTTTAATTTTAATCTCATTGTCTAACGTGACATATACGTCGCATTTAGAAATTCTCGTTTATACGAAAAGGAAAGCATTAGAAATTGTTAGAGAGCTAGTTATCTGTTTCGCATGTATTAGTTTTCATTTAGACACTAAGTACAAAACATTATTATTGTTCGTCATTTTGTTTTAAATGTTATAAAATGAGGACGACAGAACTTACCCATAACATAACAAATTAACTCTTGAACAACGTTCGAAATCAAACTCAAAATATCAATAAACAAAATGGAAAAAATTTAATCTTCCTTTAATTTGTCGTCTTTTTATCACTTTTATAATATTTGTAATTTCAGTTTTCTTTATTTAATTAATTATCCATTCTTTAATTCCTCTTTAACCCTATCTACATTTCATCAATTTCAACTCTGCCCAATTCCATACCTCTATTTTAATTATATCTACTTTTTATATTCCAAATCCTTTATTTTCTTTAATTTGTTTATTTTTCTATAATTTGCTACTCACCTCCCTTCTCTAACCACTCTCCTATTGAAACCATACAAATTTTGCACTCCATAAGGCAAATCATCTAGTAAAGTTCCAAAATTCATTGGCCTAAAAGAAATTCATTCTTATTTGAGGAATTTAATGTTTAAATGGGAAGAAAATATATAATGTATTACCAGATTCCAAAATTCAGTTTATATAGTTTTACAGGAGATATCATTCACTGACAAGTTTGATATTATCAAATCAATAAGAGAACAGGATTGAAAGGAAACAGGAGTAGGTTCCCTATTGAGAACATAAAGAGGCCAATACTGGATAACATATTAAGTAAATCATTTTTTCTTTTGTATTGTTAAGCTGATTTACATTGAGATCAGCACAGATTATGAATTTGTCCATCTTTTTACCAAGTATGTATTGAACAGCTTCATTGAAAGCAGAGAAAATCTCTGAAGGAACCACTTGGAGAGCGATAAACACAAAGTAAAGCATATCTTACACTATTTGACTTTAAAATGGCAGCACAACACTCAAAAACCTTTTCAGAAGACACATTCAAATTTATGTCAGATAAAATAAAACCAGATTTGGCATAAATGGTAACACCACCACATATGAAAGAGAATCAAAATTATAAACACTAAAGTGTATTAATAACTGTCAACAATCACATTCAAGATATCATTGATATAAAGGCAACTATAATGAATTACATTGCATGTGTACTAAATACATAACAAAAGAGTGTTTAAAATACAGATTGCAAATTTATCAAAAAACTGAAAATAGATAATTTTTTTATTTTTTGTAATTCTAGGTTTACCACCAACATCTTCACAGAAAATTAGTTTGAGACCCTCTTCTCCACTTTCATTATATATTTTTATATCATCAAGAGTTATGAAAAATTATGATTTTATTTACCATAGTAGCAGATATAATATTACCTTTCAATGGCTGGTCTTTTTAGCTTCTAAAATTTTCATTTTGTTACTCCTTAAATTAATGTCAACCTCATATGATACAGCATTAGATAAAATTGCCTTCTGATGTACTTTCAATGTATCTAGCAATTTATTTAACGATTGTATGTACATCATATAATGCATTGTGTGCATTTTCACAATCATCATTCGTAAATTGTTTGACCAAGTAACTCTGTTTATACGACACCTGCCCAAAAAACATTTTTTTTAAAAGTGGCAATGTGTCCACAAACTATCGCAGTAAACAAGTAACACTCACGGTAACCGGAAGTTGATGCCATATACAATCTTTGTATACAATGTTGCCAAATTTAAGGATTTCGCCTGCTGCTATACAGTTATTATAAAAGAAAATACATATTTCCAAACTAAAAATAGATATGTAATAAGAATATTTTATATTTATATAGTTAATAACACTTATGGAACCATTTATTTGTAAGAAAAACTAATTTTTTCGTCAACATGGCTTGGAGAAATATGAGTCAAACTTCAGTCTTTGCGAAAATTATTATGCTAACCAATAATTACACGTAATTAATATTATATTGTTTGTTAATACATTCACAAATAAATTTAATATTCTATCTACTAGAAAGGTTGAAGTAATTTTTTTTGCACATGTTCGTAAATTAATAAAAAAGTATTTTCCTTCTCCTAAAACCCTTCAGTCACGGTGGAACCACCTTAAACCGAGAGAAGTTCATAATTCTAATTACGAGTCATAATGTTGCTTTCTGCTGATTACCAAAAGTCCCGTATCCACGGGATTTTTTCCCTATTCCACTACCTTTCACCATCGTCCCGGAAAGATGCGCACTCTTCATTTTATGATATGTTTAGCGAAATTTGTGCATATTCCTTATTAATAACTCCACCGGAATCACCCTCCCGCCGAATTTTTGGTGCAACGGTGTTCCGCGTTCTCTGAAATCTGGCAACCCTTCAGATAATTATCTCCATGCTGTTCCTATTGTACTCGAATGCTGCGACGTTTTCGACATATTGTTCTAAATATATTTTTCATAATGGTTTCACACAATTCAAAATTTAATATTCGACTTCATTGCTCGACATGAGCGAACGTTATAAATAACTAACATGCCCATTGTTAACCTTCCATGATTTGACAAAATATTGTGTTCTTACGGGTTAAGGATAAGTACGATTCTAAAAATCATAAAATGTACCACAATTAAAGCATTGCTATTCATAGAAGGAAAATCAACTTTCGTTTTGGCTGTATAAGGAAAAGGGGGAGAAAGAAACTTTCTGAAGATGGCGATTTTAAGTTCGGTCTGTCTTATCATCCATATCAAGTATGAGGCGGCTATTACAAGCCATCAAAATCCGAAGGGTCAATGTAACATCCTGTTGATAACGTTATTCCATGACACAACGCCGGGTTACCAAACTCTTGATAAGCATTCGGGGAGGCTGATTCAACTGCTAAATACTCTGTTGCTCCTGCGGTTTGTGTGTTTATTTTCAGTCATATAACGAAATGTTAAATTATGTGATTTGTAGTAGGGAATTCACGTTCATGGAGCAATCCCAATGAACTGCCTATAAGTTTCTGTTCGATTTATACTCTTCCGGCGAGAATTTAGTGTTCTATGTTGTCTAATCGAAAGAGCAGAAGGTTTTCGAACATTAGTTTCACTTTCTAAAATTTTATTCGCCATTCAATCCAGGAAACCGCGATCAAACAATATGTATTTCAAGACGATTTGATTTTTATTTCACGCACGGATGTCTACAAGCAAATACTTTTTCAATCTTGCATTCTGCTATTGATTGGAGTTAATCTATAACTTATTATTTTAAGAATTAGCTTCCATCTCTACCGGTCAAAGATTTAAATGCACTGCCTTACATCTGGTCCCTGAAACACAAGATTGATGTATTTATATGTGTGTCTTTCGGAGCGGACTCATCGTTCTGAAAACCCAGTAAGAATAAATTAGGAGACGGCCAAGAAGTTTTAAAATTTGAAATAATTCTTCCTTATCCGTAAGATGGTGATATTCAGAGAATCGCCTGATCTTGGAAATTAGGTGAAGAGGTCAAGAAAGAGAACAAGAGAAAGAGAAAATTAATAATGTGGAGAGCAAAATGACTAACAATGTAAAGAATTATATTCAAAAATACAGAGAGTAAATCTGAGACAGGTGTATCGAATACACATCTTTTCGTCTAACTAATAAGTTACGGTGTTTCTCTAAATTTTAATAACAATGTTGATGCTAAGGAGCTTTTCCCCATTATTCTGATAGCCCATTGGATTGCACGTTCAGTTCTGACGATCTGTCTCTCTATCTCTACCGTGAGCACTCCATCGAGTGGTCTATAGTTAATAACACCCGACAAACAATTCTTTGTGAGAAAACGGCAACGCGGTCATTCATATTCATTTACAGCAAACAAGATTTCTCCTTTTCAAGAATCTCTTTTAAATAGTCCTACAAAATTTATATGTTACGCGCTAAAAAATTTATTTTCTGTACAGTGCCTTATTTTTACAGAGATGCATTTCAGTTACACATACTGAAGTGCGGGAAATGACATATAATAACATGCAAGTCATTTCCTTGTTCCTCCATTCCTCATTTCATTGATTCTCTGGCATTACTCCTCGATATGTATATTCTCGGAATCAGCCATCGTTGTACATACAACAGTGCAGTAGTGCAGTGAGCGATTCCAACTCAGTTCGATCTAGACGCTGAGAGGCAGATCACTCTTTAACCAGGAAAATGGAATACCTTCAAAGTATTGCAGCGTTCAAGAGCCACCTTTCTTCGGCTGGACTTCTGCCGTTTTTAATACGTATCTTTTGATATAATAGCGGATCAGAAAATTGATGTGTGCGGCCGATGGAGAGGGATCAGCCACAATGGCGGACCAAATAATCAACTTGTATATAGGTGCACAAGGGTAGGCTGCAGAAAAAATATATCCATTCGCAGCGGGACTTAACTCCGTTGACATGCATCGTAGAATTTCGTTTAAAAAACACCAATAATCAGCATTTTCATTGCAATACAATGATGTAACTTTCAACCCTCTTATTTGCAAAAAGTATTGCAATGATAGATCGGTAATTTCACCACCCGCAGTTAGGGTAGACTACACCGAGCTAGAGACAGGGACTGGAGTCCCAGTGAGGGTCCCTAATCCTCACTAATGAGGGTCGAAAGCAAAGAGCAGGTAGTCTTCCAAAACATGGCACCAGATCTGCTACATAAACCAAACTTGCTACGTAATATGCTATACCAAAGTGCATTATATAGACAATATCAGTTGTATTCCATGGATAAATGGTACCCACAGTATAAATAATTAATTTCTGCAAAAAAAAGATAGCAAAGAGACAGGTTCGATCCTCATCATCTTGGGACAAATACATACAAGTGAAAGAGAAATGTAAGCGGCAGGTGCGGATTAAAAAGGGCAATAGGCGATAGTGGTTTTCTGAAAGCGTGTGGTTTCATTTTGTGGAAGTAAACAAACTATAAAATTCTTAATAATTTATTTGCATATATACCTACTGTATGGCGGAGTGAGAAGATTGATCGCAACTCAAAGTCTTCAAATGCACTTTCAGAAATAATTATTTTTTCGTTGATAATCCATCAGTCGAGATTGCTTTTTCTCCCATTATTGTTTACGGCGATTGTCGACATTATTAGGTATATGACCGATTCTTTTTGTTGGGACTTTTCACATTCAAAGTATCTATCCCCTTTCCGAACTAAGATCCTAACTCGGTCAACTCTCTTATGGTTCTAAGTATCCGGAGGCGCGAACCTATGGCACGCATGCCATAAGTGGCATGCAAGACGATTTTGGTTGGCATGCCAATGAAAGCCAATCAAAGCATTTATCATACTGATTTAGTGCCGCAAAAACATTTGTGTTATTTGGTTAACTATTGTAAACATTAGTTTTATGGTTACAAATTTCAATCTCTTATGTCTTGATCATGAATTTAATTTAGTTGGCACGCAAAAAAAATCAAGGACTCTTTGCGGCACACGAGGCAGAAAACATTCGACATTTTCAGTAATATTGGCATGCGGGCAATAGAAGATTCGCCATCACTGCCCTAGGGCCTAAGTGATTACCTGGTTCTACATCCACCTCTGTGTATGGGAAGGTGTAGTGGAGAATGAGATGTATAATGAAACAATTTTTTGAGCCAAATTCTGTGCAAGAGTTCTTCTAAGGAAAGGCAAAAAAATCCAAGATAATTTCTTGATAAATGATAAAAACCAGTTCAAACTTCTTTTGTTATGAGCTGGAGTGCTAGCTTTAAAATTTTTAAAAATATTTGTATTTAGTTTTACTCATATCCTATCATAAAAATTCCATCAATTAGTGAAATTTTTAGACTACTCAAATGAGTGTGATAAATGCTTTATCTTTACCCAAAGGTAAATCAATTTCTTATTTGTTGAAAATACGCAGTAGAACAGGGTTAGCCAAAAATTCTAAGTATTTGCTGCAATAAAGGTAATGTTTCTGAATAAGCATAATAATGAAAGTTAAATACCAAAATCAACTTATTTACTTCTGTAACTAATAGAAATTGTCTCTTGAGCAATGATTTAATTCAGTGATTAGTCATTGTAATTCATTCAACGCCATCTCATTTTTCTCTAAAAATGTGTAATTTCTTTTCATTAGATACTGGAGATCCAGTAAATGAAAGTGTTATGCTTCGATATATTGTTATAACTATATTTTTAACAGAGAAACTGGTGAGACTTCACAATAATTAGTTATGTCTTATAATATTTCATAAACATTTCTCAAGGATTGTAAAAGAAATCTTTTTAGATGATTCATTTTAATCTCATAGTTATATACAGAGTAATATGTTATTATAGTATCGGAGCGTTTTTATTTGCTATTTTTTAGTTGAGCAGATACATAGCTGGGATATACAGCAACTATGACAAAATTGTATAAAAAAACTTAGTTATGCATAATATTCTCTGCATTTCAATGAATAATTTTTATTAAAAATAACTGTAACATTTGAGCATTAAATTAATATTTATGGGAAAATTAACTTTTGGCATTTATTTGTGGGAATGTTTGCTGTCTTTTGCAAGCGGCACATATACCAAATGTCACCTTCACCATGCTCTAGCTGTGGCACTTTTGGAAGTTTCAAGATTTGCCCATATTCAATCATTTTCATAGATTTATGGAAATAATACCAGATCTCGGAAAATAAAAATATCCTAGGTGATGATTACTGACTTCTAGAAACATTGATTTATTTACATATAAGACTGGATGATTAAATATTTCATATATCACAAATGGAAAGCTTCAAAATCTGGACATGGAGAGGAATGCTGAAGATAAAATGGACAGATAGGATGAAAAACGAGGGAGAATAGGAGAGGAGCAAACGATTATACAGACTATCAGAAAGAGGGAGGCAAATTGGATTGCAGATTATGGGGAGAACTAGGTTTAACCATGAATAATCACAGACGTCTACGGACAGACTACCTACGATGAGATATCACAATTAATTGATTAATTTTATATCTATTTATTAATTTGATTTATTCTCAATGAAAAGCAATACCTTATATGCCATTAAACGAAAGGTTTCCCTGCCGGAATGCTTCCAAAATATCCATGTTTTCATTTTCAAAGAATTTGGTTTTTACACCTATGTTAATCCTAAACTTAATAAGTGACCAGCATAACTTATAATTGTCATTGCTTGAGTGTTTTAAATGTAATCATGTTGATTCATTAATTAATCTTTTATGACATGCTAGTTTATAGTACCTATTTGTATTAAATTAAAAAAAGAGTCAATCAAGAAAATTATGTTTTGCATAACTTATTAGAAATTAATAAAAGGTGTGCAATCGGTTGTTCTATTTAAAAGAAAGTTTTTTATATAGAAAAATGCTTGTACAGTATTCAGGAATACATTAAGGTATGTTTGCTACACTAATAATAATCTACTGAAAAAGAATTTGTATTCCACACAATAGTTCGTGTTGATTTTAAGATGTTTGATGTAATATCTATTTATATTTGCTTATTTTTCCCATTATTTTTTATGTCCTACGTAAATTTCATGTATTTGTATTGTTTATACTGACATGTTCCATGTTTAGTTGTACTTAATCTACAGAACCAATAAATAAATAGACGTTAGTCTTTAATTTCTTCTCTAAGGGTACTTGTTATTTTTCTTTGTAAGCTACTCATAAAATTTTTGGTTTACACAGTCACACTTTTGCATAATCTGTTTTTGCTTTTATTTTATAAAAATTTAACTAAAACAGTGGCATAAATTTGAGTGTAATATTTAATCAAAAAAATAAGTAGATTACTCATAATGTGAGTGCAACACATTAGAAACACGTAGAGTTTAAAGAGTAGCATTCGCCTTTTTCTTTTACACAAGTATGCTTTGTGTACATTTTCTGATTTCATTAGGTAATTTTGTACATGTAATCATTGAGGTGAACTCTTAAAGCATGTAAATTGTCATCTGCTGATTCAAGCACCTCTCGGTTTACAGCCTCTATTTTCTTCAGACATGAAGTTATTGCCTACGAAAAAATTTCAGGAAACCTCAACCGAAAGTTCATTTTCGTAAGGTAACTTTGCCCTGATGATCACGTTCGGGAATCCCAAAAAAATAATCGTCAGAACAATTTTATGTAATTAAAATAATAAGGGTGACCAATTATTTTTACGAGGGGGAATCTATTTTTTGCAGTCATACTATTGGTGCAGCCTTTGATAACTTTTGTAGATTTTAGATATTTTTTCTTTTAGTTTCCTTCGTTTGCTCTGAGCCTCTGGTCTAACAACGTGCTGGTAATGATGTTCTGAATGCTCTTCGAAGAGATAGAAGGGAAGATTAAGGTACTCATTGAATTTGTGATTCACCTGTTTTTCTTTCGATGATATCAAAGAAAATCGGGGGAAAAAATAGTATTAGTAGTCAAAACAATCTAAAGCAGTAGTCTGCCTGTGGGTTATGGTGCAATATTTGGGCCAAAGTACTAAGTTATTCTTGACTTTTTAATGGATTATATTTTTATACATTACTACCAAGTAGATTTCTGTAACTTGAAGTTTTGGTACATTTACTTAGTTTTTTAAAATAAGGGGTTTCCCCATTTATAAAAATAGTTAAAAACAAATGTCACTGGAACGCTTGTATAACAATAGTTGCATAAAAGAAATTACGTAAGAGTAAATTCACGTTTGGCGTGAAAATTACAATATAATAATACCACGGATTCTTGGACAAAATGACATTCATCATACAAAGTATTATTCGATGTGTCATAACAAATATTTACAAAAATGCGCACAATTAAAATGATACAATAATTAAAGTGAAGTTACACGTTGAACTCGTCGATATTGCCGGCAAAACGTAGCGTTTGAAACCTGCTAAGCACGGTTATACTCATTAAGCAAACATGCAGATGCTCTTGAAAAATTTACTAAAACATCAATAACGCATATTTTTATTAGTTACAGAATTCCTGAAGAAATAGCAGCAAAACTGGTGGAGTCATAAATGAGGAAAAGGAGGTAAAGTAAGAAATGGTGCAGTGAAACAAAGGTAAGCACAAGCCAACAAAGCCTTATGACATTCTACAATTACTTAGCGAAATTAGGAACCCGGCATAAACCTCCACTCTACGTGACATTTAATAAATGACGTCCATTATACGAATATGTAGTACGGTATCGAATTCGCAAGTGATTGTAGGGCGTATCTATCGATTACTCTCGATTGTATCGCCCACATAAGTCCAAAATGGGGTTGACTAAATTAAGCGCAAAAATTTTTAACCTATTTCTGTAGTAATAGTTTTATGGTTCCGTTATGTATAATTTGTATGTTATGGACTCCTTGAATTCACGCTGATCTTATAGTGAAAGGTAAGTTTGAAGTTGAGGTTCTCTAATTTGTCATTGACAGTCGGTGATTAGTAATTTTTGTTGTTATATTTAAAACTCATTAATCATTTGAAGCTCGTTATGTGCAATTTAAGAAGATATACACCTTAAAAATTGCCTTGTGGTATTTAAAAGTGCGTGTGAGCTTAGCAATTACATCACATTAAGCCAATCTCGTTAGTTTTGCATAAACTAATTTAGAATGTAAACTTTGCTTTTTAACAGAAATAGATTTCTTGCCTGTAATAATATTGTGGTCCGCTGTGAAAGGTAAAAATTGGACGGATTGTATGCTCTCATATCGTAATAACTTAAAACAATATCATGTGCCATGTTATTTTTAAATCGTTTCATTTATAACAGTTTCATTATAAATAAAATTTTACGTTGTCTGTGGTAAGGATAACAACATAGATTTTTCAAATATCCTTGTTGTTGTGTATGTATTAATTTATTTTTCGTGCTATGCATTCATTCTATGTCCTTTGGATATGTATTGCATTTTTGTAGTTATAATCCTAAAATTACCCATTTTTTTACATTTATCGTTTTTGTTCTACCTTTATTAATTGTGAAAGTTGGTGATATTTTACTCGTAAATACCGATAATTCTCTTTAGAATTTTGTAAAACTAAAATGTAAATTTTGTCAGCTGTTTCCATAATTGAATTTAATGCGAGACAAAATATAACCTTGTGATTGTGAATATCTTTGAAGAAGTTTTATAGAACCCCATAATAATAGCTTCTCATTAAATACGAGGATTGAATAATGAAGTATTGATGACTTTTTAAGGTCCACTGTAGTCTCAGTTTTGTGGTTGAGTTATAGTTCACTTGAAAAAGAAGTCATCGGTCTATTAATATCAATACCATTCTTAAACTTATCTGGGTAACTTTTTATATTGCAGTTATCTTTTTTACATAACTTGACAAGATTTTGAAGCTTAACACAAAATAAATTGTGGCTAATAAATTTCTGTGAAATAAATTCATGTTTTATAATCCAATACAGATCTATTTAAACTGGTTTAGTGGTGAATTAGGAGATTTTTTCCTTTAAATTAATTGGGTTTAAACCTCAAATGGTCAAGTTTGGATGGGAGGCACCATCATGTATTCCATACAGACTATTATCTCATTAATCACCGTTTACTTTTTGTATTAGTTTTTAATTTGAGTCTCTTATTATTTGTTATTATTTTAAATTGTGTATATATTGAAATTAGCATAATTATCTTTCAGTTATAATGGCAATGGAAGGAGTTCCTTACCTTGTGCAAGCTATTTATTCATTCAAGGGGAAAAACAATGATGAGGTATGCATTGATGTTTTTCTCCGAATTATATACTTTTTTATAATATGTTTTTAATGTTAAACTAAAAATTTACATAAGATTACTTATAGCTATTACGTATTTTAAATTATTTTTAGTAATTTTGGGTTCCATGGTCTTGTTTACTTAGGCATTCTCTCAAAATGAAATTTGAATATCCATTTAAATGTGTATAAACAACCATATTTCTTTAATTGCAAGCTGTTATTATTTTAATATGCTTAACATTCACCTAAATTATATCATTTACTTTAGAATACTATTTAAAATACAATCAATATAAATGTGATATTTATATACTTATGAAATATTTCTTTAAGTGCTTATATGTTATTTATATTCTGATATTTATTCAAGTTTTAGTCTGTTGTAACGTTTCTTCATTGCTCTTGAAGTTATGCTTCAGAAAGGGTGACATAATCACAGTAACACAGATGGAAGATGGTGGTTGGTGGGAAGGAACGCTGGATGGAAAGACAGGCTGGTTTCCTGCAAATTATGTTCAAGAATATAAGCAACCTCCATGTCCAACTCAAGGTAAATTTTATTCTCCTCTACTATGGAATCCCCAAATTCAAAATTCCTGATTATCGTCCCTTTAACCTCATGCGTTTTGTATTGTTGAAGTTACATTGTCACTGACCCTTTAAGAAATATGTGCCCGCCTTGTAAAACATTGGGTTTTCTCCTTAACTTTAAAGCGTAAATGAACGCTTTAGCATCAATTCCAGTTTTGCGTATTATGCATTTTAACCATAATTATAACAACTATCCTTCGCATAATAATCAAATTTTAACTCTTGTAAAACTTGGTAGAGCGTGTCTGTCTCGTGTTGTTGATTCAAATCCAGCGAGGGCAGGGCCAGTTGTACTAATGCTTGCTATTGTTGTTTCGCTCATTGTAAAAGTTTGTTAAGTGCTGTTTATGAGCTAGTTTGAAATGTATGTCAAAATATTTGTGCTTCCATAATTCTCACAACATTTCAAATTCTTTGTGCAGATCAAAATTGATAACTAGTGCTGCTTTTAATTTGCCAGTGTCTTTATATCTTCGTTAAGCCATTGGTCCTGTGATATTAACATTCCATGCATCATTCTAGGAGTAAAGTTCTCTTATCTATTATAGGCTGAATGAATTGAGATGATTAAACTGAAAGCATTGATCACTTGCCTATTTAAACCTGAATTTTGTGAATATTGTCATAATATAAAATGTACTTAAAAATATGATAAATTTAACAAATTTTGGAATTGTCAAATTGTATTAAGTTAATAAATTTCATAAATGTCTGTGAAACTTGTGAAAGATTTTTCTTTTCATTCAAGTATTTCTTCATAATTTGTACTCAAATATATATCCTCAAATCTTGCATATATGTATTGAAGTTTATGCATCTTATTTCTGTAGTTTACCTTTGAAAACGGTGACCATAGTAATGTCGGTCTAATACTTATTAATCTCAATGACTTTCAGCTGATGAATATTAATTCTTAAATCACCTAGAAATTCCTCAGTGGAATATTTTTGTTAATCCTCTTTTTGCTGAGTAGGTGATTGTCTTCTGGCAAGTGGGAAAGGCAGTGGTTCGCCAATATCTCCAGCTTCCCCTATGCAAGGAGTAGCAGCACAGAGGGCTTATAGACACGTTGTCCTTAGTGATATGGTAGAATCAGAACGTGTACATGTGGGGGAACTGAAGACCTTGCTTAGTGCCTACCTGCAGCCACTTCAGAAGGCACAATTGTGAGGATTTACTTTTAATTAACTTTTCATTTCTATATATTTTACAATGGTTTAGATTGACTTCCTTAATAAAAATTGCTGCAACTAGTAAAGTTTTTGCGATTCCTAAACTGTAGATTTTCTTGGCCAATCCAAGTTGGAAAATGCTGATTTTTGTAACACCAAAATAAAAGTGAAATTTTGAAGCCAAAACAAATTGTTTAGATTTATTTAGAGTTGTACTATTTAACTGTCATTGCTTGTATAAGTTGAAAGTAATTTGGTATGGTAATAAGTGTTAGCAAATCTTGTAGCGAGAACAAGTGCTTTTTCTTTAAATATACTCAACACATTATTTATACTGAGTTCTACAAGCATAAACACACAGCTATACATCCTTTGTTACATAACACCAGTATTTTCTGAATATATTGATATAGTACATGGCCACATATGTTGAACTTTCAGTTTAACCATCATAATTTTAGTTTGCTTTCTTATCAAAAAGGTAATCTCAGAAGTTTTATCTCAGAATTGTGCGAAAAGGTTAATTTAATAGAAATTCCCTATTTCGCGTGAAAGCATTTGCAAGAAAGGTGGTTACAGGAAATATTTTGGGTTTATTCTCCGCAGGCTAAATAATGAAGAGTATTCTCATCTTGTTGGAAACCTCCCTGCTGTGCTGGAAGCCCATGAGCAGTTAGTGCGTGGTCTCGAGGCAGAACTCAGGGTTGAAGAAAGGCAGGAAGGAGGAGGAAGCTCAACTCATAGTCGTGTTGGACGTCTCTTTCTCTCCTCTGCCCCGTTGCTCAAAACTGTCCATTCCAATTACTGTGCTGGCCATCCACGTGCAGTATGTTTGCTAGAGAAATACAGGTTAGTCATTTTACTGTTAAATTAAAATTATTATAAATCATATTACTCTAAAAATAACTATTCTGGTCCAGTGATATTGTAGCAAGTGACACACTACCGTTCAGCTCTCCTATGCCTTCCTCCAAACGAAATTTATTATACAAATAATTGAATAGCAGCATAATGGTACAGAAATTGAAAAAGTAGTGCTGTAAAATGTTTTGGGGTGAGATTCAAAAAATAAATCAAATGTGACATTTTTAGCATGTTTTTTACTTTCTCGTACGAAGTATCGAGAAAGTATTGTTTTCGCGAAAAAATTCGACCTCGAGATACATTTTAGGTGTCGCTGAATCTGAAAAAGTGGTTTTCTCAATGCCGTCTGTCTGTTACTGGCTCTGGAGCCTAGACGGAAGAACGAAAATGAATGAAATCTCGTACTTAGGCATTTTATCATACTGAGCAGAGTATGCTTAGAAATTGTTGACATTGATCAATAATTAAGAGTAGTTTATTGTACGCATTTTTAACAACAATCCGATTTTCTCGTAAACGGCTCTAATGATTTTGATCAAATTTCATACAGTTACTGGAGTTTACATCTTCAATAATACTGTACAGTTCATATTTCTCAAAAAATGAATATAAGGCTAGTTTATTCTAGGCAACTTTAACAATAATTCAATTTTCTCAAAAACGGCTCTAACGATTTTGATCAAATTTCATACAGTTACTTGAGTATACATCTACAGTAACACTACATATTTTATTTTCTCAATGGATGAATATAAGGCTAGTTTATTCTTGGGCAACTCTAACAAACATTGGATTTTCTAATAACAGGCTCATACGATTTTCATTTTCTAAAGATAACTAAATGACGCATTAGTATATGAAAAAGTTTGTACAATGTATGTTGTACTAATTTTGTTTTTAATGTCCTCATAGTTTCACTTTGGCATTGTATGTCTGTGCACACTTAAATTGAAATTGTGACAAAAATGTGAAAAATACACAGCTGAAACTTGGATGAGAGATTTCTGTGCTGCTACCGTTTATTTTTCTTTAGATTTGAGTATTGATAAATATACAAGTTCAGATTGATGCCCATTAAAATTTTTACTTTAATATCTTTGAAGAAGATAGAATGCTGAAATTTTGAGCGTACATTTCCACTTTAATGCCACTTGTTCTTGAAAAGTTTGAGTAAAATCCAACAAGAAAATTGTAATTTATTTTGAACTTATAAAATTTCTTACAACAAAAACAACATTTGTAGCAACTGAAGTAAAAAAATTCTACCACAAATATATAAATCACGTATTTACTTTACATTAATATTTTTAAATACTGTTATTATTGTTAATTACTGTAATAAAGTATTTCATTGATTGTACCAGAATCAATCAGCAATATATTCACATTTTGGGATGTAAAGTGTAATACAGCCATGTGAGTTGAAGGACCGAATATTTTCTACAATCTATTAACGGGAAGTTCAAAACTATGGAAATGCTGGTTCACAGACTGCATAAAGGCAGATGATGTGAAAAGAATGAGTGGCATTGTGGGACTAGTAATATATATTAGAAACTGCTATATTTAATCGATTGTAAGCCAACATCGATTGTAAGCCAACCCATACTTTTCACAAGGGCACATGAGGAAAATTCCATGTTGGGTGTACAGACATCCTGGTTTTCCGAGGTTTGTCACGAAAAAAATATTGAAAAGTATAAATGCTCTGGTTTTTTTCCAATTTGCAATTAAATAAAAAAGGTATCAACTAAAATTACGGCAACACAAATTATGTTATATTCAAGCATTCACTACAATTTTTACTAAAATGTAATTTGTCCTGGTTATGTCCCAGATTTTTAATCTTGCAACAAAAATATCACGGTTTCTCTCTTTGTCTTCTCCAATGTCTCGCATTCGACTCATCAATCCAGTAGCGCCATTGTGCAACAAGATTTGATGTTTCTTCCGCATATGCCATCACTTTTCTTTTAAAGTCTGCAGAATAATGCCTTCGTCCCGTTATGGGATTATAAAAAAATTGGTACAACATACATTGTACAAACTTTCTCATATATGGGTACTAATACGTTGTTTAGTTATCTTTAGAAAATGAAAATCGTATGAGTCTGTTTTTAGAAAATCCAATTTTTGTTCAAGTTGCCCAAGAATAAACTATCCTTATATTCATTCATTGAGAAAAATGAAATAGGTAGTAATATTGAAGACGTAAACTCAAGTAACTGTACGAAATTTGATGAAAATCGTTAGGGCCGTTTTTGAGAAAATCGAATTATTGTTAAAGTTGCCTAGAATAAACTAGCCTTATATTCATTTTTTGAGAAATATGAACCATACAGTATTATTGAAGACGTAAACTCAAGTAACTATGAAATTTGATCAAAATCGTTAGAGCCGTTTTCGAGAAAATTGGATTGTTGTTAAAAATGCGTAGAATAAACTACTCTTAATTATTGATCAATGTCAACCATTTCTAAGCATACTCTGCTCAGTATGATAAAATGCCTAAGTACGAGATTTCATTCATTTTTGTTCTTCCGTCCAGGCTCCAGAGCCAGTAACAGACAGACGGCATTGAGAAAACCCCTTTTTAGGATTCAGCGACACCTAAAACGTATATTTCCTTAAAAATCTTGAGGTCGAATTTTTTTGCGAAAACAATACTTTCTCGATACTTCGTATGAGAAAGTAAAATGTGAAGAACTCGCCAAAGTAAATGACAAAAATTAACGCTTTGAAAGTCATTAGGAAATGACAGCTGGCTCGAGGAATCCTAAGATTATGCTAACACACGCTAGAGATGGCTCAGGAGTGAATTTATCAAAACCTTTATTTCTTCCTATTCAATATTATTTTTACATACATTTAAAGTAGTTTACTTATACATTAATATACTTCTGTCTAGAGTTATAATGTCACTACAGGCACTAATGCATTGATTACTTTTTCATTCATTGATTTTGAAGACCCGATTCTAAGTTGAGTGACATATTTTAAAGAGGTAAAAAAGTAAAAAAAGTTCAGCTTACAATCGATTAAATACAGTAATTTATAAATTTTATTTTATTATCTACTATGCAAAAACAGAGATGAGCTTGGTGCATACATGGAAAATCGTGGTGCCACTCCTCCTGGCCTTTTGGTGCTAACAACTGGCCTTAGCCGCCCGTTCCGTCGACTAGACAAATATGCAGGAATGCTTCAGGAGCTCGAGAGACACTTGGGAGATGGACATCCAGACAGTGGAGACACTCAGCGCTCAGTTTCAATCTATGGAGAAGTTGCTGTAAGTTTGTAATTACTTATGAGAAATCCCTTTATGTTGCTATTAGCCACAGATTTGAGAAATGAATTTTAAATTAAATTACACTAGGCATAATAACGCGTTAACCTAAAAAAGTTATTCCATTTCTCAGGTGGCATGTCTGGATTTTTTCTTTGTTTAGATTATCTTAATGTTAGTGTTTCTTAATTGTACTACTGAAAATATAATTTTTTTGTTGATGCCTTGTAGAATTTGCAACATTGGTAATTGAATTATTATTGTCTCACTTTTCCTGTTTTTACATGCATGTGCTGAATGATATTCATTACAACTTATGCTAATAACTATTCTGTTGATGAACATCTAAACAATACACAATTACCCTCATTATGACTTGACTTTAATCTGCAAAATTCAGTAATAGCATTCTACATCATACATAAATTATTTAGATAAACACATGGTGCAATCCCATTTATAAATCCAGTTTGTTTCACATAATCCATTGAGGATATCAACGTGCATTTTCAATTCACTATAACAATATGACTGAATGACATACAAAGGCTATTATTTTAAAATATCTTTGCCCCCTTGGAATGTGGCGATCATAATCTGCTTCTAGGCACTGGAGATATGCTCCATGTCTGATATTATTTTATGATCAAAATGTAAAAGTTCATATTTTTCATTATTCATTTACTCTATGTACTTTGTAAATGAAAAAGTAACTAAATCACAATTCTCCAAACCAATGTAAATCACCAAAACGTTATCAGAAATATAAATGGTGAAGGTACTGTTAAGATTGAAATAGTAATAGACATTGATCCCTTAATAATTTTTTCATCAGTTATGGATGCCTAACTTGTGGGTTGCCATCATTTTATGTATCAATGGGCGTAATAAAAATAAAATTAAAAATTATGACAATTTGTTGAGTACACATAGTTTTGAAGGAAAAAATGGTGGGTGTTACACAATCATACATGGAAAGCCTTGTCTTAGATCAGGGTTTCACAAACTTTTTTTCCTG
Organism: Uropetala carovei; assembly: GCA_036926305.1. NCBI lineage: Eukaryota > Metazoa > Arthropoda > Insecta > Odonata > Petaluridae > Uropetala > Uropetala carovei. The sequence goes on along the minus strand of JAXCHB010000078.1, from coordinate 677,411 downwards.
TGTACCCCTTTGAAATCAATCGAAGTACCCCCTTATAAAATTATATTACAAGTATAACACAAAATAGATTTATTTAAAAATGAATAAGTTTACATATAATAAATAACACTTATTGAGATGTGTGCCCAGCACCTTTAAAAGTATTCCACTTTGGCTAACCATCTTACATCATCAAATATTTTCTCATCTTTTATGTTTGCTATTGTTTGTGTAAATATGACGTTTCAGTCCGGCTGCTGTGCTCTCCGTCGTCAGAAAGAGCTTGAGCTAGAGGTGTTGAGGGGCGGTGTTCGTGGATGGGAGGGTGAAGATTTGCACACTTTGGGGGAGATTCTTCACATGGGCTCGGTTGCTGTCGGACCAGATCATCGTGATCGCCATCTGTTGCTTTTCCCATCAACTCTTCTCATCCTCAGCGCCAGCCAGCGCATGAGTGCCTTCATTTATGAGGTAACTTATTTTAATGATAAAATTTAATCCAGAAAACTAAGGTTAGATAAAAATATATATGTAGGCTACTGAACATTGCGTAGATGTAACAGTGTAATTGAGTTTTCTCAAATCTTTATAAAATATCCCTTAAACAATATGTGTTCATCATTAGGCGTTGCCAAATTTAATTATGTTTTTTATTCAGGGGAAGCTCCCACTTTCTGGAATAAGTGTGACAAAACTAGAAGATACAGATGTTTGCAAGAATGCTTTTGAAATTTCGGGTATGTATAACACTTAATTTTAGTTTTAGATCCATATTGTGAAGCTGTTTTTATTTTTTGTTTTTATTTTTATTGAAGTAAGAACATTATTACAAAATGGTAATGTTTACCATTAGGGCCTCTCAATGAAGCATAAAGTGTTAATTTCCAAAGCTGGCTACCTATGTCTGCATTGATCTTGATATATTTTATTATTGATCAAAGTAAAACTTTTTAACTATTTATCTTTCATATTGATGAACTCTCTTCATGATAATTGAGCAGTACCAACCAACATGGAATATTATTGTATCTTGTAAATCTAAGCCACAGGAGATGTGAGCAATGCAGATAGTTCCCATTTTTAAGCACTTATTATCAAGTTGGACTCTCCTATTTGCCTGTCTTCTGAAAGTAGTTTTTGCCTTAAAAATCTTGTAATTTTATTTTTAAAAGCACAATTTTATACGGATTCAGCCCATATTTGAAATTAGATTATATGACAATAAAACTTCATTCTTTTCTCTAAACCTGGGTTCAAATCATGACCTTGTATCTTTATTTTAAATAATTTTAAAGTGAAAAATACACTATACTCATTCCTGTGTTACTCATAGAGAAAATTAAATAAGAGAAAATAATTTATTTATTTATTTTTATGTGGTGTTTGGAATGAACCCTGTAGAACACAATGCAGGTCACCCCAAATAAACAGTGAAACTTTGGTCAAAATCAAAACATTAGTTCCATAGAAATTCATTAATTACCTTTTCTGGTTGGGCATCCCGACAGAAACTTGATTTTTTAATAGTATGATTCTATTTAATGAAGTATCTTCATCACATTATGAATCAGAAAGGAAGCAGATGGGATGTAATTTAGTGAAATAAAATGTTGCTGTTTGATATTCTCTCAGACCTAAATTTTATTCTAAAATTTGTGATTTAATTCTTGAAACAGGACCGATGATAGAGCGCATTGTAGCTCAGTGTCAAAGCAAGGAAGACCAAGGAAGGTGGGTATCATTACTCAATCACCACATCAACGTCATACGCAAAACAAGCTCTACCTCTGGCTCTGGAGTCCCTAGTCCATCTGTAGCCTCATCTTTGACTACATCTCCCCCACCACCACCGCTGCCTAGCACCACTTCGCCAACAAGCAGCACCAAATCACAAAAGATCTCTCCAATTACAGCCGGGATGCCAAACTCGACCCAGGCTGCTAAGCACGTGAGTCCCACCAGACCTCCCTTGCCTCCTAGACCCTTCCCTCCCCCTAAGAATAGAAAATTTCCCGATGCCACCAAACCCCCACGTCCACCTCTCCCGCCAAAGCCGTCTCTCTCGGTGACTCTTGCCTCATTAAGATCTTCTCCGAATGTTCCTTTGAGGCTGGGCCATCGCAGTGACCCTCAACTTCCTAGTGCAAGGTCTCATAGTGAAGCATCTGATGTCAGAAGTAACTCTCCAATCTCACTCTGTTCTAGTCCTGAAGTAACCTCTTCTAAAACTATTCCTGAATGCTTAGGATCAAGTTATGTGTCGCAGAATAGAAATACTGACATTAGTGTATGTACAGATTCATCAGTGGATGCTCTGTCTTCTTCTGATGATCAAACAAAGTCCAAGTATAATATTGTTGGTGACACTCAGTCATTGAGGGATCCCAGTTTTGCTTCTGCAACGCCATCCACCTCTTCCAGGGAACCCTCAAGTGAACTGCCCTCATTGTTAAATTTTCCAGATACATCATCAAATACCTCTTCTGTAATTGCACCAATTGATGATCCAGATTTTAGTGCACAAGAAACTGAAATTCTTCCTGAAGCTATAGGAGATGCAAGAGGTCCTTTAGTACAACCTCACATCTGTGTAAACCATCGTGGTTCACAGGTCATGGCCATGGGTATTCCAAGAGAGATATCTCCAGTATTAGAATCCAAATACCGCCCACCTCGACCTTACTCGCAGCTTGCTGCTCACTTTGCAGATTTGCTCCAGCGACATGTGATAACCTCCGATATGCTCAAGCACCTCCTTTACAAAGAATATGGCACTGTTATAGAGGTAGATTCTGTAGCACTGAGAGTTCGCCCCTCAGAAATACCAGTTGCTGTTGAAACTGAAGAAGAAGATAAAGTAGGTTGCGGAACAGCAGGGCGAAAGATTTTCCTTCCTAGGCAGGATGCAGTTGATTGTGATAAGGATGCTGAAGACTCTGATAGATCTGTTTACAGTGGGGATGAGTTTGTGAGATATTTTGATGGAAGTGATGTTGAAGAAGTATATTTAGAATCCGGAACTGGTGATGAATCAGAAGTTGATGAAGAGAGTTTTGTGGACATAGAAGTCGAAGAAGAAGTTGATGGGTGGAGGAATGTTGCGACTCAGACAGATCCTTCATTGTTTTCTAATGTGCTTGAGGATTTAGAGGAGGAAGAATATGAAGATGAGGAAGAAAGTATGTTTCATAGGGAGATTTTTGCTGGTAGTGATGCTGATGTCAAAGACGAGAACTGTTCTGAAGATGTTTGTCGAGATTCTTGTGGAACAGATTCCGATGGCTGGACTTATCAGGATTATCGTGCAGGTGAAAGTAATGTTCCAAATGCAGAGGCAACTCCAGTTTTTGGTAGTGCAGGACTGTGTTCTCCATTGCTTGATCTCAGAGAAGCTGGAATAAGCGGTGTGAAGGAAATGAGTTACACGGTTGGCAAGAGGTTTGCCACAGGCAGGCGAAGAAAAGGCTTGGAGGAGGAAAAGCGGCACAGTGTACCGACATCTCTGCTTCCTTGTCTCTCAAGAGATCCTGTCACTGGAAACTGTCGTGAAAATTTGGATTACAGGGCACAAACTCTGAGGGAAGACGTAGCAGAGTTAAAAGACATGGAAGGTGATGGTAAAGTGTTGACTTGTCTCTGTAGCGGTGCAATGGAAAACATAGCCAGGAATGATAGGATTGAGGGATCTGGAGAAGAAAAAAGAATAAAAGATTTAGTCAAAAAGAGTGCCTTTAAAGAAAAGAAGAAAGGTAAACGAGGTAAGAAAAGTCTACAAGATAAAGGAGTGAAAGATGGCAGGATGTTGAGTATTGATGATTTGCCTGAAAGTAGAGTTTCTCCCATTAAAGAAGAGTGCTTGAGGAGGAAAGAGACATCAAGACGCAAAGAGTTGAAAGATGAATGGGTCACTGTAGAGAGCAATGATCCTTTTCTTGAGTCAGGATGTTTAGGAGCCATGTCATCTTTTTGTGTTTCTCAGTCGGGTATAGCTTTAGGGGATGAGAGGGATAGGTTTCGGCATTTGGATGGAAATCCATCCATGCAAGAGAGTTCTTCCGAGGGCAATGGCAGTCTGGGTAATAAGAAAGGTGCCAATGTAGAAAGTGTTGGACAGGGAATGGATTGTGGTTCTACTTGTGTAGTCGGCATTCATGCCGCTGGTTGTAGGTTAGCTAGTGCCGAAGGCGTACGAGATGCACCCTGCCCGTGTCAGTGGGTCGATTTTCCTAGTCGGCGGTCATCAGATTCAGGTCTCGCAGACGTTTGTTGTGCCGGAGCACAGGTGGAAGGAGATCGCAGGAAGAAAGAGCGTCAGAAAACCCCTCCTTCTCAGAAAGGAGATGATGGTTGCCACGATTGCGAAGAGAGGACCGTATCAGTTTCGACTTCTCCCGTTTCCCCTTTGGTCTCTCCTCTTCCTGCCGAGGATGGGGTCGGGAGCGAGGGAGAGGCCGCTCCGTGGTGGGAGAGGGTGCGACTGACTGCCCAGGCCCTGGGTGTGTCAGCGGAGGCACTGAAGTTGTCTGCAGAGGCGCTGAAGGTGTCGGCAGAAGCGATGGGGTTCCTCGGAGACCAGGGGGCAGCTGCTGGTCGGAGACTGGCAGGCAAGGGGTGGTTGTGTGCCCGATTCCATATATTACCCTACGTGCTGTTGATGTTTGCTTGCAGTTTTGTATTGTTACTTTAACATACCTTACCTTTTGCATCATTAGATACTGTCTCAGATATCAGAAGATAAAATGATTCAGTCAGGAAAGCTGCCATGCTACTGTGTCAAATCAAAGTGTCGTGGTTTTATTTGGAAATTTATTTTGGTTTCATAAAGATGTTGATACATAGTTGTTCTTGTATTTAAAAGAGAGTGATGGAAATGATTAAGCCAGTAATATTTCATTTCATTTCCAAAAAGTTTCATTTGTTTATTATATAATCTTTTTTTTTGAGGTAAACAAACACCAGTTATTGAATTTCAGTACATATAAGCAGTCAAGTATTTCCAATGTTTAATGGAAGCTATTCATAAAAAGTAATTTTCATAATGTAATAGGTGTGCTTATAAATATGAAAGTGTATAATAAAAATTTTATTCATCTTGTTAATTTAATGCAAGTTGAAAATAAGAATGAGAAAATTTTCAAAGTAATCAGATTTAATAATGCTGTTTTACAAATGCTATATAACAACATTTTATTAATGTTACTCATATCAATTCAACTTTTCAATATAAAGTGCAGTATTTGTCAGTTCCTCAACTAGTATTCATGACTGATGCAAGATAACTCACAGTCTTGAAAGCTGGAATGCAATAGAGCTTTATAGCATCAGTTGCATCATTTCATACTCGGGGACGTAACTAGCCTCTGTAGAGGAGCCAGAATTATTGTCAAAATATTTGAAGGGACACTCCAAAATCAAAAACAGTGAAAAGAATGGCACGAAAACAAATTTTTTAACTAATTTTTTCTGCACTTTTCACATAAATTAAATTATTTTTTTATTAAGAACAAAAACAAAATATTTTATTAATTTATTTTAAAAATATGATATTCAGCAGGGGGCCAAGAGGAGGCTGAGGACTTATGAAGGGGGAGCAGGCCCTCCCCTAGTTACGCCCCTGATCATACTTCCTTAACTCAAGCACCATATTAACAGAATGAAATATGACTGGGCACTCCAACCCCCCTTGATTGCCTCTTGTGTCTCCTAATTCTATTGCTATTTTTTACTTGTTTCCCCTTTTTATAAGGTTACTTGTCATTATATGATTGTTGAAATGTGAAAATTTCACTTTCTACTAATTAAATTCAAATCGGGGAACTATTATTACTTGAGTTCTTGAGTAGTATATTAGGGTACCCTAAGGTCAAATTGTATTTTTAGCAACGTGTTTGTTGAGTTGATTGAAACTTGTATAATAGTTTGTCTAACATTTGTGTCATTGCTGAAAAGATTTGTTGAGTTACTAACAGAACTTGTTGTGATTTGTTTATGTATATATTTTTAAAATGGTTTCCTTGTTTGGAATTGCCTGCTTTAATGTTTACTGATTTTTAAATATCTACCCAAAGAAAATAACTTGTTTGTTAACTTGATTAGGAAATTATACAATAAAGTTCCCTTTTATTCTTTTATTTTCTAAAATTTTAATCTTTCAGATCTTTTCATTGAGAATAGTCTCTTGCCAACCTCAGGGTTACATTCCTGACTAGGCCTGTGTGGCGAGGGTCAGGGCTTATTGGAAATTGTGGGTTAGGGAGACAGATCCCTGAGAGGCATAACTAAAGACCTATATTGTACACTTCTAGGTTAATAATAAGTATGCTATACTTCAAAAAACATGTTTATTGTATAAAAATACAAAATAAAATATGTTTGAAGTACAAAGAAGTGCTGTACATTAATAATAGGTATACTGTCAGAGCAGCCCCCATTGATGCCGCCTACCTGATGTTATGCCTCAAATTCATCAAAGCTTCACCTCCTGACTAATTTGTGGTATTATCGGGAGCTAAAAACCCTCTTTTTCTATGTCTTTCCATCTGGTAAAGACTAGTCAGAGCATAGCTGCCTCACTTAGATAAATTCTAACATTAGTAAAATATTAAAAATGGCTATGTGGAAAACCTTTAATACTAGACTGGATACGATGATTGGCAAAACCAGGTGCAATTTTTCAATGATGGTATTCAAAACCGTGGTTGACGAAGGGCTACTGTGTTTGTATATTTAAAAACTCATTCAGGCATGTAACTTCTTGTTACAGTCGGCATATAAATACCTGCCAACTCCCCTTACTCCTATTTTTTTTTAACTATTCTCCCAAGTAGTGCAGTTTTTCTATCAATTTTTTGTAATGAACTTTGAAATTGCATCCTCACTATTAAATTCTCATTTTAAAATCAACACTTTGCACAAAAATCTCAATGCTTGTCTCTAGTTCCCTGTTGGTGTATTTGGTTTATTTTCTTGTGAGATATAATCAACTAGTCTAAGACGAGATTCAGATTGGAGTTCAGTATATGGTAAACTCCCAGTTATCTGGAATGCCCTGGGAATTGAGTTTTCTGGTTGAGTGAATATTCCGGTTGCTTGGCAGTTTTATTGGATAGGCCTCAATAAAGAATTTGGATACCAAAATAAGAAACAGATGCAGAACTGTAGATTCACCTTGGAATTGTTAACCTGTAGACAAGGTAATCTACTCGCAATTGTTCTTAAATAATTCCTTGACATTCAAGGAAGTAATGAAATTCAAATATACAAGTATTCAACATGTTTAACTGCAATGTTTTAATATTTACTAACTGCATTACATCCTACAGAGTTTGTCATATCCTATTTCTATTAGCTTATCTTTTGTTCTAATAAAAACTGGAGGTAAGGGTTAACATGGTCTAACCTTTAGGATTTTCCAACCAAAAGAAATTGTTCCCTTGTCTGAGAAAAGGAGAGAAATTATCCACACCCAACACAATGTATTAGCAGAATTTCTTGAGTCAAATTGGCATTAAACCAAAGAGAAGCGAATAGTGACACGCAGTCATGACACCATTACATACAGTGCAATTAGTAAAGTCACAACATTTATCAGCAGCATCTTGGTCAACCGATTTTTTATTACTCGAAACATCTAGACGTCTGATCCCATGATTAATCCTAAAACGTGTTAGCCATCCATCTGAAAATGCACATGGTTCACTAATCTCCATTTGTTTATAAAAAAATCTTTAGCCTTTTCAATCAACATTAGTCCATAAATAGGAACTCCCTCAGAAAGCTTTATAGAAAACCATTCATAAATAGCAACATCCAATTGCTCAAGTTTTAGCTTACGAAGAGTGTGCCGATATTCATTTCCTATAATTGTCTCAGAAGATGTAACAAATTTCACTAACTGTGATTTCTATGCCTTAATGTCATAAATAATGGAAGAACTGACATTGAACTCTTTCATTAAAACATTCATCTTTCTGTAAACATTTTATTATATCACGTTTCTGGGTTAAGGTTAATACAACCTGTTTCCTTTAGCGCATATTGGAGTTTTAGGAGGCATTTAAAAAGGGTGTGCAAAATATTTTATTATTACCACAGAGTCCAAGAAACATCCACAATTACGTATTGCAACTGCCAAAAATGCCAATTTCTGAAAGCACCGACTTTAGTGGTAAAATTACAAACTAGATGTAATAAAAATGGGCAGGAGATGCCGGTTGCATGAGTGCTGGATTACTGGGAGTTTACTGTACTATATATTTTTAAAAAGTAATTACAGACAAATCTGCAAGTCGGTGGCAAGTGTTTTGTTTCTCTGTGTAAATGCAGGCTATGACCCCTCTTCCTTCTATATCGTTATGCATTTATGAAAATAATATTAATGATTGACAAGGATCGTGAATCTTAGTTCTGCTATATCTGATTTTTTTAGTTTAACTGTTAACTTAAATTTGTTTTTATACATAATATTTGATACTCATTATGCTGCTCCTTAGAAACTGTTGCTCTGTGCTAATGCAAGTGCTGCATCTCTGGTCGTGCCAGCCTTGATTGTATCACTGTTAGCTGCATGATCTTGTGCAATAGTTCAATTTTAGCATTGATGAGGCGTGCATTTATTTTAAAAATTAATAACCCTCAAGATGTAGAAAGATACAGCACAATTTTCAAAATGGCGTATTTGCAAGAATTTCCATGCATTATTCTAAAATCCAGGATAGGCGACTCTTTTGCCTTCTCTAATGTATGCAGGTATAATTTTTCCATGTCACATGGTGAGAATTGAGATATTGTTAAGCATATGCAAACAAAGAAATATGAGGATAATGTCAACTACGTAGGAAGAAATCAAAAACTAGATTTCATTTTGTAAGCTAAAGATGACAGTGTTATGCGCACTGAATGTATCTTCATATCATTTATCGTTGAACATAATTTGCCGCTGCACTGTGTCAGTCATGCAGGTGCATTGTTTATTTAAAGTTTGGTATATTTTTTCACTCGTAATAATATTGTGGAACATACATCATCCCACTATTGTACGCTACTAGTGACATAACTCGATTCAAGATTAGTTCGCATAGAGTATATATGCTATCCATCAGCACCATATGAAGTCCCTTATATGCTAGCTTTTTAGTAATGAATATGTCATGAAAATTAGTCTCAAGGCTAAGGCCTCAATAGAAATAATCTTCCAATTTTTAAATTGTATATTTATGGACAAGAGAAGAATTTATTGTAGTACTGTTGTTCATTAGTAATTCAAAAAACTTTTTAAAAATAAGTGACACACCAGTGAGAAGAAGCATCTCGTAAAGTTCAAGTAGTTATTTCATGCATGAAGTGCATTTCAAATTACAACTAGAAAGATGCATGTTTTTATCAGTGACATAATATTAGATAACTTGAATAATTTTTCGTACTGTTTGTCGTTGTATATTATTGTTGTGTGAGTAAAGTGCTTTAAATATTTGTTAGTTTAATGGATGTTGTTTTATCTTCAGGTGTCGACACCAGTGGGAGTGGGAGGTCAGGCGCTCCATCTCCCGCTGGACCCTCCCCCCCCTCGTCCAGTTAGCAAGGGGTGCTGGAGGCTATCCTGCCTCCGGCCCTCTCCTCCTTTGCGACCATGCCTAGCTCTTGGCAGACCAGACACTTCAGCTACCAATGTACTAGCCAGGAGGAGAGGTATGCTTTCTAACAACTTCTTTCCATATGAAAATTTTTAGTTTATCCTAGTTATACTTAATACAGGCAACACCCGAGATTCAATTTGACCGTTAATATTTTATAACCTAAAATCGACTGTAGCTTGCCTATTTGACCGAGCTGATCGGTCAAATTTGGAACAACGTTAGTTTCTGTGCTTCCATTCGAAGAATCAATCGAATTTTCCATTAAACAAAAAGGAATATTTATAGGATGTACTTATAAAAGCATCTACTGATGAATTTTCAGTGAGACTACTTCTAATGTTTGGGTTATGTCCATCAGCTAACTCCCACATTTTTACCTGCTAGCAGACCAAGAATTTATCTCTTTAGATCCTCTGCTTATTACATTTCTTTTGCTGTCAGAGCATGTTGTTTGTTTACAAACAGAAGGACTAATGAAATCTTTGGGGAGTATCCTTTGCATTCAGTTCGAAGTTTGGAGTCGCATACTCTCTCTCTCAGCCTGTTTTTTCAAAGACCTTTGTGAGTTGTATTTCTTCAAATTTATTTTTAAAAGAAATTAAAAGAAAATTTACAGAAAGAAAACTTGTTTCAAAAAGTAATTTTGAGCAAAAGAGAAATTCATGATAGTTCATGTTCATTGTTTGTGCTTTTGTCAACCAGTGTCATGTCACTGCTATTCAGGATGTCTGGTTTTGCTTAAAAACATCTCGGCACATCAAACCACCCTAATTAATTTCACTACGTAAATACACTTTTTAAAGAAAAAACTAGCATAAAACAAGTAAAAGCCGCAATTATATTATATTGTTATGATTGGCAATGTAATATTCAAATAATTGTATAATTTTATTCTAAATTTAGTACATAAACAATTTAACATGTAAAAATGTTATGCTCTTCAACGGAAAATTTAGTCTCCTTTTTGGTGCAAAGGCCCAATAATAGAAAGAGCTACAAGAAATTCTTCATCTAGGTTCTTTAAACATGCCCTTTTAATATTTTTAATATGAGCCGTTGATGAACAATTAAATTTGCATAAATACATTGTTGAATTTGGAACGTCATATCGATGGCATATTCAGATAATGAAGGATATTCACCTTTAGCTTTTAGCCAAAATACATCAAAAGATAGAATACTAATTTAAAGTTGTATGATTGTTCCTAAGGTCTATAAATTCCACTCATAGTTTCAGGATAAATTCCTTGTATGACAAAAATTATGCGAATTTGTTTGTTCCAAACGTTTTTGTGAAAATTAAATATCCTCAGACCGTGCAGCACATTAGTGCCTTCCTCATGGCACACTAATGCGCCATGACACACCAGTTGGAGAGCACTGCCCTAGCCAACAGCCCTTCTTCTTCCAATATAAATTTTACAACTTCTCAATTAATAAACCAAGTCCCGTAAGCAAAGTTGAAAAAGATTTCAGGTATAAAAATATTTTTGTCATTTTTCTTTAGTGTTAAATTATTTTATGCTTTTTAATGATTTGATATTGTTTTCTTAGCACGTTAGTAATGTTATTTTAACTTTATGTAATATGAGATGGAACTTAATAATTGTCTTCCGAGATGCTGGAGTACGTCTCCCAATAATAACATGTACTTTTATGGGAAAACGCCGCTCGACATTCAACTGTTCGAGATTAGACTGCGTTTTCATGAATGCATCCCTGTGGAATCTCGAGCGTCGCCTGTATTTTTGATTGAATGAACCACTGTCCTATTCCTTACTTGGCTCAAGAAATCGGTTATAATTGAAACTTTATTTAAAATTGTGATACATAACTAGGCTGTTAAATTTAGATGGAGCAGTGCCATCTCCAAGCTATGATAAAGACTTTCCTCACTGAATTTTCATACGTTATTCCTTTAGTTCTCTGTTATGTCTCTCTGTCTACTACAAATTTCTTCCCTTCAAAAAGCTGGCGCTTTATTAAATGTACTAGCGTAATTGCCCATCAAATATGATGGGTATGCGTAAATTAAGTATTACGTTAAAATAAAAATTAATGACACCATCTTTTATGTGCACTAAAACGTAAAAATATAAAATTCACACAACCGAATGTTCCAGAAAGTAATAATAGTCAATAGTCATGGGCATATAAAAGTTGTTTGGCAAAGATATATGTTAATGAAGATTTATTCATTAAACATGCCAAATAATCCATCTATACTATATTAATTTGCTAATGGTGAAGCCGTCTTGATCAATTACAAATGCAAATAACTTGATGAAGAATCGAGAAAGAAACTCTAAATTTGGCATGAATACTTGACTCATATTTTGAGGTGATGACAAAAAGAATCTCGGAAAAAGTCCTGTGTTCGACTCCAAGGTAGACATTTCTATTTCCCACGAGGTAACACGTAAAAATCGACTTTTTGACGTGCAGGCTTTTATTCTTATTGAGATTAAAATTAGAAAGAATTAACCTACGATCTTCAAATACGAATCATTTTGAAGAAGAAATTATAAAGTTTCTTATTCTGTTCATCTTTTTCGTCTACAATTCAATATCGCTCATGTTAAACATTTAATTCACATATTTTCGGGATGCTTTGCCTTGAGATCCCATTGTTATTTCAATCCTTATGGGTATAAGAGGTCTCTGAATGCTTCTAATACGAGAGAGGGGGGAGAGGGAGGTAGGAAGAGGAAGGGCGGGAGAGAAAGTGAGGGCGAGAAAGGCAAGAATTTTAAGTTTAACTATAGATAACTTGCCAAGCGGAGCTGTTTGCAGCGCCAATTCGAGAGCGTGGAAGAATCTCGAAGAAATACGCAATCGCCAATAATAACATTGGTTTTCTGTTTGTTTATTTTGACGACGAAGACATTTAAAGAATTATATCAATTAGAGAAATATCTTTTATTGCATCGAAGTATCTAGAACTCAGTAAGCACATTACAAATATAACATATACATACAAGAGAGTGAGAAAGGGAGGAGGAGAGAAGCAATTATTTTTTAAGTTTAACTAAAGAGAAGTCACCGCACGGAGCGTGGCAGGGGGTTGGGCACCGGAGGTGCCAGGGGCAGAGCCCCTAGTTCTATGTTAATTTTGTTACATAAATATAAATGACCTTATCCACATTAATCATTACTGTAATGAACTTTCATTTGCTCATTTTCTAACATCTATAAATCTGTTGCTTATCAATCGATTTACTGTTGCTTCGGGTACTCTGTGCCTTGCCTTTCATTTGTTCTGATCGTTCAATCTTTTATTTCTATCCGGTTCCGTTTCTCTTCTCCTACCTTCAGCAATATTTCCATTTGGCGAGATTTCCATTGAGTTTGTGCTCTTCTGTTAAGTCTTCTTTTCCTTTCATATTGAGTTTCATTACTTTCCACAATTATGAACTGTATTAATTAAAGTATAATGGTCAACAATACATTGCCATTTATGGCTGTCGTTGTTTCTGAATTGGTTTTATATAATATAATATCTGTGATTATACATACTTAGCATTTAAAATATGTTAATATTAGCAGCACTGATGGAAGAATGCTTTTGGCATGGTAGATTTCTTGAGAAGTAGTTAATTTTTATGAGTGTTTCCTTTCGAATCCAGGGGATAGTTTCTTTTTCTCATAAGTTAACCTGTATAAATGGACTTTTTGATTGCAGGCTTTATTTCGTTAACATTTTAAAATATCTCAAAAATACGATTTTGACGCAAAACTTGTGCAGTCATTCGGAGAAAATTATAAAGATTAATTTCCATATCGTACCAATTCAAATATCAACTGAAAATCTCCAAAAATTGTTTTAATATGATCTTTTCACAATTTTTATACATTTCTTATGCATTAGGATCAATCCAGCAATAGAATTTAACAATAGCAGTTGTCATGGCGATGAATAAATGCATAAAAATCACGAAAAAATAGTCGTTAAACGTAATGGCTTTTTTCGAATGAGATTTGAATTTCTACGATATGGAAGTTCATTTTCATAGTTTCCTCAGCAAAGCTATGAAAATCCCATGTAGATATCTCATTTTTAAGATATTTTAAAATTTTAAAGAAAAAAGGCTTGCTCGTTTCGTTTCAGCTCTGCCCATGTTATTCAAATGGAGAAACATTATGCTCATAGAGTCAAACCAAGGACTACTATGTACACGGCGAGCAGTTTCAAATTGAAAAGTTGAAAAGCCAAATGAATCCTGAAAGTTTAATCAAAAAAGATTGAAAAGCTCTTTAACTACGAACGGTTTTCCTTATTCTCCCATCTAACTCTGTATAGCATGACATGGTTACAGAATAAGCATATTACTTAATAGAAGTTCATGCAATTTTAACTAATCTTGTTTATATTGGTTGCTAAGAGTATTTATTATATGGATAACAGTTTTTAAAAAAACATGCAAGAAATTTTATAAGCTCAAAGTAAATTATGACTTTCTTGTTTGATTTTCTTGAAAACAGTTACCTACTCCTTTGGCAAAAGTGTATTTCACAAGAAATATTGTATTTAACTAGTTCTACTATTTTTATTTGAAGAGTTTTTGTTATAATTAATAATTTATGTATTATGACAGAAAGTTCGTGATTTGTTTGAAGTGAACTGGCATCCCTGGTTAGGTTGTATGAATCATTTATGCCATTTTCTTATTTTTTGGCCATAAGTCTTAATTACCAAATTTGATGGAAATCCTATTAATAGAAGCCAAGATCAAATGCATATGGACGGACAGAACAAAGCTAATAGGCACTCGTGCTGGAAGCAGAACACCTAAAAATTACTGATATTTTATTGTAATATGAAATGTTTTTAAATATTGTTTGTTTAAGATCTCATTAATTCTTATTTATTCTTGAATTATTGAGGTTTCATATAAGACTTTATAAGATAATCTATTGTTTTTGACTGTTTCTTTTTTCTTTCCTTCATCTGATTTCATAAACTCCTTTAATATATCTGGCCACATCGTCAAAACTGCATATTTTTGACTGAGTCAGATGAACATTGCGAGGAAGGTACACACATCCTGAGGGTCATCGAGGCTTACTGCACTGGCTCCAAGATGAGAAACACTGTCAACTCAGGTAAAAAAGAACCTCACTCACTTCTGGACCATCACCTCAGACCAATGCGCTGCCAATACTTTTTCCATTGAGTGGGCAACAAAATGCCCTTATTGCTGTTACACAATCTGTCACTTTGACCACCTCTTTGCCCTGCTCTCCTAGTCTCGTGTCCAATTGGTGTTTGAGTGTGTTGGGTGGTCGTTGGTGGTGGTCAGAGTTCACTCCCTGCATTTACCCCTTTTCCCCTTGTCCTTTGCTCTCTCTCTCTCTCTCTCCAACTATTACACGGCGTATCATCCCCTCCTTCCTTGCTCCTTGAACCCCTGCTCTCCCCTGCCCCCACATACTGCAGTGGGTACATCTGGCCATACATCATCACCTGGACCTTGCCATCACCATGCAGAACCTGGGTGTTCCCTGCCGTTGCTGCTGCCATCTCCCTTACCAGCCTGCCCGCAGACTTGGCAGTCTCAGTGGAATGTGGAACATCCCAGTGGTGGGGTGACTCGCTCTCCAGGAACAAAGGGTCGCCCTCACGCTACAACTCCACTAACCTGGTGCTGTGGGAGCTTTGTGGTTCGAACGCTGAAGAAAACACATTTTGATTAGCTGAGTGGCGTAAAGTGGTCTTTTTTTTTTGTTGGTAGCTGTCTGTCCATTGGGCCTGCCAAACATAACATGCAATTTGCTTGGTGCTGTTCGTGGTTTAATTTATTTAAAGACTTGATTATTCTACAACACCAAGATGTTTTTTTTTTCACTTTTTGCTCTCAGAGTGACTGTTATTTGAATTTTTGATGAAAATATGCTCAGGTGCTTGGTCCTTGCTAAGGCTGCAATTTTTGTTTTTATTGTTTTTTTAAACTAATAACTTTGGGTAGCCTAATTAATTTATTTTGTTTATGAAAACCTGTTGTGAGTGAAGGTTACCTTTCTGAGGAATTGTCACCAAAATAGAGATAATTACCCAAATCTCTAAATGTACTGACATGTTGGTTGGCAGTAAGGAGATTATTTATCAATATAATTGTAAATTTGGATATTATTGCCAACATATTTTGCTCAAATAATGTAATATAATATATAATATTTTATATGCTTGTTACTGAGATTACCAATCTTCAGTATATTCATATATATTAATATAATCCATAGAGTTTTGCTTTTTATGTATTTTGAGTAGCATACATTTTTCTGATTGGGTTTTTAGTGATCTTTAATTTTATATTCGTAAGTAATAATAGTTTACAGATAATATGGCTGTTATATACACACATGCAGACATACATAGAAGCTCATTCTACAGCCATTCTAAAGTATTACACTTTCTAGAATATTTTATTTACATAGATTGAATTGAATACAGGTTTCCCTCTTTGTTAGAAATAGATACATTCCTGAAAAATTGTAATGATATTAAAATTATATGTAATGAAACCTATTTTTCCATAGACAAGCATTATCTCCAGTCATATCTCTGCGAGAAAGTTTTTGCTCCATAATATGATAAAGAACACACCAATCATTCCCATCGAATATTATTTTTCTTTAATACCACTACCATAAAAGGTGAGTCATAACGCTACTACAATCCATGTGGATTAGAATTCCATTCCAGTGACATGGATTGGTATGAAATGTCTTTTCTGAAAGCTTCACAGTGTACTCTAAACGGATGAGAGAAGTGTCTTAGTAATAAAGATTTACTTAATAATAAAAGCTCTGTTTAGTCCAGTTTCCGATATTAGAATATCATCTTTAGATGTAAAGTGCTACAGTTTCACATGGTGATTCCAAGTACAAAATGATTACGAGGAAAAAAGTTTATGATAACAAAGTCTTTTTATCAGATTCTTTTTTCCAAATTTAGAAATAGCAAAATTACAGACAAAGAATTTTTGATTGAAAAGGAAAACGATTAGGATTTACCTTTTCTCTATCAGGTATCAGTAATTTTTGAAGTGTAACATAAAATTTGACAAATAAAAAAACTTGTAAGAAAATCGTCGTTTACTGTTAGTGCATTCTCTTTGCAATTATGTTACTCATTAAAATCTTCAAACAATAAGTACAATGAACCACTTTCAGATCTGTAGCTCATCTAGAACTACTGTAAGATTTTGACCGATAAGTCCATAAAAGAAGCCCAATCGGCTTTATAGTAATTATATATGTTGCATTGTATGTATCGTGTAAATGTGTGTATTCTTACAAACAGCCATATTTCAAATGAAAATATGAATTTATTATTGGTCGAGTTTTGTATTTTTGGAGTATTCAGGACTACCATATGTCCTTATTTTTGGCATTCATCCCTCAGGAAGGAATTCCAAAAAACTGAATTTTTCCAAGACTTAAAAACCTATATCAGATCCAGATATTGTTTGTGTTTATTAATATGATTAATGTGTTTGAATATGTATTTATGTTTCCATGAACTTTGTCTGGGGAAAGGACATTCTCATTTTACAGTCTGAATATGGTAGTCCTAGGTATTTAGCCATACCGGCCTATAAGATGCAATTTTTTCTAAAAAAGAAGGCATTGAAAATGGGCCTAAATTTTATGGGCCAAGGGTACCAGGTACCTCAATGGTAAAGGCACTTGAACAGTTTAGGTCTAACTATTAGGAAAAACAGTGGCCTTTGCATTTGATACTTTCTGCACTGAAAAGTCATTTTCCTGAAACAAGTGGTTACCTGGATTTTGTACAGAGGCTTTGCAAAAAATGTGTTATACCAAAGAAGTTGATACTCATAGAATTCCATGAACATGGGGGAAAGAACTTGTAAGCAAATATCTAAATTTTTTCATGAAACTAATGATACATACTTTAGATAAAGGGTTTTCATCCAGTGGTTACATACCCCTAAAGGCACATCAAGAGTTTTGAAGGGGTACACAAAAGTGTTAAAGATTATAATTTTCCTTCTTACTCTGTCTTTTGCGCATGACTTTGGAATCAAAATTTGCAATGTGACATCAAAGAATAACATAATAAAACTGAAAAATACACCAAAACTGTGAATCTTAACATTATAAACACTAGTTATCTTAATAGAAGCATGATTCATTTTATTGCTACTTTAAAATGTATTTGGGAGTACGTGACCATAAAAAAATGCTCGTAGGGGTATGTATGAGTACAGAAAGTTGAAAACCTTGCTTCAGATACAAAAAAGCCTTCAATTGGGATGTGAAGGGACACTAAGACGTGTCAATAGTTCTCTTCATTGTTTTTTGCCTTGACATAGGAGTTGAAAATATAATGCAAAGAAATTCACACTTGAATCTCAAATGTTAACATTGCACTGCTGGTGCATGGCCTTCATTTCCTGCCTGGTGATATTCCATACTGTCGGCGCAATGTCATATTTGTATATGTTTTGTCTGTTCATGTTTTGTAGTTAATATTGTAATTTATTTTTGATGTGCATTTAGGGATAATGTGGAGTTCTATGATGAGTAAACTTCATTTTACTTGGCTGTTCTAGTGCGCTGCAATGCTTTTTGTAAATAATGTAAATGTAACAACATATATTGAATCTTTAAAATTTGTTTAAAAATCTATGTGCATCTTATAGGCTGGTAAATAAGGTATATTTTTCTTGGCAGAATCCTTGAGCCTCTGGACTTATAGTCTAGAACTGTCATGCTTTCACATGTAGTATAGTAAATGTGCCTTATTAAAACTTTGTTTACGCTTTTCTTTCTGTGAAAATAACCAAAGTTGTTGTTCATGCAATTTTAATGGCCAAAGAATTATATCTATTGGATTGTTTGAGGAAAGCAAATCCTACTTATATCGATGGAAAGTGATAGTGCTATTTTAAATTGAAATTAATCCCATCTAGTCCGTCCATGGAAAAATAATTTTTAACCTTAACTTTGAACTGTGTTTGCAGCTATGGGTACAATTATGCAGTGGCACGCACAGGATGTTATCAAGGGGTTCCTAACAATAAGTGTTATAAATTTTACAAGCAAAAATTAAACTATGCAAGAAATCTTGTGTAATAACTTTCTTAAATACCCAAATTGATAAAGTAAATGAAAAAAATCACAAACCAATTTGTTAAAGATAATTTTTACTTAAGTTTTAAAAACTAGCATCATTTGTTTATTTTTGGTTTTTCCACCTGGACTCCCCATCCCCTATGCATGTGCCTCTGTAATTATGTCAGTGGAAGCAAATTATCGAATCGCCACATATCCTATGATGCTGAAGTTTGTATGAATAAGACACCATGAACCATTTTTATTTTCTCATTATCAACAGTTAATTTCAGTGTTCATTATTTTAACCTAGTTAAATAATTTTACCTAATACTATATTTAGTCATTTTCTAGCTTTCTGGTAAATTATTGTTATTCCATTTATAATTATTCAGTTTAGTTTATTTTTAGCAGTGCATGTTGTATGTATGGTAATATTATGGAAAGTAGCAGTTTTTAAAAATAATATACAGCAGTTTGCAGAAAAATCCATGTTAAAAGTTTTTGTTTTAATTTTGTGCATGTGATAAGAATTGTCACAATCATATGAAGAAATGGTAAATTATCTTCTTTTCAAGATATTTCACATTGACAAATGCTGCTAGAATCGATAATGCTGCCATTGATTAAGTTATAGTGACTAGCTGGAACTGAAAATGAGGTAAATTTTTGGTTTCACTTTTTCCAACGAACTACTTAATTTGTCTTAGATTTTTTTCTTATCCTTGAATTTTGCGATATTTCTCAAATATGTCTGTTGAATCTGAGAAGATTTAGGTGGAATCTTCATGAAATATTTATCAAAACTATTTTATAGTGAAGATGGCATACCACAGTTAATCAAGATAACTTCTTTTATCATGTAATGGTTGAATGAATTAGATTTGCATTTAGGCTACTTTGTAGCTGAAATGTTTCTACTATAAGCAACATTTTTATGGCATTTGAAGTTAACTATATGACTGTAGCCATTAGGTGAACTTGACTTTACTAAGGGGTTCATAAAAATTAGTTGTAATTGTGTCAGTAAATTTAATTATTTTTAAAAAATAATTAGGTAATTAACAAAATGTATTTCATAAACTTTGAACAACAAATTAGTTAAGCCAATCTTTCATTTATTCAATATTATAAATAAATGGATTGTTATGACCAGGATTGATTATTTTTATGGGTTAGGATCATTACATTTGGAGGTGTGGACAGGGTAAAACATAATTGAGCTGATATTAAATGTTTTTGTAAGATCATGCTTTGAATTAGTTTTTGAAATTTCTGTCATTTTTAAATTTGTTAATTAATGTTAATTGAAATAATTTTCTCTTAACTCATAACTCTTGCTCAAGATTTTATTGCCAAAGTTACATTAATTATATATTTTCTGTTCATTGATAGGTTAAGTCGCTAAAAATGTTCATATTTTACCGTGGTAGAAATTTAAAAAAATATTTGCTTCATAGATTTCATGGGACTGGTCATGTGCATGTCAAGAATGAATGGTATTGAACTACAAAGCTAAATGATGTCATTTCGTGGTGACTAGTCATATTGCATTGGAAATATAATGAACAGAATAATTACATTAGTAAGACCCCATACCAACAAAGAATTAACCATAACTTTTCCTTGCCGACTCCAACGGATTAAGCTTATCTGAAGAAATAACATTATCAAATGATATGATTATTTTTGTGGTATATTAGTCAGTTTTATCATCTTTTTCATTAAGTTTTCCTAATCCTTGCCTGTTGCTACCAAATACTTTCTCATTACGTGCCTAGTTGACATCTCAGGACCAAAACAAATTTTTTTATATTGTCAATGGTGCTAGATTTATGGGAAATATTAGTACCTCAACTGTTTAAAAGCTTTCCTTTCAACTTTTGTTTTGGAATTTCCTAGCCTTTTACTGAAGCTGACATTTGAAAATATATTTTGCATCAAAATCAGGCTTCTGTTATATTCCATTTTTATATAGTGATTGAAGCGTACATTTATTCATCCCAGGATCAATACTATTTTATTACAATTAGTAGCTCTATAAACTCAGAGAACAAAGGTGGTTTACGATTACATTGAATAATTTAACGAAAAGCTTTCTATATATTGGTGGCGCTTAGATGTTTTATAATTGTTTGGCTTTTTCAATGCTGATCACATTCCTGTTCATTTAATTTTTGCTTCCTAAAATATTTAACTTTCCTATTTACTTGACATTTATTCTTGTCTTTGCCAGAAGTAGGATTGCATGACGAGATCTTGTAGAAAATTCTGTTAGACTACTGATAGCAGCTTTTTTCCTATAAATTATAAAGTTAATTTGCTAGAATGATCATTTCTGTTGTCATTGAACCTTCAAATTTTGGCTGATTCTCAAAACTTTATTAGATGATCTCCTACTATTATTGTGTTAATGAGGGTTTTATCAGTTTTAGCAGCTCTTAAAATTTATAACTTTCATAAAGTAAAGAAAGTTGAAAGCTATTATTGAATAATTAATTTCATTGTGATTATATCACTGTGTAGAATGTCATGTAACAGAATGATCAACTACGTTGCATATTGTCATTTAAATTGGAGAGGAATTGATTTTTTTATGTATACATTTATATTTTGGCCAAGTTAATGCTCAGCATCTAATGAATATTACTGCTAGTATTTTGTGCCAATGTACCAAGTTAATTAGTTATATATAACATGCTGATTGTTGAATATATATGTATTAGAAGCTGAACAATATTAACAAAGTTGAATTTGTTGTAAAATGTGTGTGTGATATGTAATTTAAGGAATTTTTGAACAATTGAACTTGTCCCGTTAGTGCCCTCTGTGCATTCATGTTAATTGAAGAATGTAAGTATAAAAATTTTTTTTCTGAAGGGCCTATTAATAGTTATGCTGTTTGACATGTTTGCTTGTCACCAGGTTAAATTATTTAGATGTGAATTTTTCTTAGCTTCTGTTATCTTTTTCTTTTTTATGCAGGGTGAAATATCTAGGAAGTCCAAAAAGTATGTTACAAAACAATTAATCTTAAATTAGACCTAGTTAGGTTTTTTAGAATTTACAATGTATAGTGCAAGAGCATGTTTTGTCATCATTAAGATTGCTTAATGTGTATCTGTAAAATTGTTTACTAAAGTAGGTTTTTTTAAATTAAACCTAGCCTTGTAATAGGTGCTAACATTTCTAATATTGTTTTTAATATTAAAATTGTGATTTTTATGCTAATATTTTTTCAAATAATATTTTTAATATTATAATTTGATTGTAAATTTGTCAATTATGCTTTGATACCTGTAGTCCATCAACAGTACTAACAGTTTGTTAGCTTAAAAGGTGTTTTTAAAACATACAAAGGAAATGGAATGGAAAAGGCAGGCTTTGTCTCCTTGTAAAAAATTTAAACATTAGCTGACACTGCAACAAAGTTTATTTTTAAGAATCAGTACGTCCAATTGCACTTAATAAGCAGATCACATATCCTAATGAGTTTATAGAATGTGAATTCTTAGCTATATTGTTTTTTTTATCATTTGATCCTGGCACTGTTTTGTTATGAAGAAGACTGCTAATTATAAATGGCCAAAACTCAGTTAATTTTGTCATGTCTTAAGAACCCCAAGCCACTCATTCACTTCATTTGTTTTTGTGTAGATCCTGAACCTATCGTCTTTTTCTACTTTTATGTCGTCTGGCCTTGAAGTAGCAAACGGCCAATGAGCATTAGCTTATCCCACCAGTACATGCAGCGTGCGATTCGAACAGAAAATGTCAAATGACGTCATATTTTGCACAAAGAATTCCAGTTTACGTGATAGTGCACTCAAAGCTTAACACCGGCAACACTGTAGAAATCGGAGCGATGTAAACAGCATGACGGTTGGAGAGAAACTGACTAGGTAACTCCCCCACGCCACCGTCAATCGTCCGAGCTGTGATTGGCCACTGTCTTGTGACGTAAATATATGTCTAAAAGGTCAGACGACATAAGAGTAGAAAAGGACTATAGCACCTTCCAGATTAGTAAATTGCAGTTTTTCAGAATTTTCTGGATTTCAAAAATTTTATACTAACTGACTCAGTTGACCTAGTGCTCGATTACAGAAGTACTACGGTGTAATTCTTCCACGTGGTTCATTGTAAGTGTGAAAACGAAAAATTTGTGATCGAACATAAAAATGGCTGTAAAATTTTGTATATCGCCCATGTAATTGAGATTAGTCCATAAACTATTTTTAGCTGCCTCTTCTGTTCTTATTTTATCTTCTGTAAGCTATTCATCTTGTAATGGATGTTCTAGAAAGTGCCTTCAGGTGTTAATTTTTATGCAAAAGAGAGTTAAAGCAATTCTGTAAATTAATTTCATATATTATATGTTTTTAACATAACTTAATGTGATTGATTCAAAGGGTGAAGTCCTTTCCCTTACCAGTCTTGTAATACTGTTATCATACATTGATCCAGTTTTCATATTCATATGTTAATACTTGAGAATAAATAAAACTGTTATTTGAAACATTTGAGACTTTTATGTGCATTTTGCATGTTCACAAGATTCCCGAGTAGTAAATCAAGACTTTTCTGCATTGAGTTGTTCATCGCATATTAGTCTTCTTCTGGTTTTAAGATCTAAAACTGCTTAAATACTAATATATGTATCATAAAAAATTATATTAATGATAATTTTGTTAAATCACCTCATTGATAAGAGTTTAAAATTTCCTCCGACTTGTGACTAAATTTGATTAAATGTCTTTGGTGAGCTTTTTATATGAATAATTTAGATAATTGCAGCCCATTAGAAAAAGTAAATATAATTGATCTTAATAAAATTGAAGTGCTGGTTACGTAGGAGTTAATTTTTGTCACAGAGCATCATAGGTGAATATTAATGATGATTAGTAATATTATATTCTCACAGCATCACACACACTTGAAATAATTTCTTTACGTGTTGGTGAAAATTTAGTAACAAGGGTGAATTTTTGTATTAATTATATTAATGGAATCTTAAATAACAAGTGGTTTTAGCTAGGTAATATTTTGATTGCTAACTTTGCTCATTTATGGTATTTCTGCCATTCATTGTGAGATTAGGTTTTCTTGTTTCATGAATTATGTTAACTGGATGGCATGTTGTGTATTTGGCTTTTTAATTTGCTTATCTGCCTCCCGTTTAGGACCTATGCCATTAAAATGGATAACCTTTGATTGTTAATAAATATTTTTGAGCGTAGGGTAGATAGCCTCATTTTCTGGAGTGTTCACTGTACGACTGATTGGTGGATGCTTGACACAGCCACCACTTCCAATTGCATTCCAGTTCTCCTGGACTGTCCTCAAGTTCTTATAGCAGAGGAGGAGAAAATCATTGTTGAAGGCCCTTATGGTAATGGAGTTGTTGAAGAAAGGTGAGTTTTTGTAAAAAATGTTTGTGAATAATTGTGAAATGTAGCATCACTGCTAGTTAGGTGTATGGATAGGCTGCATATTAACTAATATAAGTTTGGGAGTTTTATATGGTAAATACAATCAGCTAGCTATCTTGCTATACATTGTGTTTGTGAAAATTATCCTTACATTGCATTTATGTACTCGTAAGAAAATTGAAATGTCAAAATAAATATATTCAAAAATTTGCTTTACTTGCTGGTTTTAATGAAATCAATGCCTAAAAGTGAAAGAGTAAAATATATATATATATAGCCAATTTTTTTCTTTTAATCCATCATTATGACATTTTGAGTAGTGTTAGCTACATTAATAAACTGTTTGAGGGGTAACATCATTAAAGTTGACACTTGATTCATCTATTGTGTACAGGAGTTTGGTGGACACAGTATATGCATTGAAGGAAGACCTTAGAGAGTTAACCTCCAAGGTTGGCATACTTGGAGACAGGCTGGATGAGGAAGGACGAGCAAGGCGGGCTCTGGCCGCACTAGTCCAGGCTCACATCATATCTCCTTCACCTCTCTTGGCCACCACACCCACTGCATTTGCTTTGCCTGTGCGCCCTCAAGAGGAGTGAAGTGAAAGTAAAACCAGTAGCCCAGCTCGCATCACTGCCCATTAACATTGCCTTTTATCAGGGTAGTGGTACCTTCTCAATTTATAATCTCTATCATGATGGTTTCCATGTCATTACATTGATGCTTATGGCTAACCATAAGCAAAGTAAAACTGTGATCTACTTTCATTGCCTTAAAACTTTTAGATAAATATTTGAAAGTCATCAAGGTTGACCAACTTCAAAGATTTTTATCCCAAAGAAAATGTGGTCAATATATAATAATCTACACAGCCTAGTTGTTAGATGATAAATTTAATTACAGATACTTTCCAAAAGATAACATCAAAATTTGATAAATTTATATTTTTGAAGTTTTTATTGCATCTATTGTTCAAATCAGTATGATTTTGCAGTATAATATTTCTAGTATTTTGTGTGTCCAAACTGTGCGTGCAGGCTTTTATTTGTCATGCTGAATCTAAGAAGAATAACAATGTCACATCTTTAGTTTTATGCATCTTTTATGTTATTTTTGTATTTTGGTCATGTGTATCTGTAATTTGAACTGTTCCTATTATGTGGGAGTATGCTACCCATGATACCTAACTTTGTGTGCCTTAGTTAAATGATGACAATGTTCCTGACCAGTCGTTTTGCACTTGAACAAAGAATATGCACTGTTTGATAAGAGTTGACAGTATGCCAACTGATATTTTCCCCGTTTCATTAGGGATATTTATTAACTTTTACCAACTTTAGATGAGACCATATTGGTCTTCAAAAAAGGATTATATTTACAGTTGCATTGTCTTTATATTGTAATGTTAATGAGAATTTTTGTGGGTATAATCTTGTCAAGCAGCCATGATGGTAACCTTTTGATTTCTGTCGGATGTTTGATTGAGGGAGAAACAGTATTTTATGTTGATTAAAAAACTTCTTTTTTTGTTAGGATCAGAATTAATACCAGTTATTGAATTGTTCTTGTTTTTTTTTGCAAATACTTGCCTTTTTAATGTGTAGCTCAAATATTGACCACTGTCATAATTGCATGAAATTGTTTCTTTGCTGGAACGTTTTTATTGACAAAGATTCTTTTGATGTTATTAAAAGCACTGCCAGTGGTGGTGTATATTTTGTATGGATAACACTGTTGTATTTTGTTTTGACCATTTGTATTGTTCCTGGATGAGGAGTGCTTTCTTACAAGATGAATTTGGGTCTTTCTGCTTCAAGTTTTTAGTGCAAGATCCATTCTGTTTTTATGTATTTAGTCTTTGCAGTCATGGTAGTTTTTTCAAGGTTGATATTATTTTTAAGAAAATTGCAAAATGGTGGCTAATGATGGTCTTGGTTGATGTAAGGTCAGATGACTTGGATTGAAGATGTTGGTTATGGAGGGAACCATTGATGTGTGACTCTCATTTTTAATAGTTATTTTGTCAGTAACAAGTGATGAAAGCTGGCTAGGAGCAGTTAAAAATGGTCATGTGATGCTCCTTGGAGACTAGGAAAGTCATCTGCATTTCAGAACAGAATCATCCACATTTCCTATTAGATTTAGTTCGTTATTTTGGGACTGCTACTTTTAACTACTAGTCTTATACATTTTATATTCCGTCCATAGGATTCTTCGATAACATAATCCAAGGGAAACTACAATTTCATGTTCAGGCCAACAGTTCTGTAGTAACGAGGTTGGAGATTTTGATTTTGGAAGGGGTTAGCCAATCTTCCACTTCCCATTAGGGTTTTACTACAAAGCATACAGACTCTTTCTTCTGATGTTTTTATTTTGCTTGTGTAAGTTAGGCTTTTAAACCAGGTGGTATGTGTAATATGTACAATTCAAATCTATTAACAAAACTTTCTGTAGTCAGAATTTTCATAGTTCGGGGCATACCTTCATAGTTTGTAGCAATCAAGGGGCTCTCATAGTCCCAACTGTACATTACCCTGCCAAGCATTCACCTACTTACTTTCATTCATCCGTACATTTTACTGACATATTTGCAATTGTAACATACAAAATATAAAGCTGGTAAGAAGAATATATACATTTTGATACACGAACTGTTAAGAAATTTTATTTTTTGTCTGAATGACTTTGGACTGAGCAGAAAAGGTTCAACTTTGCTGATTAAGCTTTTCAATTGGCTATATTTAGTAGAGTATTTGCAAACATTAATACTTTGATGTAAACAGAAATGCTGTATTTATTATTACCCTCACCAGAAATTGTTATTTAGACTCATCAGAGATGGCCTTACTAAATATACAT
Organism: Uropetala carovei; assembly: GCA_036926305.1. NCBI lineage: Eukaryota > Metazoa > Arthropoda > Insecta > Odonata > Petaluridae > Uropetala > Uropetala carovei. The sequence goes on along the minus strand of JAXCHB010000078.1, from coordinate 650,419 downwards.
TTAACATATTTTTTGTCTACTTATTTGTTTTTCCTCACCTAAGTTTTCCCAAGATAAGTTTCTGGTAATATTTCTGTTTTTTCCCTCAATATTTTGAACAAAATTTAAGTGAAATAGTTAATTGTCTCATCAACTTTTGTCAAGTTTTTAGTGGAAATTATCCTGTTTAACCCTTATCAGATGGCATTTACATTCCTGCCAGTAAATTTAGTTGGGATATTTAAGTTTTATATGTTTACATTTCCGTAAATTATCATATATCATGGGGCATCACATCATTCGACAGAGTCTGGACGATATCATGGGCTTATGAATTCGTGTAAACAGACTCTGCACCCAGCATACATTTAAATGTATGCACAGCCATGAGCACTTGCATTTAAATGTATGAATGGACAATAAGGCTTAATTCCAGTATTGTCTTAATTTTATCCAATCCTTTCTATTTTGTCACATTTTTTAAACAACTCATATTATTTTAGCTTAGTAAGTTTTCCATTAAGTGGTTTTTGTGCTTTCTTTTTCACTCGGTTTAGCTTCCTTTAAATATCTTTGTATTTACTCTAGTAACCTGTCACCTAAATGTCTCCTTTTATGAAGTCATGTAAATTACTCTTCAATGTACAAGTAGGTATTTTATTGGCAATTACTTTGAAATTATTTCTTACTTTTTAGACCTGCAATGTAGGGTCTCGAACTTCAGCACCAACTTTGGAATGAAACTTTGTTATATTGTAAAGAATCAAGAGAAGTTGTTTTGTCAATTTTCTGGCAGGCTCATATTTCTCAAGTTATGAGTTTTTAAAAAATACTCCCTTCTTTATATAGTAGATTGCGCTTCCCATCTTCTTATAAACTCATTTTCTGTCATTCAGTATTCTGTTTAATGTACCATAAAGACCTGCATGTAAGATGCACTTTTCCAAAAATTTTGGGCTCAAAAATGGAGTGTATCCTATACACAGGTACATAATACTTCTCATTTTTCCTCAGTGATGTCTTCAGTGAGAAAGAAAAATAAAACGATAGTAAACGGCTTGGATGTATACATTAAAAGATATATATTTAAATACAGGTACTCCTCATTATATGCGAGTTCGAAAAATGCAATTTCATTGTAATGCGCTCGACTAATTTAGACCAATTTCAATTAATATCACTTGCTTTTTCTGTTTACTCTCGGTGTAAGGTCTTCCCACTTTCCCCAGTTATTGGAATCACCGTTTTCTTTCCTTCCTTCCGAGTGAGAGATTCTCTGTCAGCTTCAAGCGCAGACTCTGCTGGCAGTCAACACCATGTTTTACTCTAAATTTCTGAGCAGTGTCTAGTGTTCTTTTTCAAACTAAATAATTATAAACAATTTATTCATACTAAAATGACAAATATCATTAAAATAACAAAAAGGATATACTGTACTAGACAGTTTAAGTGACAGCAAGAATATTCTAATGCTTTTTGTAGCAGATTCGGACATTTTCATTGATTCTTATGGGGAAATTATGTTCGATTTATGCGATTTCACCCTATGCGACTTTTGCTTGTAACACAACTGTTGCATAAATTGAGGGGTATCTGTATTACGAAAACAAATGGAATTTTTAAAAATCACAAATTAAAAAGCAAGAAATTCCTAGTTAGTGGGCAAGTCATCCTCGATGATATTGTGGTCGTCACGGCATTTTCATCATCACCCTGCCATAGTACCATAATTTTCCTATTATAATACGCACCCATCCATGTTTTCATGAGTGAAATGTGAAAATTCTCTTATCACTATGTATAATACGCACCTGTTTTTGTAAAAGAACAATGTAATTTTACTTGACTATGTGCAGTATCGGGACAGTTCTCGCCTTGCCATGAAATGAGATACATGTGAGAGAGTTTACAAGAATATCACGTTACGTTCTGACTCTCCCATTAAAGATCTCTACGCTGTAGAAAAACATTTTGTCTCAATGTCGTCTTTTGTATTAATCTGGTCGGTTGGAAGACGAGTTCGTACTTTGTTGCCAAACTAGATATGTGCGAGAGAGTTTACAAAAATATCAGGTTATATTCTGACTCCCTTTAAAGATCGATACAATGTATAATAACCTGCCTCAATGTTGCCTTTTGTATTAACCTGGTCCGTTGGAATAACAGTTCAACCTTTGCCGCCCTGCGACATCGTTTATGTGAACATCAAGTCCATTTCATACAAGCCGATCGAGGTATGTAAAATGTTCTCGGCAACGCAATTTACGTAGACGATGAGCAAAAACACAAGATCGCCGAGGAACTGTTTGAGGACAGTGAGGGGAGTGGCAATAAATTCCTAGGCTTTAGTAATTCTGACAGCTAAAGTAAATAAATATTCTTATTTTTGTTTTGAAAAACAATATTTAAAGGAATGTTATCGAAATGCACGATTTATTTGTAAAAACATGTTTGTTATCAAAATGCATTGAAATGTAGGATTTATTGGTAAAAACGTTCAAAAATATAAATTATTTCCATACTGAAAAAAGTTGTATGCATTTATAACCATATATAATATGCACACTAACTTTTTGTCAACTATTTCGAGAAAAAAATGCGTATTATAATAAGAAAATTACGGTATGTCATTTTCACTGCCGTCTAGTCTATAGCTTATGCCTGAATTTCTCAACCTTTCTGAAGAAGTAAACCCCCTACAAAGTCGGCAGATCCACTTCCTATGAAAATTTCATACATTTTTGAAATGTTTCATTTTTTACTTTGAAATATTAACCAGAGATCTGTGCAGGATCAAACAAATTATATATTAAAATAAAATATCCTACTTAACTTACAGGCTCCCTAGAAATAACGTGGTAATCCCCAGTTGAGAAACACGTATTGCAAGAAAGGGCATAAATTTATATACTTTGTATTACTAAGACAGTCACTCGTCATTTACACTGTTATATGATAAAATGTTTGCAATACAGATCGTTTGCTAGAATACATGCATATCCTCTTCCTAGAATTTGAGCCTAAAAATCTTACATCATAGGATTGGTAGAGGGTTGGTTAGCATGTCTACCTTCCAGTGCTCGGGAAGCAGGTTCGAATCCTGCCGAGGTCATGGTCTTGCGTGTTTGTCATTGTTATTGTAGTTACGCTCATTGTAAAGGCTGTGGAGTGCTGTTTATGAGCTAGAGAAAAATAAATATGCAGGTCTTTATGGTATTTATGATGGCACCAGCCTGTGCAGAGTATGCACTGTACAGTGGGTCAGAGCTTCTTGCGCTACTGATATTTCAGCTTGACTGCTTCTCTACGGCCATATCATTTGGGAGCTGCACCCAGGACACCCTCTCACCTTGACAGCCCTTCACTGACTATGGAACATGCAGTCAAATTGGAGGAAAGTCAACTATTAAGCATTCTACTGAGTCACTGTTAAAAATAGATGGGCCGAGATTGAGGTGACATAGGATGTAGTGTCAGGGGTTATGACTAACTTGACAGTGGCTGCCTTTATATATTCTTTGATAGTTTTTATACTAAAATGCAAATGATTAATATGTTTATATTCTCTTGCCTTGAAAGTGGATGTTGAAAAAAAATTTCTTATTGTTGAAAGATCCATGGTGAAACTTATTCTTCTCCCCACTGTTTATTTTCAAATACAGGTAATCTCCGATTTACGTCGAGGATGTGTTCCTAGAGCCGGGGGACATATATCGAAACGACATAAATCGGACGTTTTCTCATATAGTTATATGCTATAAAGGAGATTAACATATTAAATGATTAACTCTAATCCTTCATCTGCCTATCAGTTGAAAGAAGGAGAAGCGGCTTGCTTTTCGGATAGCAGTCTTTTTCCGTTAGTCCGAGTTAGGGCCCTAGGGATGAGGGCGATATCTTCTGTAATAATGTACCGACTCCGAACGTTTTTTAAACAGATTTATACGTTAATTACAAAGAAATCTGACGTTTTATCTCTGTCAATGGATAATAGAAAAAAGTTCTCATTTTTGCTTTTCAAACAAAAATTTGAAAAGAAACGCCATCGCTACAAAACATTAATAAAAACTATGCTTTATCAGCAAAAATGCATACAGATACATATAACTTTTATTGACTGCCTGGAATAAAATGTTTGAATTTGTTACCATGTTTAATGAGCACACCAACTTTTAGATCAATTTTGCCTGAAAAAATGCGTATTGTATACGAAAAATTACGGTAGTCCCTTTGGTTGGTTCTGTTGAGTTTTACCTGCTGCCCTGCATTTCATGCTCTTCACGAGATCGAGATTTAAAACGACGTTATATCGGACATAGAAACGACGAACGATGTAAAACGGTGGAACTTTCTCTTAATGACGTTATATCGAAACAATGTAAATCGGATTGATGTAAATAGGAGATTACCTGTATTCGATGTTAATTCTTTTTGATCCAAGTCTTTAAAAAAATAAGAACTCATCAATCCTGCTACTCTAAACAAATGTTGAAATCTGGGTAATGATTATAATATGAAAATAAAGGCTTTCTCTGAAAGATCTCATTCTGGAATGGGCAATTCATAGGTTCAAAATTTTATGGATTTGAGAGCTATAATGGAATATTTATGTAATAATAAATAGCCTTAAATATATTTATTTAACAAAATACCAGAAGGTGCATACAAGCAGACAGAGATGATCCCATTACTTCAAATCAGCAGGATCATAAAAGATTTATTTTTGCAGTTGATTGATAGTAACCATTTTTTCCTGTAGAATAACGTGTAGACAAATGAATGCTGTCGATCACATGCTCTCCAAAGTAGTAGTCCTGAAACTTCTGTAAATGTAAAACAAAACAATTTACTGATGAAACTATACAAAATGATTTTTGCTTTTTTTTGGAGGGGCAGAAATTGATTTTTGTCCTGTTTTACTTTTATACGAGTAAAATTTTACAAAGCATTTTAAATTTACATAATTTTCTGTGGCATCCATGGAAATCATATTCAAGATATGTATAACAAAAACTCATTCACATACTTTAGTTATGATTTTTAGTCCAGCTGAGAAAGCACCACAGGTGATTAGGCCAAAAGAGGTTCATTGGTGCTAAAAACATCAATGTTATTTAGTAATCTGTTGTGAATGATGAATACATGATTTTGTCAAAGATAAAAGTGAATTGATTTACACAAGGAAAGTGTTTTGCGGGCCCAAGGATGTGTTTTCTCTACATAAGAAGTTCTATTAGGTTGGTCTTCTCATTGGTCAGCTTGCCTAAAATAATTGGAAAAGCAAGGATACTGCACGAAAGATGTTAAAAATAAGTAGTGTATGGCCAAACATATTCTCAAAATTTTTATATGATTTTCCTCTGAATGCTTAAATCACTATATACAGTAAAAACCCATTCTAACGGCACCCACGGGACCAAAGTCATGCCGCTAAAATGAATATGCCGCTATAACAAATGGTGCCGCAAACTCACATTGCAATTACTTTTAGGGCATATTTGGTATCTTTTAACGTTCTTCATCCCTATAAGATATTGTATATGTTGTTCTTCGTTATCTAATTTACTATTTTTTGCCGTAATTATTACGGTCTAATAAATCTATCTAACTATATATTAATTTTACGTTGACGTCTATCGACATTTGTGTACAATTTATATTGCCGTATTTCTCGAGAACCGTTCGTCATAAAGATATGTGGTGAACGGCGTTTTGTTTCTACTGGCTATATAGTCCATGGAAAAATATTTTCGTTTGCTAAAGTGTCCCGGGTTCGAATCCAGGAGACAATTATATTTTCCCATACATTTACATGGGATTTTCGATATTTCAGAGTGCAAGGTTTTTTTCTTTCGTTCACCAAAATACGTTAATATGGACCGATTTTCTTCATTTTGACATTATTCGTCGGCTAAAACTCTATACTATTTTATTCTTGCATGTTACATGGTCGATGTTTTCAGAAATACTCATTCTTTTTCGAAATTTTTCGGTGGTTAAGCTTATGGAAGATCGGTCATGACTGTGGCAACATCTATTAGACAATTGGAAAATGTAAGTTCACCGAAGATGCCGTTAGAGCAAGTTTGCTGCTACAATGGCTGCCATTAAAATGAACTTTTACTGCGTATATATATGTGTGTGTGTGTGTGTGGGGGGTGGATAGGAGGGGGGTATGTGTGTATGTATTAAAATTCCCTCAAAAATGAAAATCTGTGACAAATCAATGATTACAGGGCGATTTTGAATGTGGATCTACAATTTGCAGCCAGTGAAACTACAGCAAAACCAGTTGCTGCATTATAGCCAAGGTTAGTTCTACTTGATGATTTAAATTGTAGTTGAAAATTTTGGCATATTTTTTAAACTTAAAAGTTGTTTAATTTTGTTTTCATTTATTTAGCATGATGGAACCTCTTAATTAACTTCAGATGTAAACTAATATCCAGCCTGCCAAGTTCTTGCAGTTTCCAGTCAACGAGCGCTAGCAAATACAGATACCACATGGAAAAGATTGCTAACTTCTGTTTTCGGCCACCTAGTAACATCAATTGGTTAGGTTTCCCTACTAAAATACTTTTTTAAGCTTGATATTACTTTCAGCATAATCAGTTTAAATTGAAATCCACCTCCAACTAAAGAAACAAAAACCATGGTAGAAAGGAGCAGTAATATCATTTGAAAGAGAAAAATATTTCTAACAATTATAAACTGAGTCCAAGTTCAAGCAAGCACTACCTCATTGCAAGGGCATTTCTTACCTCAAGAATAGAAGTAGCATCAAAAGCTTCCCTTGTCTTTTTAAGTTGTCCAGTCCATCCTGAATCTTCATCCTTTCCATCAACACTTCTTGTTGGATCCTCTTTGCGGAACACAGTATTTAGAAGGGTGACGTGGAGCTTCACTCTGTCACGTTCCTTCTGCATAAGACCTACCAAGGAGCCATATAGGTGTTAGAAACGTTGAGCTATTTTTGTGAATTACTCAACATTTTCTTCTTCCTTCCCCAATCTGGATCTAGCCCATAAGATCGTTTTATTCTTCCAATTACTACATTAAATATACCACAAGAGATACACATTGCATATCATAAAATATTTCATTGTATCAATTTTACTTGCAAAACAGTTTAAAGCATTGGAATGTTGGACTTAAAGGTATTCTTTTAATCTGTTATTAAACTTCTGCTACATCCTTCAAATAACTATGGTCTACTTCTGGCTTAAGAGATTCTTGATATCTCTTAACGTTGATATGTTGACATTAATAACATCCAAATTACAAAATTACCAAAAACATGCCATAAGGTTTATTTTGTTTTAAATTTGGCTATCAAAATATTTTAAGAAAGTTTGCAGCAAATGCGAAGATTATTAAGATTAAATGCCCCATCTCATAATCAGTACTACACTGAAGTTGTATACAAGAGTTAACGCTAATAAATACAACTACAGTAATCCATCGGTTTATGAGCTTAATTTGTTCCTCGAAAACTGCTCATAAGGCGAAAACTAATAAAACAAAAATTAATTTACCAATACATCCCATGTTATAAATTTTACAAACAATAGGGACATCATTAAAGTTGAGATGCCGTAACATTCTGCGCATTTGAGAAGATTCAGGAACCGATGACAGCCGAGAATAGGCGCAGGGAAAAACGATCAGTTAGTGAGAGGAAGGAGCGAAAATTGGCTCGTAAATTGAAAAACAGGTATTAATTTGTGCACCTCATATAAGCAAAAACTTGTAAACCGATTGCTCGTATACTGAGGGATTACTGTAATTGCTTTTTTCGTGCATTTATTGATGTATTAGTATTTATTATATTTTGTTTGAAACATCAAAAAATGGCATAAAGCATTATCTTTCTGGTATCAATTAAGTTATACCATGTGTCTGATGTCACTCCATTTTTCAAAGCAATGACATTTTTAAAATGGGGAGTGACTTATCAGACACCCTGTATATTTCTTAAGTTAATGCAAAAGTTAATTGTTTAATGCATTACCTGCTGAATTTGTGTTTTTGAACCATTATGCATATTATCTAAATAAATGTTTGGCATTTTTTTACTTTCTCATACGAAGTATCGAGAAAGTATTGTTTTCGCGAAAAAATTCAACCTCGAGATTTTTATGGAAATACACATTTTAGGTGTCGCTGAATCCGAAAAAGTGGTTTTCTCAATGCCGTCTGTCAGTTACTGGCTCTGGAGCCTAGACGGAAATACGAAAATGAATGAAATCTCGTACTTAGGCATTTTATCATACTGAGCAGAGTATATATAGAAATGGTTGACATTGATCAATAATTAAGAGTAGTTTATTCTACGCATTTTTAACAACAATCCGATTTTCTCGAAAACGGCTCTAACGATTCTGATCAAATTTCATACAGTTACTTGAGTTTACGTCTTCAATAATACTGTATGGTTCATATTTCTCAAAAAATGAATATAAGGCTAGTTTATTCTAGGCAACTTTAACAACAATTCGATTTTCTCAAAAATGGCTCTAACGATTTTGATCAAATTTCGTACAGTTACTTGAGTTTACGTCTTCAATATTACTACCTATTTCATTTTTCTCAATGAATGAATATAAGGCTAGTTTATTCTTGGGCAACTTTAACAAAAATTGATTTTCTAAAAACAGACTCATACGATTTTCATTTTCTAAATATAACTAAACTACGCATTAGTACCCATATATGAGAAAGTTTGTACAATGTGTGTTGTACCGATTTTTTACTATGAGATGGAATGACAGTTCAGATGTAACTTGTCTTCAAATGTAGCCTTTCTCCGTTTCAACATAACATTTTTCATCTCAAGAGATTTTCTTACATGAAAATTGGTGAATATTGAAAGTGTAGAGACTTTTGAGGATCAACAAGCTCATTTCATTGGTAAAGTCCCTACACTTACTGAGAAGGCCAAAGTCATTTTATCACTTAACATCTATTAAAATTACATAACTTTGTAATCCTATATATAATTTTGGAAGTGTCCGTCCATCCATCCCCCTCCCCTGTATCTCAAAAGCCGTTCGTCGTAGAGATATACGGTAAACTGCATTTTGTTTCCACAAGCTAGGAGGTCCCTAGAAAACTATTCTCATTTTCACAAAGTCCCGGGTTTGAATCCAGGAGATAATTTTGTTCCCATAAGTTTACACGGGATTTTTGATTTTTCAGAGTGCAAGGTTTTTTCCTTCATTCATTAAAACACCTAAATATGGACCGATTTTCTTCGTTTTTGCTTAATTTGACAGCTAAAACTCTATACTATCTTATTCTTGTGATGTTTACATGTTACATGGTCGATATTTTCAGAAATACAATATTGTTTTCCAATTTTAACGGATATTTTGTACTCTTTCCGGGCGTTGCCAAGGCGACTGTCATTGTTGCCTCTGATTCAATTAATGCCAATTAAACCTTCAAAAGGTGAAAGAATAGCATTATTCGCTTCGCACTTTGTTTAAGCATCGAAATTATTGCTGTAACAATGTCAACATTTATACATAGCAACATAAATATTTACGGATAATTATTCAGTTAACTGCATATGGGAAACGTTTCTAACGATTTAATCAAAGCAGTTGAATGTTCCTTTCATCGTTTGAATGCTAGAATCTTATCTCTTTGTAAGTAGAAAGAACCATTATATTATACATCTATAATACTTATTAAAGCAAATAGGCTAATGCATAAATTTAAAATTACATGAGAATAGGGACATATGTTATTTTTTTTAACACATTACATGGTTATCTTCTCTTCATTGACAATCTACATAAATGGTTGCATTGATGTTATATATAAAAGAGAGGACATATATTTGAATAAAAAGAAACGGAAAATTAAAAACAAAAGTTCGCAATCAATTACTGTATTACTGTGTGGGCAAATGAAGAAACAAGAGAAAAATCTGCTATGACGAACCAGGGTCATCCACTTGCCGGGTGTATATTCTACCACTGAACTGTCGTAGCAGACTAATCCTCCCATTTCTGAGCGGCAATATTTTCTTAGGTTGGGACTTTTAAAATGCAGATTCCTGACTGACTTTGCATAATAAATTGTCAATACGCACACACAGTGAGATTCAAACATGCGACTTTACATTGGGAGCCAAATACATTAAAATCCTATACCGGAGAAATGCATCATTAGAGTTAAATGTGAATTATTGAGATCAACTTATTTTACATACTTCTTAGTTTTTTATAAATCAATTGAAAATATACTGTGCAAACCTTGCGCGGGTTCGGCCAGTTACTATTAATGTGTTAGTAACACTTCAATGAATGGCTCTTTACAAATGCAATATACACTTTGTCACACACTTGCGGTCGTCAATTTTCAACATTTCAAATGAACACAGGTGGTTTTTTTTTGTTCCACCATCTAAAAAATACAAGTACCTATGTGAAAGTTACACAGCAGCTGTCAAGTTAATAAAAATATTGAGAAATATGCAGAAAAGTTGCAGTTCAGGATTTACACATTTTGATTTATTTCCAAATATTTAGTTTAAAATAGTGAGTGTGAGCATGGCACACATACTGGTATTATACAAGCAAAGGTGATATTTTGGGAATGTAAGTTTCACGAACACAGCTAATCTAATAATTAATAAGGAACGTATATAACAGCTAATTTCGTTACAATGCAAAAAATAAAATTGAACTACCTTTTGAATGATTCTACATTTTCAAATATATAATTATGTAAACTCAAAAGATTTTATTATTCTGACATTCTGATGCCTTGCATGAAAACCCTTTTCAATGGAAATTAGACTCCTAGGAAGTTCACATAATGATAGTTATGTAGGAAGAGAAGACAAGCATATAAGATGTAAAGAATTTGTCATACAAATGTGATGAAACAATGAATATTTTTTAAAAGTCCGTAATTTAAAAAAAGCAAAACAACCTTGGATGAAAATATTTAGACATTCTATCTGAATGCGAAGTTATTTAGTCATATCAGCTACAATAAATATAAACCAAATTTTCAGGCATACCCCTTTTATGGAAGAAACTGACTATTTCATCTGCAAGCTGCTGAAGAATATCTGAATCTCCACTTCCTTCCACAATGTTTACTTTTCCATACAACACATCCACTTCAGCAGGGTCATCATTCATGTATTCCAGACCCTTCATTTCAACCTTCAAAGTTCTTCCCTCTAGCAATGGCCTGGAAAATCATAAGAAATTCTTTTTAACCCCTAAACTACAACATCATTTTACGTAGGAAAGCAGTCATTCCATGCTACATGTCCAGACTCGGTAAGTGATGGGTCCTTCGAATCAAACCAAATTTTCAGGATCGTTAGTACATCAGAGTACCTTCCCAAAATGCGCAAGGGTTTCCCCCTCCGGCGCCCCCTCCCCCTCCCCTCCACACCAGACCCATCGCAACTATGCTCACGTGCGCGGTGTCGCCCTCTCGTCCGTCGCACAGAGGTAACTTCGATGTCATTCCATTCGATAATGATGCCACTACAAGTGCATATATAGGTTTGGGGGTCTGAGACGTAAAAAAACACCACTTAGCCACCTTTGAAATCCGGGTAAGGTATTTGCGATTTCTCTATCTTTCCTGTCTCACAGATGGGTTGGGAAATTTTTGAAAGGGCCGACACACACATCGCCGAAAACTAGGGCCGAGGCACTGTTAACTCGAGTAGTACAAAGACTCAAAGGCATCTCACGTGGAAGAAAATCGGCTCTGAACATGGTACAATTTGAAAAAGTGCCAACTTGGCGTTCCAAAAAAGCTATGTTTGCATCCCCGCAGAGAGGACTGGTTTGCACTGAGAGAACAAGCAGGACGTCTGTTTTCAACATCTGAAGAGAAAAAACCATTTATTTGGGCCGAAACTAGTTTTACAGGGGTCGAACATCGGCGCGCGCAAATACCACCGCTGGCGCCTGGAAGCTGACTACCCACCTGACATGTATCACGTCACTCCTTTCAGCCAATCACGACTCCGTTCGTTCAGATGGCGTTTCGCACAAATCAAATAATGTGACAGGGAGTCGGTAGGGTCCGTAGCAGTCAGTATATAGTCGTTTCTGGTCATTCCGCGTTGGTCGCGGGTGGAGTGTATGTTTTGTTTACATCATGGCGCATGACAGCCAGTGTTCCGTCGGACGCATTTTGAACGAGGAGTGCCACAAGCTTCACTATTCTCGCTCCTCCCGAATAGAAGAATGCTTCCCCGATGAAGTCAAGCTTCTGCGCATGAGAGTTGGCCTTACAGTTGACGAAAAAGTATGTACTTTTCACAGGAAGCTATATCTTGCGTATTACACTCGGAAGTTTGGGAACAAGTGCTGCAATCCCTTCGGCGCTCATAGAAAAGTGGTGACGAAAAGTCTCTGGACAATTAATGTTAACATTGCGGAGCACAATGCGTCAAACCTAAGGAATCTGGTACCGGGTCAGTCTTTGTGTACAGCTTGTTTGCACAAGGTCCGTCATCCGCCTACGGACACCGGAAGCAGTGGCTCGGTGCTCAACGACCATCGTGACCCGGAATTAAGGTAACATCAAAAATGTCCCCTAATCGCCACAATCTGTGTTTTTCGCTCAGGAGACTAATTATCTGCATACTTTACAGGTAGCACCTGCGCGGCAATGGTACCGGCACTCGCGCCGGAAAGGATGGTGGCGCGCCGATTTTCGACCCCTGTAAAACTACAGTTGCGGGCAAAATAAATGGTTTTTCTCTTCAGATGCTGAAAATAGATGTTCTGCTTGTTCTCTCAGTACAAACCAGTCCTCTCTGCGGAGACGCAAACAGCTTTTTTGGGACGCCAAGTTGGCACTTTTTCAAAGTGTACCATGTTCAGAGCCGATTTTCTTCCACGTGAGATGCCTTTGAGTCTTTGTACTAAGCGAGTTAACAGTGCCTCGGCCCTATTTTTTGGCGATATGTGTGTCGGCCCTTTCAAAAATTTCCCGACCCGTCTGTGAGGCAGGAAAAATAGAGAAATCGCAAATACCTTACCCGGATTTAAAAGGTGGCTAAGTGGTGTTTTTTTACATCTCAGACCCCCAAACCTATATATGCACTTGTAGTGGCATCATTATCGAATGGAATGACATCAAAGTCATCTCTGTGCGATGGACGAGAGGGCTACGCGAGTAAATTTCCCGGAGGTCAACACAGCATACGGAATCACAGTTGCGATGGGTCTGGTGTGGAGGGGAGGGGGGGTGGGGCGCCGGAGGGGGAAACCCTTGTGCATTTTTGGAAGGTAGTCTGATGTACTAACGATCCTGAAAATTTGGTTTGATTCGAAGGGCCCATCACTTACCGAGTCTGGACATGTAGCATGGAATGACCCAGTATCCAAAATCTTGCTTGAGATCAACTAACAATAAGATTGGGAGGGACGGTCATCCTTGGGCAGTTCTGATATACAAATACAGGTGTTTGCTGTCCATTCAGTCATGTTTTTTAACTGAGCTTTTCACGGAGAACATGAGGTTTTCTAACTCCTTCAATCAGTTTCTCCATAATATTGTCTTACTCCACAAAAAATAGTTACGGCCATTACAACCAAAAATGAACAAATCCAGGGCAAAAAACAGCATGGAGTATAAATACCTTTGTGTACATATAATGACTACATGGGAGACATAAATTCCTCGCGGTCTGAGTTGGCCTTTGAGCATAATGGACCAGCAAACCAATAAGCTTAGCCTTTTATTATACTAAGATTCCTTTCAAGAAATTATGCAGTCACATATCCTGCTACTGTGTTGATTTATATCCTCTTAGATTAATTAAAGAAGCATTCGGTGACTGTGTCTCTCCAAACAGCATAAGCACATAGGAGGCTAATTACAGTATGAAATTGATACATGAGAAAACATGGAGAAGACAACAGCAAAAGAAAATAATAAAATCATTTTCAAACAAAAATTTTGATAAATAGAATACATAAGCAAAGGCTGTGTTGGAATGATGCATTGTGTCAGTGTCTCTGTGTTTAGACGGCTTTTGCCAGAAAAAAAAGGAACTTTCATATTAAAATATTCACCTTATAAAATATATTTTATTAACAAAAAATATTCTTGGGATGTAAATTATTATATAGGAAGGTCAGTTTTTAAGATAAAATAATTCTACAGAACAAACCAAATTTATGCTCTGCGGCTAATGTGCATTAACCATGCCAACATTGTCAACATAACGGTGACAAAATCAAATCAGTCTGTCACAGAAATTTTTCCATGACCAGCTTACCACAAACATGGTATGCACTGGACAAGAAATGTGGAAATAGCTGGACATAAACTTAAATGCAAGCAGTGCCGGATTACCAAATAGGCACATGCCTAGGGGTCGCAAGCTTAGGTGACCCCCACCTCGTAGGTTGACTGTTATATAGCCAGTATTATTGAAAGCAAAAAGAAAATTTAATAAAAAGAGTGGACAGAGGTCCTTTTCATAGCTTTCTCATATCTAAAATGAGAAAAGTACAACAATGCATCAAGAACATCTAAATGCATTGTCTAATTTGCACAGAAAATGATTTTGTTAAAAAAATAGATTTTTCTTTATTAAAAAAGAAATTTGCAACCTCAAAAGTTTGGAAGGTGAATTTGTGAGGCTTATTTTTGTTTTTTTTTTTTTGAAAAAGAAAAAATAAGAAAATAATTTTGTCAATAAAATGTTTTTCAGTATATCATAGCTTTCTTTATACCATCACAAACTATGAGGAGAGCTTTCAAAGTGCCTCTGCCTAGGGGCCCCAGAGGGTCTTAATCCGCCACTGAATGCAAGAGCTGGTTCACCATTTTACTTACATTTTTAAAGGTTCCAACGTAATAAAAATCTCTTAATATTAATAAAAATTATCAGTGAAACCTCTGTAATGCATGTATCTTGAACAAGACCACCTTTAAAGAATACACTGCTATGCTGCTACTCTAATGGGTTCAACAAGTAATGCATTTCAAACATAAGAGTAATAGTCGTGGGAAGATGAGACAGGAATGGCTGTAAGACAAATATGTTGGAATGATAATGACAGCAAAAGAAATTGTGCGAATAGGCACTTTGGACAACTTATTCAAAGAGTTACCGTATATACTCGTGTATAGTACGAGTTTTTACGATGAAATTTTTATTGCAAAAATTGGGGATCGTACTATACACGAGTAATACATTTGAGGATTTAAAATTCATGTATCTTCATGGGCATTTTCGGTGAAGTTATGTCACCCGCACGCATTCTAATGGTAGGCTAACCTTAACAGTGAGGTCCTTTATCGTTGTTATGCTGCTTCGTGAAGAGTAGTATCTTTTTCATATATACAGCTTCAAATTCACAAATACTTGATATAAGTGACGATTTACGGGCACTTCCTTTGTTGAATTTTATGTATGTACATCTTTGTTTGCGTCTTTTTACAAGGGATGGATTGGAACGAGTTGGACTAAAAGTATCGTAGACGGCGTAACTTTATGGAATTTCGACATCTCGGAAAAAAGAAATTACTTTGTAATATTCAACAGTCTTTATTGTTTCTTCAAACACACACCGATCGGTTTCCACTACAAAGTCATTCTAAAGGTGTTACGTCGGTTAGTAACACCATAAGAATGATTTTATAGTGGAAACCGGTCGGTGTGTGATTGAAGAAACAATAGACTGGAATATTACAAAGTAGTTTCTTTTTATCCGTTATCCCTACCTATTAAATAGATGAGCGGGTGGAACCATTACGTACGCGGAACGTAATCAAGACGTACTAGAATTGAAACGATTTTATTTCATCTTGTGCAATCATGATTCTTATCACTTTTTATTAAATGTTTTAGGAGTAAGATACTTAACCTATTCGAATTTTAGTGTACTCGCAAGAAATACTATTTACGACATTTACGGTCTATTCTATGGTGGTGTGGAAAATCAAGGTTGTTCGATATATCTCACTCGTAACCATCGAAACGAAATATATTCACCATGGTGAAAAGCTGGGGTCATACTATAAACGAGATATATGAAAAAATCAGGTTTGTTCACCAAAAAATCAGGGGTCGCACTATACATGGAGTAGGCATATACACGAGTATATACGGTAATTTCAATAAAACAGTAAACTCCCTATTATCTGTTTTGCAGATTATCCATGATTATTCCTTTTTTCCTTTTGTAGAACAAATTTTATAAAATCTTGCATTGCAGTATTCAGGAGAGTATTGACTGACAGGATGTGCTTAACCTTATGCACTCATATGTTGAGTGTCACTCGACATATCTTTCGGAGAAAGAGAGGGCTGGGATTTACAGATTTTTTCTTGGCCAGCTCAAGATTGCATTTTTTTTATCCGAGCGACCAGGGCCGTCCCTAGCGCATAGCGAATCGGGGCGACCGCCCCGGGACCCATAATTTCAGAGGCCTCGCATTTCTATATTACAGCAAGGAAAGTCTAAATTTAATTTGGCGGTTAATGATAACGGGGCCCCGCATACGTCGATTTGCCCTGGGTCCCACACCTCTGTTGGGGCGGCCCCGTGAGCAAGCTCCTGTTGATAAACAAGCTGCTTATTGAAACTTGTGAAGATGATTCATTCTGGCCAGTTCAAAAATGGATTTTTTTGATGGGCCACACAAGCAATTTTTTCCCTTTCAAAGTAGGATGGGAAAAAAACGGAGAATTGAAACAGTGCTTAGGTGACCACACGGAGGAAAATTTCCCATCGGAGTAAACACGAGTTCTGAGAAAAGAAATACTTACTTGATAACCTCAGAATAAGCATCTTGGAAAGCTTTTGCAGCTTGCTCCCTCTCTACTTTATCCAGGAGCACAAGAGTGCCCAGAGTGAGGTGCAACTTCTGCTCTCGTTGGAATATTGACTCACAAACACCTCTACTGTTTCTGCATGCTTCTATAATCTCTTTCTGAAAAATAAAAGTACAAAATACACGTTAAATAAACGAAGAAGTAACGTAAAATCATTATTGTTGTCTTTCTGGATAAATGCAGTATTTGATTGAAAAAAATTGTAGCAAATTCTGGCTGCTGAATGTCTTCTGTGTAGCCAAACAATTACAGAAGATGCATGCATAAAAACACAGCAAAATGCAGTTAAACAAGATCCATTTTTAAAAAAAATATAATTAGTTTCTTTTCCATAGGATAAAGAGTATTAACCAGAAAACAATCCAGTGCTAAAAGAAAAAAATTGCGGCCATTTCTTTTGTGAAAGACTAAAAACCAATTATCTCATTTTTTGTGAGTCTAATTCCATTTGAATGGCTGAAAAAATATGTTGAAAAGTGTACAAAGAATAATGAGTTTGCCTATAAGGAGAAAATTGTGAGTTACTGTGAAGAAACGAGCAAAAAAATCTCTGGTGCCCCAATATGAAGTAAAAAAATGGAATTATAATTAGGAAATCGTTAACCATTTAATTTGAAATGAATTGGTAAAACAAGTGAGGAAAGTATTGCAAAAGCAGGTATTGTAAGGCGATTTTTTTACAAAAAATAAATTTCTTCCATTGGTCATTGTTTAAGATTAATAATTTTCATTAAAAGCTTTTACCCATACAAAAACATTCTGAGCTCGTTGCCATGGTAGTCGATTGTTGAGACCAGAAAAAAAACCCCTTTTTTTCGATAAAAACTAAAAATGTATGCTAAATCTACAGGGATTTGAATTCTGTCTTAAAAAATTAAAAACTACAATTTCTAAACTTTCTGACAGTTCAAGTCCTGAGTTTGAATCTTGACAGGAAATAATTAAAAAAAGCAAATATATAAATCTCATCACAGATTTATGTGCTTTCCTTATGGGGCAAAATTTTTTCCTGAAAATTGGAATTTTAACAATTTTGGATTGCCACACGTAGCTCTCATTATAGTAACTTATCCTGAAAATTTGGTTTATCTGGGTTGAATTGTTTCAGAGATATCGCCTGCACATACAGATGGACAAAGTGAATACATACGCAATTTGCAAAAAAATCGCTAACGACGATATATGTCATAGCAATTTAACCTCTATACCAATGTTTTTCAACCGGTGTTCCGTGGAACACTGGTGTTCCGATGGCACTGTCTAATTGTTCCACAAAATATTCCAACGAAAATAATGTTTCTATTAATTTGGTTTTTTAAATGAATTTAAAAAGTATTTCTATTTTGCTCTCACACCATAACTCCATCTATTGCAGAAGCAGAAAGTACTTCTATTAAGTACATAAAATAAAAGTTATATGTAAATATAAATGCCCCATTCCAAAGTGTTCCGCTAATCAAAAAAGGTCGAACAAAACTGCTCTCAACAAACAGTCTTGTAAATTTTTTATCAAAAATTCAATTTCAATTGATATTATTTTGTAAAAATAATGATATATGGAACAGTTACCTCTTCAGTTTAAATATTATGGTATTTTCACTGCATTGAAGCAAAAACTCCATGACATATTATTATGATGCGCCAGCATTTTTCCTAAATTATACTTTAGGAAAAACGCTGGCGCATCATAATAGAGAACGTGAGAAGCAGTGTCCATACACGATACAGGCAAAGGGTTAAATTACAACAGGCTGTGAATTGTTCAACAAAATAATATCATTTACTCACCCAAACATGCATAATGAGTTAACCTATTTGGTTTTTCTCTAACATTAATTCTGACAGCCAAAAAATAGTTGATCCACTGACCATAGAATCTACAATCAGCAGGTCACCAATGAATATGGTTCCATCAGGGGTGTGCTGCCAAATTTATGACCACCAGGTCACTATTATCGCTGCCCCTGGCAGTTAGGCATTCGGTTCCAGCATCGAATTCATGACTTTTTACTTTTTTTGTGGTCCTGAAATCGTGTTTCTTTACAGAAATTATAAGGAATTTCAATAAAAAACAATATACTACTGTAAATAAAAATTACATTTATTTTAAATGTTTAAATATCATTAATGACATACCGTATATACTCGTGTATAGTACGAGTTTTTACGACCAAATTTTTATTTCAAATATTGGGGATTGTACTATACACGAGTAATGCAATTGAGGATTTAAAATTCATGTATCTTCACCGGCATTTTCGGTGAAGTTATGCCACCCGCACGCATTCTAATGGTAGGCTAACCTTAACAGTGAGGTCCTTTATCGTTGTTATGTTGCTTCGTGAAGAGTAGAATCTTTTTCATATATACAGCTTCAAATTCACAAATACTTTATATCAGTGAAGATTTACGGGCACTTCCTTTCTTGAATTTTATGTATGTACATCTTTGTTTGCGTCTTTTTACAAGGGATGGATTGGAACAAGTTGGACTAAAAGTATCGTAGACGGCGTAACTTTATGGAATTTCGACATCTTGGAAAAAAGAAATTACTTTGTAATATTCAACAGTCTTTATTGTTTCTTCAATCACACACCGATCGGTTTCCACTACAAAGTCATTCTAAAGGTGTTACGTCGGTTAGTAACACCATTAGAATGATTTTGTAGTGGAAACCGGTCGGTGTGTGATTGAAGAAACAATGAAGACTGTGGAATATTACAAAGTAATTTCTTTTTATCCGTTATCTCTACCTATTAAGTAGTTGGATTATGTACGCCGAACGTAATCCAGACGTACTAGAATTGAAACGATTTTATTTCATCTTGTGCAATCATGATTCATATCACTTTTTATTAAATGTTTTAGGGGTAAGATACTTAACTTATCCGAACTTTAGTGTACTCGCAAGAAATACTATTTATGACATTTACGGTCTATTATATGGTGGTGTGGAAAGTAAAGGTCATTCGATATCTCTCGCTCGTAACCATTGAGCTATCGAAATGAAATATATCGACCCTGGTGGAAAGCTGGGGTCGTACTATAAACGAGATATATGAAAAAATCAGGTTTGTTCACCAAAAAATCAGGGGTCGTACTATACATGGAGTCTGCATATACACGAGTATATACGGTATATCGAGGATGGTGGCTTCGAATAAGCATATTCCATGTACAATTGTTTGGTGTCTTTTAGATAATAAATTGCTGCATAACACGATCTAGAAAGCACCCTTAAACTTTTGGCATCCCATTATTATCAGACCGTAATGCATCACTAACCTCAGGATAATAAGGAATGCTTAGCTCAACAACCGGCTCGCCGAACATCAAAAATTTTAACAACCGGCTTGCCATGCATCAAACATTTTAACAAACAGCCCACGCAAGCTGGATGGAGCTGGCTGCAGCACACCCCTGATTGCAATAAAGTCGAAGTGCATACCTGGTTTTATTAACCACTTCATGGCTAGTGAATTGAACATCGTTTGGACTCTGGTATTTAAAACTATATTAATATCTCTTGCCTTGAATTGAAGAAATGATTTTTGGATTTCTTCTCCTGCAACTGACAATGATACAAAATGGGTGAAGGGCTGCCTCTGCCTGGATGACATCACAATCAAACCTATTCTCCTACAAGCGGCTGCTACTCCTTTGTAGTCCATTCCTTTAATCTCTTAAGCATAAACGAAAATCAAGATTAATTACCTGTGGTGAAAGTTACTTAATTTATCAGATATTAAAAGACTTTTCGCAAGATTTTGTAGGCAAAATTTTCGTTTTCAATTATTCCATTGGTGGCTCACATGACACCAGAGGCATAACTATGGCATGGCATTGACTTGGGGCCTCAGCTCCGGCACGCCTCAAGAAGGCAAAAAAATTATTGTAATATGAAATACGTCGAAAATGTTATATTTTTTAATTTCTAAAATGTAAAATATAAATATATGTATAAATATTTAATTCTGTGGCTTAGGTCTGTTATTAGTCACCCACAACTAAAACTAAAGCTTGTTAACCCATGAACGGATTGGCCTGTCGCAACATTTACAAACCTGATCACCAGACAATGGGGAGGGATAGTTTTGTTCCAGCCGAGGCAAAGGGCACAGTAGCACCCGGAGATGACCACCCATTAAAACAAAGCGAGCCGAAGGCTCGTCAATATATCCTTTCAATGTTATATATTTTAGAAAAACAATCTTGATGGGGTTCCTTCTTCTCCCAAACATCTTTTACCTTTTATGTTTGGTATTAGCCTTTTTTCGATTATTTTGTCTTTATATTCCTTCAATACTTCTGAAATGGGTTTCATTTTCATCTTTCTATATCCCTCGTTATTACTTTTTTTTCTCGGTAAATAAAAACGGGTTTGTAGTGGCAACGGTGTGTTTTAATGATGGGTGACTAATAACAATTCTGTTATGGGGGCCTCATTTTAATTATTTGCTTTGGGCCCCAAAACCTCTGCATGACACTCAAATTTAATTAATTTGTGTTCATTCTAGAGATATTGTATTTGAGAACTTGTGGTCTCAAATACAGTTACAGTACTAGGTACAGGGGCGGATTTATGGATAGTGGGGCCCTGCGCGCAGCCTTTTTTGGGGCCCTATTTTTTTGATAAATTGAGGGAGCCCTCAGCAGCGCGGGGCCCTACCTCCGCGCGCATACCTATAAATCCACCCCTGACTAGGTATTTACACTGGTAAAACTGGCATCAATGCTAATAAAAGGAAAAATAAGCAAGAAGCTTACTAATATCTCCTTCATGTCCCATCTTAGGGATCTGAATCTGTGTGCGTGTCTCTGTTTCCAAACGTTTTCGTGTGGAACCTCTGGAACCTATAATGATGGGAAAGTACGCACTGAAAGAAAATATTATAATTCAATAATACTTTAAGTGTTGATGTATTTGGCCCTATAGTTTGTTTAAGGATAATACCTGGCAACGTGAATGGAAGCAGTAAATTTTCCTGAGTCTTCGCAAATTATTTCTACGTCGTCCACGCTGGGATTTACGGTGCAGTCGGGCTCTGAAATTTTCAAGAACGCGACAGCAATGAAACGCACTGGAATTAACAGGCATCATTTGCATCAAACACACAACGTACCATCATCGTACTCTTGAAAGTTTTTAGATAATTCTATTGATTTTTCCTCTCGTGGAACAGAAGGGTCGACGACATTGATTCGAAAACAGCAACCATCTACCCACTTAAGATCAGGCCTCATAACATCCATAATTCGATATATAATTCTGAGAAATGAAACAGAAAAACTACTTCATCACATAATAAATAATCCGCCTTAAAACATTTAAACCTCTTGCTTAGATGCATGAACGGTACATAACCAGCAATGTTTTGCTTTTTGGAAACAAGAGCCTAACGAAATTGGAGTGTTGTGATAGGCAGTCACGGAGTCACTGGAACAGCCCTGTGCATCTTACTCTTGTGGGAAATAGGTTCAAGTTACGACTACATTTGTTCATAGATGGCACCACCGTCGCACCAAGCGCGCGCGTTTAAAATATCAGGTTATTTATTCCTCGTAAAATGCTTAATATATATGATCGCAAAATTTTAAATAGAAATATAAAATTGAAAAAACAACAAAATTATTGTACGTTATTGATATTGCTTTATTTAAGCTTCGTTAGATGTACACATAACAAGTAAATGCCGTATTTTAAGTGAGAAACAATTCTGTAGCATTTCAGCTGAGATTGCAAAAAGGTTTTTGCAAACATCACAAATTATTTGCGATATACACTCAGAAAGATGGCACAGTTACATTACAAAGTAGTACCAGATAAAACAAACAGTTGCCAAATCTCAATTCAAACATTAGCAATTCAACAGAGATCACACATGGAAAAGTACAAAATATGTGGAAATGTATCCTCAACTGGTATTACACAAACAGAAAAAAGTGAGACTAAGTATAAGAAAATCTTAACATACACGAAGTACTATAGACAATACTGTAAACCATGAAAATATGCAATTGAACATAGACAAAAAATGTAATATGAACATAATGAACAATGAATTAACAAAAAAGATGTATGCAGGTACATACTAAATAATAAAAGGTTGCAAATTATCTGCATTGCGCTAGTTCATGCCACAAAATGCATATAAAATCATACTTTCTCTCAAAGCTAATGAGAGCATTGATATTAGATAATTTGAAATCACAGGAAGGTAAAAGTATGTACATACTGCAACATCTCAAATGTGTTAATTCATGCAAGCATATAAACAGTGACACCCTTCACATGACATATATACAAGTTCATAATATCATATCAAGGTAACCAAATAAACAGTATAAAAATGAACATATATACACTAAGCAGTGCATACAACACACAGAAACCATCCAAATATGTACTCTAACATTAAGAGGCATGATGTAATACCTGTTCCCAAACCTAATGAGGGCAATGATATTAGGCAGATAATTTTAAATCATAAGAAGTGAAAATGTGTACATACTGCAACATAAAAGGTCGCACAATATCTGAATTATGTTAATTTCCCCAACAAAAAGCATATAGAAATTAAAAGATTGAATAATGAATATGTACATATATATATATTTACAAAATTTAAAGCCTATACCCTACAATAACATATATTAACAAAGAAATGTAAAACCTATACCCTAAAATAAAACATTGACAAAGAAATGTAAAACCTATACCCTAAAATAAAACAGTGACAAAGAAATGTGAAACCTATACACTAAAATAAAATATATTTACTAAGACGTGAAAATTATACCCTAAAATAAAAAAATTACAAAATTTTAAACCATCTTGTGGACCACCGCTCACACACCCCCACGCTCATACATGTCACGAACCTGCCAGTTTTGGCAAAATGAAAGCCATTCCAAGCACCTGCACATAAAGACATTAATCGGTATGAATAATCATAGATTACCAGAAAGATAAAAAAACCTGCAAGGTTCACAAAATTTCTTAAAGAATTGGAAAACCGTCTCATTTAAGAAGCATTGGAAATTGTACCATCGAACAAATAGTGCCATTATACCCCCACATTAAGTTAGTTATTCTTAACATAATTGCAAAGGTGCACTCGGTTTTATATAAAAGGTAATCACGAACATTTTATTAATTTCTTTATAAAAGGTCAAGGAATAATAATACAAAAATATTTCACACTGGAAATTATAAATGCAAATTAATCACATTACGACAATTAGCAGGAATAAATGCATTTTAGGAATTGCTGTCATATTTGGAGTTAAATTAATGCTTTGAAACATACCACATTTGTTTGTACATGAAATTTTCAGTTTCCTTTTATCTCATATAAGAATGTTGCAAATGTCAATATACACATTACCTGCCCTTTGTATTCTATCATATGCTGTAAAAGTTTCTATTAAATTAAAGATAGTTTCTCACAGTTTGAGAGGTTAATAGTAAGTGCAAAAAGACTAGAAGAATCGACATAGTTTTTTAAAAACAAATACGGAAAGAATGATTTAATTCCTACGTCCTAAAGAGTATGTAAGGAACGAATCTCCAAAAGCATACAATAATTCACATTGAAGCTGAAATCATGTAATTTATAATTTACAAAACGTAATAATTTAGGCAGCAACTTTTCCACTAGATTTAATTGACGAAACTCATGTATATTTCAAACAAACCACCTATACATATTTAACAAATGGAGAGACCAATGACACATATATGTTCGCCTTACAAATCCCTTCATTTAGTTAAACGTACTTCCTCAAAGCGGAGTGAATAAATAAAATTCTAAATTTCGCTTATAAATGACAATCTTCGCACTGAAAACAACCGTTGTATCTATTTATAAACTACACTTATAACTTGCAGAAACACTTCAGCATTCACAAGAAAAATATTCATTAATATAAATTAACTTACACTTTTTCCGTCCTCGGGAAATTAAAAAATTTTCTTGTCCCATCGCTGCGTCCCTCACACCCACTCACGGAACACACCTTCCTTCTCACTTTAAAATCTTTTGACATTTTATCTTTGTTGCCACTCTCTGACATAATGGCCACGCTCAGACCTGCTTTGTTTTTACGATTATAACCTACAGATACAAAGTCACAAAGTTCTTTCAAGGTTTCTGTTCTGGCCGTGAATACAGAAAAACGATTATAAATTGTAACCAAATTTGATTCAATATCAATTAGCCAGGAATCCCTTGCA
Source organism: Uropetala carovei (assembly GCA_036926305.1). NCBI lineage: Eukaryota > Metazoa > Arthropoda > Insecta > Odonata > Petaluridae > Uropetala > Uropetala carovei. The sequence goes on along the minus strand of JAXCHB010000078.1, from coordinate 625,361 downwards.
TGCTGAACACAATTATGTAAGATATACGGGCAGGGCATTTTATTCCAAGTAATTCCCCAACTTCCGCAGACAAGAGTACATAAACATTGCTCTGTCCATTTCCATCAACATAACCAAAATTGGAGTTGCAGTTATCCCCTCCAAATGCGATACACTCTTCTGGCCAATCATATGTTTTTAAAACAAGGTGACTTATAGTCCCCTCTGATTCATTTTAAACATTTCAATTCAACTAGCTTGTGTGAGTCCTTAAACATGACGATCAAAATACTGTACGAGTATTCGAAAAATTTTTCGTGATAAATTATTGCTACCATCAGTGGAGATCCTGATGTACATATTCAAGTTTAATTTTTATTAAAGGTAGAGAATGTGGAGCTAATACCTTGTCAACTATTGCTTATGTCTTAGCTGTGGCTGGTGAAATTTTAGTAGCCATCTTTGAATCCGCAAATAATCTTATTTGTGCAAATCACTGATCGATAACTCAAAGTGATGTCAAACTGAATGAAAGCCTAAAGTTACAAGCAGAAACAATTTCAGCCTACTTTCTATTTTTAGTAATAGCATCATTTGTAATTTTTCCTCATGTAGTGCCAGAATTACTGTTTCTCATATGCTTGGCTGAATTTAAATGCTAATTTTCCCTTTTCCACTACATATATTGATTTTACAAGTATTGCTTTTGTCACCATCTTTGTGAATCGGTGTAATGTAAGCAATTTTAAAGAGGTCAGAAAAAACGCCACTGCTAAAAGATTTTTAAATAGTATAAACAGTGGGTAAACCAGTGATTGACTGCACTTTTTAAATAAAAGAGGGAGAGAGTTCATCTGGGCCAGTACACTTTGTAACATTTGTAGACAATAATTTCCATAGTACATCCTCAGTTGAAACTCATTTTGCCAAAGGAAAACGTGTAATTTATGTCAAAGGCAGGCTTTGTGTCAGGTATCACAGTACTGTGGACCTTAGAAAAGTTCCTTACAAAGAGGTTTGAAATATCGTGGTCATTATTTGCAACATGTTCTTCATAATAATACATTATGCTTGGTATTCTATCCAATTTTTGATGATTTTTAACATGTCTCTAGAAATACTTTAAGTTATAGGGAATATTTGTTTCCATGTTATTTATATTGTTTTTGCAACATGAACCAGAATGTTTTTTGCATTCACCTCGGATTTTAGAAAAATTATGATAATCATCATTACTCCCAGTAATTTTGAAAATTTTATGGTAATGTTTCTTGAGTTTGATACATTCCTTTAATTCAACACTAAACCATTTAGGATAAGATGATGTTTTGATTGTTAAGGTAGGAGTACACAGTTCTATAGCTTCATAAAGAATAGAGTAGAAAATTGATAGAGCATTATTAATCTCCAAATTGCACAATATTCCTAGCCAGTTTAAAGTATCTAAGTAGTTAGTCAATGTAGTATAATGACAGTTTCTATAATCATAAATAGTAAATTGATAATTGTTATAATCTAGTTCTTTGGCCAACTTTACACTGTAATGAATATCAAGGTGATGATTAACACATTTTTAAATAGGATATGGATCCTTTTCGGAAGTTACTTGCCCTGAATTAGAAAAAGCTAGATCTAATAGTAAATTGTACAAATAGTACTCATCTGCTTAAGACCCAGTAATGTAAAACTTTCATTTATAATTCTTGCTTGAGTGGTGAAAGACATGCTATCACAGTCAGTGTTCCAACAGGGATCAAGTAAATTGTAGTCCCCAGTACAATAATATCAAAAAATTGTTATTATTCACAATATCTTCAACCACTTCACAATGAGATAAGTACTTATCAATGGCAGAGGCTGGGGGGATATACACTGCCCCAATTAAAACCTTTGCCTCTTGACTACAAATGTTTACAAAAATGTTCTACATTAATAATTTGGCTTATAACCTTTACAGATTGCAATTTTGTTTTAATAGCAATTAAAACCCCACCACTACGAACTTTATTAGAAGTAATTACACTGCGATCATGTCTATAAATGTCTAAATGAGGTAAGTCCAATTCAGAGTTATGTCTTCACTGAGCCTAGTCTCAGTGAGTACGATAACGTCATAGTCAGCGGTAGAAATAGCTAGTTTAAGTTGCTCTAATTTTGTCCTTAATCCCCTTACGTTCTGATAATAGATTGAAAGCGTTGTTAAGGACATAAGTCTTTTGACACTTTTTGCTTTTTTACTATGTTAGGAGTGACAATACTACTTGATATGCTACTCCTTTACATTCAAAGGAGGAATAGTGGCCTTATGTTTTTATATAAATTGTTAAATAACCATATTAAAAGCCCAGAATTACTTAATTTAATAAACCTCAGAGTGCCTTTAATGTATACAAGGTTAGATATGACTTTTCATATACCATATATGGACAAATTATATGTGCATTTTACCTTTGTATACTATGATGAGAGACTACAACCTTATAAGTCATAAAGTTGATATATTCAATGAATCACTGCAATCATTTAAAACTAAGCTGCAATGCCTAACTTAAATGTGGTAGAAATTTATGCCAACTTATGTCTATTTTAATTCAGGTAAATTTTTATTAAGTACCATGAATCTGATATAATTTTACTTTATGCCTTAGAATATTTATTTATTTATCATTTTTAAAGTTTACCCAACAAAATAATTACAGGATAAACTGGTTTACATTTTAATAAATACACTTGATTCTAATTATCTTGATATCAAGATGGCAAATTATATATGTAACGAAAAAGCAATACAAAAGCATATACATTCACAAGCATAAAATATTCATTATTCAATACAATGATATATATATATATATTACCATACACGACCTATGAACTATTTATAAATAAGGCAAGTAACAATGGTAGTTATACAATTGTAGTTATGTATTACCAATAACAACGAATGAAATATATTTATAAAAGAAGTGAGGCAGATAACAATCATATATTCCTTCATTTTCAAGATATGTACATAATTTCAAACAATGGTGAAATTATAAATTCATACATATCTTTTATTGAGTACCCCAATAAAGCCGATAATTATGTTATATACTCAGACTTTGTGATAAAAATGTCTAGATTAGAGAAGTACTTATTATAACTAGCACATATCCTCGTTAATGTTGAGTTCATACAAAGGTTTGTACGATATTGTTATATTGTCAGATGGATTTTGAGTATAATTTTTATAGGATTTGTGATTTTTATGTGCGATAGTATAATTTTTCTTACTCTTGTGCTTTAATGGTTTATATTGTATTAGAACGCACGTTTAAATATTTTGGCTTATTTTTAATACATTTCTGATTGTATTTTTAGGAAAAGGCCTTGTCCCGTAAATAGAGTATTATTATTATCAGTGTAAAATTCATAATAGAGAGGAGTTTACCTTTATAAAATATACGATAATATTACAATAATAAAATTTTATAAATTTCTATAAATTGATGCAAAGGATGATTCGAATATACTTATGTGACAGGCATTAGCTGTAATAATGGGAGATACAAATGGAGAAAGACGGTCGGACAATTGTAAAATTAGATAAAGGATTTGTTGGAAATTGACGCACGAATGCTTTTTTTGAAAATATATTACGTGAGTTTTTGGATTTCAAATAGGAAATGAGGTGGAAGTTTACCGTGAAGAAGGAATCACCCGAGTTTTTTATGGTTCTTAAGTTCTTATGAAGGCTAATTCACTTACTAAATAGAGTATCTTAGTTAGGACAATTACAAGTGTATTTTTCTACCTGTTCCGGACATCTGTGTTTGTAAATCAGTAGGTTCCTACGGTAGGTACCTACATTTCAAATTTATACGAATATTTTATCGGTATCAATTGAATATACCACAGGTTTCCAAAGTACATGGATAAGATAAAAACCTGAAAGTATTTTCCGGAGTATAATTGCTATTCTTATAATTACACTCGTGAATAGTTTTTAATAACTAATAATTGTTTCCGCATAATTTGTAAATGCCGCCGAAACTACCCATGTAATTGTTTATGAAGACGTCCTACAGAAAAATAAATGTTACAAAAAAACGCATACGTATTTGGACCAAAAATTCGTTATTAATTAATTAATTACATTGTCGGTTATTAAGCAATCTGAAAATATATTTTAATGCCTTATTTTTACCCCTCTCCATGACGAATCCAAATTTAGGTTTGCAAAGCAAAAGTTTAATGCCAATAAATTTGATTTACTGCAAGTAATTTATAACATTTAAGCAAATTTTATCGATGCTACAATAAGTTATAATTGTGTTCCTACTAAAATGAGAAATCAAGATATAAAAAGGAATTGTTTATTTTTTGTGGTTTTTTTGTCGAAATTGTAAATATCCAGGTTTATAAGGGGAAATGTTGGTTAGCCTGCGCGCCTGCGCGTTACTTCTGGTTACCTCGTAGAAATCTTAAAATGGCTGACGGGGTTGTCTGTTATGTGCGTAATACAGTTCGAAATTTATTTTGTTTCCATCAGACCTTTTTAGAAGGAAAAAACTAGACCTTTTTATTGTATTCGAAATTTAATGTTGATAGTTATGATGGTGATATATGTTTGGCCGTGTGTTCTTCGAAAACTGGTCCACGTGATAATCATTTTGACAGCAGAGTTTTAATACTTTTGGTTATTTTATGTGTTTACACCAGAACTTTTTACAAGTAAAAAACTAATCCTTTTTATTGTATTCGAAATTTAGTGTCGATAGTTTTGATCTTGACAAAATTTTGGCCGTTTATTCTTCGAAAACAGTGGTGCATGTGACGCATTTTGACATCAGTTTTTAATTATGTACTTTTAGTTTGATTTGTGTACGTTTTAAGACACTTTAAGCGAAGTGAAGTATTATCTAAAGTTTTTTATAGTTTCAATGTGTGTAATCTTCACATTGCTTACTGGACATTAATTAACTTCTCTTAATAGTACTATTTCTTATTTTATAATACAATGATATGTGAATTTGTATATGTAATTATTCAGTATGCCCTGCTTTGCCACTTAATTGTAATTTATGGTGATGTTTTGATGTATTATTGTTTTTCGTTAGTCCACTCGTGCTGTTATATTGTTTTACTTTGTATTTTCTTTTGTGATTGAGTTTGTCTTATTGATTTGCCATGTAACTTTGATCTTCTGGAAAATAAATGTACTGTTATTATTGTGTGATACAGCTGTCCTGGTCAATCTCCTCGAGGATTTATATCTACAAAGGTAAGGAAATCTTAAATAACTTCTCTGTTCATCTTTGATTTATAGTTGAAATATCTTTACCGTATATATATGTATATAGGAAATGTTATATTTATCATATTTATGTATAATGGAGTAATTATTTTTATAAATTAGTCCTTATGTATAACATTTTGTTACTGCATAACATGTTTAATGAGTGATTTTATCGTTGTAAAGTATCATTTTCTGTGAAGAGTTGGTAAAATTTTTTGCAAGGACGGATTTGTTTATGGGCAAATATAGCCAAGATATGGCGTTACACTCTTAACGTAGGATTAATTAAGGGTTTGTTATCAATATATATTGTGTTTTGAACGTAAAAATTATAGTTTACCTCATAAAATGAGAATCTGTGTTTTTAAAAACGTATGAATAATACATTATTAGCCGGTTTCCATTACTTTATAAACTTCAAATCAAAAGTTATTGTTAAGGTTTTGTAGAATTTTTATCCTTTGGGTGCGAGATTTCTGAGTTGGTTCTGTCGTTTCAGATGCGAGCCTCCGAAGAATGAAGTCTGAAAACGCAGCCAGCATGGTAGATCTTCCACAGGCCAGCTCTGCTTTGCGATGTCAAGAAAGAAGATGGGTGAGTGTGATTGATTTTGCATTTCAAATTAGAACTAATGAGCTTCCCGCTTTAAATATATATTTCATGTCCTGGCATGTGCAGAAACTACATTAGTCTTACGTATTTTTACACATAGGGGTATTTTCTCTCTACGGCAGTTTTAATATATCTGGAAGCTGCGGAAGTGCTCTTCTCGTACCAGCATCTGTTATGCTTTTCTCAGTTATTAAAAAACAAAGCTCTACGATATTGACATTCTTTATTAATTTTTCCTAAATGTGAATCATCTCGTCGAGTAGCTAATCCGTTTCCTATTGCTGAGTTTAAATTTGTGTCGTTTTTTCGTCTTCCGCCGTTGGCTGCATCGATTCTGTTTTGGCTTCTTCTTATATTACTCCCTTCTTCAGTTTGTTCGTTTCTTCTTTGTTACCTGATTTCGTTTATGGTCTCTCTCGCTGTTTGCCTTTGCTCATCTGTCCGTATTTTATCTTCTCACTCTTTCTCTTCTACGTCGTTCTTCTTTATCTTCTTCTGTCTCTATAATATTTATTTATTTATTCATTTAGTCACATGGTGGCTGGATGTGCCAGGTGGCGACAAGTAACATAAAATGACACAATAAAGTACGTTTGAATCAGATTTACATTAAAATTTTCGAAAGAATCAATTTAGATTCACGTCATTGGTACATAAGTAAAAATTACACAGATTCAAAGGCCTCGTTATCTTCTTCTTTCTTCCATTTGATGAATTAATGGGCTATTATTGCCTTAAACTTTAATTAAAAGTTATATTTGTAGTAATTAAAATGCTGATAGTAACAACAACCTGGGAAATTGCAATTGATAGTGCTTTACCGTCAGAGGTAATAATGAGTAAAAGCGTTGTTATGTAAACTAAACAAACAAAATTATAAGTTCTATTTGATGAATTAACGGAGTACTAGCTGTACCCACACAGTGTTTTCACTGTTTTTTCAATTAATTTATAAAAAATTAAGAATTGTGTAGAATAAGTTGATCTCAATATTTCACGTTTAACTCAATAATTCGCATTTAACTCTGATAATGCATTTCCCCAGTATAGGTAAGGTTAGCGGGTAGAAATCTCGCTGAGGGCGAGGCTGTGTGTGCATATTGACAATTAATTATGCAAGGTCAGTAAGAAATCTGTATTTTAAAAGTCAAATTAGAGAGGAAATTAATGCTACACAGTAATTGATTGCAAACTTTTATGTTTTTAATTTTCTTTGTTTCTTTTTATTGAAGTATACGTCCTTTTTTTCATATATCAATCAATGCAACCGTTTATTTAGATTAACAATGAAGAGAAGATAAGTTTCGGCGAGTTCTAGGTTATCAATCTAAAAGAAATGTTTTCATGCTGCTCCTGAATAAACGTAGCCCGTCGCCTAACATTCTTTGTCATTTAGATTATCTACGAAGGTGACATAACCATATAACTTTCAATTTGTTAAAAAATAATGTACGTCCCTATTCTCATCTGATTTTAAATTTACGCATGAGACAATTTGCCTTAATAAGCATTATATATGTTTAATAGTTTTACTTACTGAAAAAGTAAGATTCCAGCATCCGAATGATTTTAAATAAGATCAATTGCTTTGATTAAATTGCTAGAAATGCTTCCCATACACAGTTATTAACTGGATAATTATCCGTAAATATTTGTGTTGCTATCTATAAAGTTTGACATTGCTACAGCATTAATTTCGATGCTTAAAGTGTGAAGCGAATAACACTATTCTTTCACTTATTTGAAGGTTTAATTGGCACTAATTGAATTGGAGGCAATGCCAGGAATCTTTCTCTCTCGGTCACAGTGCAATCATCATTCATTTGTCTGCTTCATTCAAAACTGGCATCGGAACTTTTTAATTTTTTTGTACCATTTGGCGACAAATGAGGGTTGATCAAAACAACGATTATCAATGGTGATGTTTATAGAGGTCCAATTGTATTTCAAATGTTTATATAAACTCAGATAGCGCTTGCAATTGGGAGCTTTTAGAATAACAAAAGATTGTTTCATTTTTAACTCTTTTTAAGTACTAAGTTAAGATTCCATTATAAGCACCTGTTGGCATAGGTTTGTAAAAGTTTGAAAGGATTGAAAATATACGTTGGATTCGTTATAACTATTTTAATTTTTATTATTCCAGAGCTTGCGATTATATACTTGATACGTTTTCGTGTATGGTATATTCCAAAACGTGGTATTGTACACAGTCCGACATCGCATTCTTTACATACGTACAGTGAAGCCTCGATATATTGGACTAAAAGGAGGGGAAGGCCTGTCTGTTATATCCGAAACATCCGAAGGAAACGTATGTGTTGCCTTAAATTGTTAAAATGCGCATGTTATGAAAGACAGTGTTTTACTCTGCTATATATTTATACAAATTGTTAAGAGCGCATGAAATAATAGCACAGAATTTTCTAATTAATTTAGGAAAATAGGAATCGTATTAATTTTTATATTTTACTAGTAAAAGGTGCTTGCAGTGTGCTAGCAGGAGCATACTTTTATAAGAACATAATTAAGAATGAAATAAATTATAGTGACCATAAGAAAAATTGATTTTCCCTTGCGTTCTTATTTGAAATAGAATTATTCTTAGGAACGGAACTTGGGATACTTTTTCGAGATTTTAGATTTTTCCGGACCCTGGTGGAAATTGGCAGAAAGTAACAATGAATACAAAGAATGTTTTAAGACAAACAAACCCCACAAGTAATGCAAGTCAGTCAATTTCAACCAGTCACAAAGGTCAAACGGAGGAACAATTAATTTTTGCGGATTTGCTACACCAATAAATTATACATTGTATCTACCATATATACTCGTGTATAACGCGCTGTTTGAAGACCAAATTTTCAGGTCATAAAGTAGGGTGCACGTTATACACAGGTAACACTTCTCTGCACTTAAAATGGGAACCTACCTCGCACCAGATTCACGCTTTTTGGGTTAATTAATGGGAAAAGCACAATAATTATTGATACTCCAGGTTATACATACATAATTATATGTATAGAACACCTAATTACTTCTATACATTTATAATTCCATCCTCTCTAATTATTCCGCATTTCACTAGCTCATCAGCTGATTGCTGTAATTTTTGCAAAATCACAAGATAGTCTTCCCGCAAAACACACATCAAAAACAAAAAAAAACATAGAATAAGCAAATTGAAATAATTTTATTTAGTAAATGATTCTAGTGTCTACGATTGACAACGTAAGTAATTTAAAACCCATAGAATCTCGTGTGTGAACTTAATCATACCTGTCGCGTTTCCTGTTTCCAGATTTGTTTGTTAAATTTTTACGTTATTCCTTCTCTTAAACAGTTTTAGAATGAGATAGGAAAGAGAGAACCAACGTCCACTTTAAATCAAAACTAATTTATAGATCCCTTTTTGTCTGATTTAAAAGGATTGGCAACAGTGGCGCTGCAGTTTTCTACACGGCATCACTTTGCCCAACTTACCATGTGAGGTTGCTGCCATCTCAACTCAGTCGCTTTAATTATTGACGATGTCTCTCTTAGACATAATATGGAGCTTATTGAACGTAATACACTTATGGACAAGTCCAAACGTTTTAAAATTCATATACCTCCCAAAAATCAAGGATGTGTGTCATACACGTGGTATCAGAAAAAGTCGGGATTTTTTGGAATAAAGTACGAGTGCGCATTATACACGGCAGTTATACACTGGGACGCATCATACACGAGTATATACAGTAATTATATACATTATAATATGTATATATATATCCATATATTGCGATGTATAAGTCGACCTTGAATTTTCAACTTGAAAATACTAGATTAGGTATATGTTCGCAGTATAAGTCGACCCCCTTTGTTTCACTTAAAAATACTTCTCATGAAATCGTTGCCAGGCAAAATCAAGGTCATGTACGATCCAAGTTTTAACAAGATACAGAAATAAACATAGTAATAAAAAAATATAGGAATATTTTTTCGAGTCCGTGCTATTCTTCTTGAGCCTTCCATTTGACAGGTGTTTTAATTTCAACCAATAAGAAACTGCTATTCTCAGAGAGCTTGACCAACTAAATAATGGTTCCTATGATTTGATTGATGTCGGCTGTTAATGATGCTATCAAAATTAACTGCACCTAGTTATCGCAATCAATATCTACGGTGGTGAAATTCAATAAAGTATCGCATGTTGGCAGGCGTGAGGATGGTTCTGATAATTACATTATTCCCCTTTTCAAAAAAGGAAATGTTTTTTCCGCATATTTTTTGATTATTTTTTTTTGTCTTCTTTCATGTACTTTTTTGTACTTGATTTATTTGCATATTCCACATATAATTATAACTTGCAATTAGTATGGTTAATTCCAATCGAAGTGTACCTCTTCTATCTCACTTACTTCTACAGCATTACAATACTTTGGATGATACAATTAAAAAAACAAGGTAATTGTCCGTAATAAACATTTCATAAATGTCGTATTAAAGAATTGATATTTTAATAAACAATCAAGTAATGATTATAACATTCTAAATTTTATTATTTATTTATAATTATAATATCATAATTATATGTGGAAGGTGCAAATAAATTAAGTACAAAAAGGTACGTGAAAAAGACAAAAAAAATAATCACAAAAAATTGATGAAAAATACAAAAAAGACAAAATAATAATACAATTTTACTAGTTAAAATATATGTACAGACCACTTCTGAAAGAAAAAAATGCTGGCTGCTGGGAGCGAACCCCAGCCCATCCGATACTAGACATTCATTCTACCCATTCAGCTATCGCTGCTTCTGTTTGTAACCTTAAGGTTAATGGTATATGTTGCATCCGTGCTTACACCTGAATTTAAATTGTTAAGATCTTTTAAACAAGGGCCCATTGGCAAAAACGCAGAGAGATATAGGTGATGTTTTAGTTCTAGTTTCACCTCCTAAAAGGGTATTACGAATTTCAGTATTAATGTTATGGCCTCCCCTTGTTGGTAAATATCGATGTTATTCATCTGTAATTTAAGGTTCACAATTTTATATTTGTCGTATAAGTCGACTTTAAGTTTTAGGAAAAATTTTTTAAGCTTCAAAGGTCGACTTATACGCCGTGATATACGTTAGTTATAATGTTGCGATGTATTCATTAGGCCTTCCAAATAACGCACATGTGATAGGTCCGCATGAGACACAATGTAGTAGTGGCGTCATTTAACTGTTTTGCATCGCCGGACATTCTGTCCATTATATCCTAAGTACGTTCCATCAAGGTCCAGTATGCAGAGGGTTCAATGTACTGTGGATTTCTTCCTTTTCATTGGCTTCGTGGTACTTTTGTTTCGGATGATACACTTCCTCATGGCTAATCTCATCACAATTTACCTAAAGAAGTGAATAATATCAGTCAGTCTCTCTTTTACAGTAAGCACCGCCTCAAAATATTCCAATTCATTTGCATCAGAATCAAACCATTATCAGTTTTGTCTTTTCATTGGGAATCAGTGGTCTAATGAAGTTTATTCTAATGAGTACTTGAAGTTGTTTTATTTATTTAACTAGTTTATAATTTTTACTTTGCAAAAGCCATAAATAATGACTTGAAACGCTTACAGAATGCAAGTACCTTCTACTTGTATATTGAACAAATAAGTAACATATCATTCTTGTCATTAAAGACAATTTTTAGTAATGTATGTGTATCTGTAAATGTAATTACATGCAAGGTTATTTGTCAGGTGCGTTTCTCTTCCAGCATAAGTGCCTATTAGTATTAGTCTCCATCTGGTCTGTCCGCATGTTCGTTATCTGCTTCTACCAAGCAGATTTTCATGAAATTTGATATTAAGGACTTACGGTCAAAGATAATAAGAAAATCACATAAATGAGTCACGTAAGCCAATCAGGGGTACCACTTTACTGGTGATAAAATATGAACTTTCCCTCATATCTCGTAAAGTATCGGTCATATCAAAATATTTATCAAGTAAAACTTGTGCAACTAATAAAGCAGGGTATTTCTTTTCCTCTACATTTTTATCGTAGGAGTCGCCGTTTGCGAGAAAATCGAACAAGAGTCGTAATTTGAGTTGAACTTTGAAATTTTCTAGCATGGTTACTTCTTCATTGTTGCTAACGTAAACAATCTCACGGAAATATGTTTAATTTCCTTACATATGCATGTAATATTTTTAAATGGGAAGAAAATGGATTATTTATGATGAAGAAAAGAACTTTATAATGCTATTTCCCTTCCAAACACGTAAATAATTTCTTTCAAATACTCCAATACACAAAACGCACCCATTTGTGTTACGTTGTACACTTTCCTAACTTGTTTATATCTTAAAATCTCATTATAAATATTAGTGTTATTTTAAACTCTTGTACTAATTTTTAAACGAAGTAATCAACTGATATTTTATAATTATACAGTTTGCGTAAGCACAACATTAAATTACCATAACTTTAATGTATGTTAACAACAAATTGTTGACAGCATATTTGTAGTGATTCTGAGATAAATACAGAGTTCATAAAATTATTTCTAACGAAGAATGTAAATTAAACTACAAAATATCCTTCTAAGATTTAGTCACATTAAACGTTTATTAGGAAAATTACACTGTAATCGTTTTTGTGCATCAAATCTTGGAGTAATTATTGGAATTTATTTTACAATGCTACACAAACATCTTTATATAGTTCTCTGGTGAATAAATTAAATTAAAATGGTATTGCAAAGTTCTTTGCTTATAAATAACTAGCAAATTTACCCAGCGTTGCTCAGGTTATGTTTTAAATCATCGTGACTTCAAATTATGGCAATAATTATGAACAAAAAATTATATCTATGCTTGAATTAAGTTTTATTTGGGAAATTTTTTCATATTTTAATTGATATAAATGAAAGAGTTGGAAAATATTTTGAGGATTCGTAATTAAAATTGACAATCAACGCAGTCGATTCATTTTGTGAGGTGATGCTTTTTGCCAGGTGGAGTTCGTTCTCTAAGCTTCCGGTAGAGAACGTGCATGTAGAGTACAGGTAGTTCCGCCTAATGTAGCAATTGAAAATTACTAGAAGTTACCTTACGCCTCAGTGATCGGAGGTAATATGTAGAGTGGAGGGGAACGAATTCCATTAGAATAGAGGGGCATTGAAGGTGAGCGCGCTTCCTAGAAGGGAAATCCCCTTGCACGCAGAGTAGAGAGGTGACTTCTTAAGTCAGTTACCATACGGTAGCTTTGCTTTACGCATGGACAGTTATATGCGGGATGCTCAGGAGTTCAAAATAAACATTCTTTAAAAATTCAGATAATACCAGGTTCCTAGAAAGGAGCGTCTGTCTCACACAACATTGTACGAGGGTTTCCCAGAAAGTAATGCACCACATGTTTTGAAATTACTCACATTTAACGAATATGTGACAGATTTTGACTTTTATCGATAAGTTTCCTGGACAACGAATGTCATTTTTGAGACTCGAGATTCATATTATTGCCTAGCGAGGGATAAGGGGGGGAACAGCAGAGGGAGGGAGGGGGATAAGGCATTGTCGAGTACAATTTGTAACGTATTAACAAAGGTATTGCCCACTTATTGTAACAAAGTATTATTCACTTGACATAAATTTATTTTAACAAAACTCTTTGCTTAGAGAATCGTTCTAAGAGTCAGAGCATTGAATTCCTGTGTGATTTTAATTCTCTTTTCTACTGTTTTTGTTTTTCGTTGCATTAATTCTTTTTGTTTGTTCATCTGTTGTTTGTCGTGTTGTATTAACCAAACCACATCCAACACAGTGTAATGTGAGCAAATAAAGTAAGTGGTAAATGTTTTCACTTGTATAAATTGTGTAGTATCGAAAGTAAGATTGCGTAACCCGGCCGCTGTATGGGTTTGTTGTCTAACTAAGTAGGCTGTTATGAAGGTTGGCGTTGTAATAGTGTCTCATCGCACCGTCAAATGTCATGGATGTCTGTGTTGACCAGCATCATAGCTAATCCTAATATACAATAAACTTTGAAGCTTCTTTGTTTATTGTAAAAAATTCTGTCAACATTTCAAATTTGAAATGCAGGCATCTCTAGTGGAATTGTAAAATGTTATATTCCCCTATATTATTATTATTATAGCACTGACTATAATTAACCAATTGACCAAACCTTTTATACATTCATCAAGTTAAGATGTTAATAATAATTGTACCAAATTTTAGTTATTCGTGTCTTATAGTTTATGGCATGCATAATGAGACACGCAAACAAACTTTTGCAAATATATATAGATTGTGGGAAGCTCATTCAGTTCTATTTGGTATAATAATTATAGGATATTTATTTTGTTTCTCAATTTTGTAGTTATTCTTTTGATTCTCAGGTTGGTCTCTATGTAAATATTAACGTTGTCTCTTGTTGGTTGAGTTATATTTTAGATTACTTAACAATTTCATGGCTGTTGTTTAAAATATCTTCATTAAGTTATCGTAACGATAATTTTGGTAAACTCCATATGAGATTTTGACTTATTCTAACATAAGCGTTACTGAAAAGGAATTCTTTAAATTTATTAACATAAATAACTCAATTGTATACAAATATTTAATGAAATACTTTAGTTTTTCGTGCACTCAATACTTTCATAAATTACAATCTGAAAATTCTTCAAATATAAGTTTTTAAATAAATGTTTTGTAATGATAATGTATTGCTACTTACAATTTGCACATTTATAATGTTAAAAAATATAATTATTGATAAATTTTTAATGATTTGATTTGCTGATTTTCCTTTTAAATTTGACAAATTGGCCATGAAAGTGTTAAGCTATCGATAAGGAGCACTGTGATTTGTTAACGATAGTGAGTTGAGTCACGCAATGCAATTACTACTTAAATTTAAAGTAAATTAACCTCAAGTCGTTAAATTTTACGCACTTACTGTACATTACCTGGAAATATAAGACAAACTTTGAGAATATGCTATATTTTTTCATAAATAGGGTGTTTGCTTTGATTAAATCAGTTATATTTTGCATAATAGCTTTGAATCTGAACTTTACATTAGAACAAATATGTTTTTGATGTTGTAAATATAATCTCACCTTGATTAATCAGTTATATTTTTAAATGCAAGATAATTTTTAAAGACAAAATGTATTTAGTTCAATCTTTGCTGTTATAAAAATTAAATTGCTATCAGAAGTAAATCTTTGTTTATATTATGCTATTAATCTTTTTCAAAAAACAGTAATACGTCTAATTGAGGTAATATAATTTGTGCATTTATACAATAATTAATTTGGCAAATATAAAGGTTTAATTTTATTAACATTTGAAATAGGTATGACATGAAATTTTAATATTGCATTTTTGAAGTTTATTTCTGACTTGGAATAGTTTATAAAAATGTTATCCTGGCATTTAAGTAATTCCAATTAAGCATTGCTTTGCGAGATTCATTATTTTTTCGTCATTTATGCAAACATTGCTCCCATTTGGAATCAGTTGCGTGCATTCAATTTTACGTATTTCTTGACCAATAAGAGACATTGTTAATTGTAATTAAGGTCATTGATAATGTGAAATGTTTCTTTTTTAAGTGTTTCCAGAACAAGTACTTTGAAAGATTGCTTGCCTTAGATAAAAATAGCTGCGACAGAGTAGTGAAAAAATTAATACATGCATTTCGACTTCAGAGCAGTTGTCGTCAATGGCATTTCGCCACTGATGACGGCTGTTCTGTAGTCTAATTGCTTGTATTAATTTTTCCACAGCTCAGTCGCAGTTATTTTTATCAGAGGCAAGTAACTTCTTCAAGTGCTTGTTCAATAATTTATTTCAGCTGCAAAATGTGTTTGATGGTTTATTTTTTCATGTTATATATGTATTTATGTCAGCTGTTGAACAACAGTTGAAAATATTGTGTTATATGTAATATGTCAGTTGTTGAATAGTTGAAATGCAGATAAATTGTCATAATGTTGAATAATTTGTTCAATAATCAGCAAAATTTGGCTGAATTGGTGGTCAAAAATGTCATTTTTAGGTTAAAATTGTGCTAAATTTAGCAAAAATATACCTAAAAAAACCCCTTAAGTCCAACGATACCTAAAAGAGGCTCCGAGAAAAAGAAATTATTCCTATCTAAAAGGAGTCAACAGGTTTTGATCATAATAAAATGTCTTTATTGCAATTAAAATGTACAGTGTATACATACAAGTTCAATAAAAATTTTACAATCTGAAATAATACATTTTGTCTACTTATTTTATCCTGCACCTGAAAATAAAAATTATACTGGACTTAAAAGAATTTTTGACTTGAGAAAAAAAATTGATTTGTTTACAATTTGTACTTAGAAAAACTTTTGAAAAAGTCCCAATTCCAGAAATCTTTCAAGTCTAAGAGTTAAAAACTATTGTCCAATTTGTAAAGTAATTTGTTTACAACCTGGACAATAATTTTTAACACTAGACTTGAAATATTTCTGAAATTAGAACTTGAAAAAAATTAATTTGTTTACATTTTGGACTTAGAATAATATCTGACTTAAAAAATTTCTGGACTTAAAAAGATCTGAATATTAGCACAAATCAAAATTGCCATTTAAAAATATTCATGAACTGCAGAAAATTTTTTAAATATAACAAGCACTAGAATAAAAGTTGGACATTTTTACAAAGCACTTTGGCAAGGATAATATCATTTTAACAATTTCTATTGGTGACAAAGAGGAAAAATAGCACAGCAGCTTAGAAAAAAATATGAGACAAAATATATATACCCAAAAATGCTAATTCTGGTTTGTTCAGATTTAAAAAATGGCAGTTATTATACAGAATGAAAAAGCAATAGCTTATATACATTTAGACTTAAAAGAATTTACGATTTTTCTGAATAATATAAATAACACAACCCTTTGGAAACCTATTTACAAGTAAATAATGTCTAGCAAATTGGATATTGATGGAATTATTAAAAGAACTTTAGTATACAGACTTGGAATTCTTTTTTCTGGATATTGACTTTAATTAAGAATAAAAAAACCTTCACAATTTTTCTTAATTAAGAAATGTAACTCTCCACAAAGTTAAATCTTTTTCTAAATATTGCCTAGAATTAAGAACAATTAAATTACCATTTCCAATGAATGGCTTAATAATTGGAGATTATAAATTTTTCACAATGAAAATATTTTCCCTTACAAAGGCATTCAGTCGGATTTTCAATCAAAACTCTCAAAACTAACCGAAATTTCATTTACATTTTAAACTCTTTATCTGATTTTGATAACTTGAATAATGAATAGAATTTGTATTGCCTCAGAAATTTTTCTGCCTCGAATAAACCACAAAAAACCCAAAGAATATTTTCTGAATTAATTCAAGCATATCGTACATTTATCTCCAAATTTCTTTAAATTATTAAATTAAATCTGGAATTATTTAACCACGACAAAACCTCTTGGTAAAATTTTATATGTAGAACACAAAACATCCTGATCCAAATAATCTTTTTTAAGGGCTGCTCCTATTTTAAGATTAAATTTAATTAATTACTTTCCAACATCCAATTTGCTGAACGATATTCACCATAGAAATGCATGACAAGTCTGCAAACATGAGCTAATACAGTGCTGCCTCAGAAGTCAATATGAAACCTTCGCATTTAATAAATTTTCTAAGGTTTTTAAATATCTTCTGTAATTCATAAATAAATATTTACAATATTAGATTCTTATTAACAGAAGTGGAATTTGATGAAAGTTAAAATTTATAGAAGTACGCTAATAAACTTTACAAACAAAATGGAATATGCCTTATAAAATCAAATTAGAGAAAGTTTTTAGAGTTGAAACTGAAAACCAACACCTTATATTCTCATAAATTTATAATCAATATTAAATGCATTTTATAAAAGTTGAGTTATCACAAAGCTTTTCAAGTTCAAAGAGAAAATTAATGCCTTATATTCTCAGAAATAAAATATTCTTACAGAAGGTACCAGTTAAAACTTTTTTTTTCAGAGGTAGCGCTATATTTTTCATTTATTTACTTTAAGTGTAAATTGATTTAAAAATATTTTAAAGAGAAATTGAATTCTTGGGGTATCGTATAATCCGATCGTAAATTTTGGCTTATTCTGAATTACGGGAAAAAAACAGCTCCTAAAAATTGGAATTCTTATTGTATCGTATTTATTTCAATTGGCTGAGCAGAAATCTATAATAATGCCAAATTTGAAGCATTTAGCCCATCTAAAAGTGCCTTATAATTTACAATCTCTTCTCCTAAATCTTCCGTAATATGCAGCCATATTATTATACAAGATATTTATCGCCTGATATATTGAACAAACCAGAATATAGCAACATATAGGTATAAAAACCTTCTCTCATCCCATGTGTGTAGCCTCCAGCACATAATCCGCTTTACTCTCGCACCCAGATGCATCAGTTCTTGTTTCAGCAAAGTAATACTCTTCGATTCATGGTTCCTTGATGCCTCACACCATCGCATTTTCACTCAGCATCAACTGTGAATGCCTAAAATAAAGAAGAAAAATGGTTGTGGTGAATTCAATTAAGAAATATAAACTAAAAAATCTAAATATTAAAGATTAATTATCCCAAACAACACGAAAGAGCGCATCTCATTTACCAAGGTCTATTTAGAATCTTAAAATTTTAAATTCCTGACGAGTTTATTCAAATTATTATGTGAAAGATTTATTTGGCAATTAGTTTTAAAATTTTAACCTTCCATATGGTGTCGCTTAGCGTGTCGGCTTCCCGTTACAAAGTTCCTGGGTTCGATATCCACGAATGGAGGTTTTTCACAAAAAATTAATTAATTAATAACAAAAACTATCATCGGTGCCTGGCAGTAGGCAGCAGTACTGTCAGTTTGGTATCGAGCTAAAAACAAATTATGTTGGCTGGGTTTATATCCAATAGAGCTGTAGGAGTGATCGGGATGATTTGAATGGCTACAGTACTGCGATCTGCGATGTGGAAAGCAACAGGGAAACTGCCACATTACAATTCCTTATTAACGATTATATGGTTGGACAAAACGAGTTCTTTCGAGGTAAAATAATCCCCCAATAGGATCTCCGGGCAGGGACTGCCTTGAGGAAAGCATGTGTCGAAGATAACTTATGCATAGGTACTTGGAATGTAAAAACCATGAGGATGGCAGAAAAGATAAAGAACCTGAAAGAAGAAATGAAAAGAAATAGGATTGACATCATAGGGCTGAGCGAAGCTAGATGGGAAGGAGAAGGACAGTTCGACTCGGAAGAATACATTAGGGAACTATACAACAAGCAGGCAGGATCGGCACAAATGGAACTGGAAGAAGAGAATTGCATTGAAGAAGATTGGGACTAAGTATTATGAAAAGCGAAGCATAAAAGGCAATACTGGAATTAAAGAAAGGAAAAGCTACAGGCAGCGATGGAATACCGGCAGAGGTACTTAAAAGTCATGGGATTGGAAGGACAAAGTGATTACGAAACTAATTAACAAGATTTACAACTCGGGAGAGAAGCCTCAGGATTTCCTAGATGTAACAATGATCCCTCTAAAGAAGAAGCCAACGGCAATGCAGTCTAAGGACTACAGAACGATATCCCTACTGTCACACACTTTGAAGATCACCACGAGTATTCTTAATAAAAGACTAGAGAAAAAGGCCGAAGAAATGCTAGGGGAAGATCAATTCCGCTTCAGAATAGGACGAGGAACCAGAGATGCTATCGGTGTAGTGAGAATCATATCAGAAAGGGCAACAGAGTACAGCCAAGATTGCTCCTATGTTTCGTCGACTGGCAGAAGGCCTTCGATAGAGTAAACTGGGTACTGCTGATGAGGATATTAAAGGATATAGGTGTACACTGGAAAGACAGGAGACTGATCAGGAATCTATATGTGAATCAAGTTGTAAAGAAAACTGCAGAAAATAGGAGTATATGGAGAACCAAGTTTAACCATGAATAATCACGAACCTGTCTACGGACAGACTACCTATGATGATGATGGCCTCAACTGATAAACCAAATAAAGAATTGATTTTTTTAATAGAAAATAAAGCGTAAATTATCAGGGGAAATAAAGCAATCGCGTTATATAACAATTGAAAGTTAAAATGAACCGAATCAAATATTTATAATTCAAACAAACTCTTTATAAGTTTAATAATAAATTGCATGGCAAAGTAAATATACTCAATAGCCAATTACGAGATATCAATGTTAATAATAATAATAATTTATTTAACACAAACAGTTTCCTCCAATTACATGTGTTATAATATATTTTTAACAAGCACAAACGACCATGCCCTCGGCATTGGGAGCTAGACACACTAACCACTCCTCTATTTTTCACAATGAAAATATTTTCCTTTACATATAGGCATTCAGTTCGGATTTTCAATCAAAGGTCTAAAAACTAACCGAAATTTAATTTGCATTTTAAACTCTTTATCTGATTTTGATAACTTGAATAATGAATAGAATTTGTATTGCCTCAGAAATTTTTCTGCCTTGAATAGACCACAAAAAAACCCAAAGAATATTTTCTGAATTAATTCAAGCATATCGTACATTTATCTCCAAATTTCTTTAAATCATTAAATTAAATCTGGAATTATTTAACCACTACAAACCCTCTCGGTAAAATATTAAATGTAGAACACCAAAAATCCAGATACAAATAATCTTTTTTAATGGCTGCTCCTATTTTAAGATTCAATTTAATTAATTACTTTCCAACATCCAATTTGCTGAACGATATTCACATGACAAGTCTGCAAACATGAGCAAATACAGTGCTGTCTCAGAAGTCAATATGAAAACTTGGCATTTTATACGTTTTCTAAAGTTTTTAAATTCAACATCTTCGGAAATTGGTAAATAAATTGTTAATACATTTGATTCTTGTTAACAGAAGTGAATTTAACAAAAATTTAAAATTTATAGAAGTACGCTAATAAACTTTTACAAAATGGAATATTCTTTATAAAATCAAATTAAAGAAAGTTTTCCAAGTTCAAACTGAAAACCAACACCTTATATTCTTGTAAATTTATAATCAAAAATTAAATGCATTTTATAAAAAAGTTGAGTTATCAGAAAGTTTTTAAGTTCAAACAGAAAATTGATGCCTTACACTCTCAGAAATAAAATACTCTTACGGATGATACCAGACAAAACTTTTTTTTCAGGTGTAGCACTATATTTTCCATTTACTTACTTTTAGTGTAAATTTAAACGATATTTTTAAAAGAAATCAAATTCTTGGGGAATCGTTTAATCCTATCGTAAATTTCTGCTCATTCTGAATAATAAGAAAAAAACCGCTTAAAAATTGGAATTCTTATTGTATTGTATTTATTTCCATCGGTTGTGAGCAGAACGCTATAATAATGCCAAATTTGAAGCATGTAGTTCGCCTGAAAGGGTCTTATAATTTACAATCTCTCCTAAATCCTCCGTAAGATGCAGCTATGTATTATACAACATATTTATCGCCTGATATATTGACCAAACCAGAATATAGTAACATATAGGTATAAAAACCTTCTCTCACCCCATATGTATAGCCTCCAGCTCAGATTCCTCTATACTCTCGCACCCAGGTGTATCAATTCTCGTTTCAGCAAAGCAGTACTCTTCGATTCATGGTTCCTCGATGCCTCAAACCATCGCATTTTCACTCAGCATCAACTGTGAATGCCTACAATGAAGAGGAAAAACGGTTGTGGTGAATTCAATAAGAAATATTAACTAAAAAATCTAAATATAAAAGATTAATTTGCTTAAACAACATGAAAGAGCACATCTCACTTATCAAGGTCTATTTAGAATCTTAAAATTTTTAATTCTTTACGAGTTTATTCAAATTATTATGCGAAAGATTTGTTTGACAATTAGTTTTAAAATTTTAACCTTCCATATGGTGAAGTGCTTAGCGTGTCGGCTTCCCGTTACAAAGGTGCGGGGTGCAATCCCCGCAAATGGAGTTTTTTTTCACAAAAAAATTAATTAATAATAAAGAACTATCATTGGTGCCTGGCAGTAGGCAGCAGTACTGTCGGTATGGTATAGAGATGAAAACAAATGATGTTGGTTGGGTTTATATTCAATAGAACTGTAGGCATGATTTGAACGGCTACAGTACTGCGATGTGAAAAGCAAGAGGGAAACTACCACATTACATTTCCCTAATAATGATTATCTTATATAATATTCCGGAGGTAAAATAGTCCCCCAATCAGATCTCCGGGCGTGGACTGCCTTGAGGAAAGCAAGTGTCAAAGGTAACTTATGCAAAGATACTTGGAATTTAAAACCACGAGGAAGGCAGAAAAGCTAGAGAACCTGAAAAATGAAATAGGATTGACGTCATAGGGCTGAGCGAAGTCAGATGGGAAGGAGAAGGGCAGTTCCGCTCGGAAGAATTCACGGTTGTTTACACTGGAGGAAATAGTGAGGCAAGGGGAGTAGCTATGGTACTTAAAGATATGATGAATAGCGTGACAAAAATAACAGCAACGAACGATAGGTTGATGGCAATAAAGCTAAAAGTTGTCCCAGTTGACATGTTGATAATCCAGGTATATATGCCAACGCCCGCTCATGAAGAAGAATAAATCAGGGAGATGTATGAGCAAATGAATGACATTTATGAAGTAGAACTGCATAATAATGGGAGATTGGAACAACATAGTTGGAAAAGCCCAGGAGATAAAATGAGATGCCAAATAGATTACATCCTAGTAAAACAAAGATTCAGGAACGGCATAAAGAATGCTAAGACATTGCCAGGAGCAGACATTGATTCAGATCACATCCTTCTAATAATCAATGTAACTATTTCTTTAATCATTTCTATTGGTGAGAAAGTAGAGAGGAAAAATAGCATGGCTTAGAAAAAAATATGAAATGAGAGACGATAAATATATACCCAAAAGCGCTGCTAATTCTGGTTTGTTCAGATTTAAAAAAATGGCAATAATTATACAGAATGGAAAAGCAATAGCTTATATACATTTAGACAAAAGAATTTGCAATTGTTCTGAATAATATATAAATAACACAACACTTTGGAAACGTATTTACAAATAAATAACATCTAGCAAATTGGATATTGATGGAATTATTAAAAGAACTTTTTTCTGGACATTGACTTTAATTAAGAATAAAATAACCTGCACAATTTTTCTTAATTAAGAAATTTAACTCTCCACAAAGTTAAATCTTTTTCTAAATATCGTCTAGAATCAAGAACAATTAAACTACCATTTCCGATGCATGGCTTAATAATTGGAGAATATAAACTTTTCACAATGAAAATACTTTACATAGTCTGGATTTTCAATCAAAACTCTCAAAACTAACTGAAATTTCATTTGCATTTTATCTCTTTATCTGATTTTGATAACTTGAATAATGAACTGAATTTGTATTGCCTCAGAATTTTTTCTGCCTTGAATAAACAACAATAAAAACCCCAAAGAATATTTTCTGAATTAATTCAAGCAGATCCTACATCTCCAAATTTCTTTAAATTATTAAATTAAATCTGGAATTATTTAACCACGACAAACCCTCTTGGTAAAATATTAAATGTAGAACACCAAAAATCCCGATACAAATAATCTTTTTTAATGGCTGCTCCTATTTTAAGATTAAATTTAATTAATTACTTTCCAACATCCAATTTGCGGAACGATATTCACATGACAAGTCTGCAAACATGAGCAAATACAGTGCTGTCTCAGAAGTCAATACGAAAACTTGGCATTTTATAAGTTTTCTAAAGTTTTTAAATTCAACATCTTCGGAAATTCGTAAATAACTTGTTACTACATTTGATTCTTATTAATGGAAATGAATTTAACAAAAATTTAAAATTTATAGAAGTACGCTAATAAACCTTTACAAACCAAATGGAATATTCTTTATAAAATCAAATTAAAGAAAGTTTTCAGAGTTCAAACTGAAAACCAACACCTTATATTCTTGTAAATTTATAATAAAAAATTAAATGCATTTTATAAAAAAGTTGAGTTATCAGAAAGTTTTTAAGTTCAAACAGAAAATTGATGCCCTACATTCTCAGAAATAAAATACTCTTACGGACGATATCAGATAAAACTTTTTTTTCAGACGTAGCACTATATTTTCCATTTACTTACTTTTAGTGTAAGTTGATTAAACAATATTTTTAAAAGAAATCAAATTCTTGGGGAATCGTTTAATCTTATCGTAAATTTCTGCTCATTCTGAATGACAGGAGAAAAACCTCCTAAAAATTGGAATTCTTATTGTATTGTATTTATTTTCATTGGTTGTGAGCATAAAGCTATAATAATGCCAAATTTGAAGCGTTTAGCTCATCTGAAAGGGTCTTATAATTTACAATCTCTCCTACATCCTCCGTAAGATGCAGCTACATATTATACAAGATATTTATCGCCTGACATATTGAACAAACCAGAATATAGCAACATATAGGTATAAAAACCTTCTCTCATCCCATATGTATAGCCTCCAGCTCAGATTCCTCTATACTCTCGCACCCAGGTGTATCAATTGTCGTCTCAGCAAAGCAGTACTCTTCGATTCATGGTTCCTCGACGCCTCAAACCATCGCATTTTCACTCAGCATCAACTGTGAATGCCTACAATGAAGAGGAAAAATGGTTGTGGTGAATTCAATAAAGAAATATTAACTAAAAAATCTAAATATAAAAGATTAATTTGCTTAAACAACATGAAAGAGCACATTCACTTATCAAGGTCTATTTAGAATCTTAAAATTTTAAATTCTTTACGAGTTTATTCAAATTATTATGTGAAAGATTCGTTTGACAATTAGTTTTAAAATTTTAACCTTCCATAAGGTGTAGTGCTTAGCGTGTCAGCTTCCCATTACAAAGCTGCGGGGTGCGATCCCCGCAAATGGAGGTTTTTTTCACAAAAAAATTAATTACTTAATTAATAATAAAAAACTATCATTGGTGTCTGGCAGTAGGCAGCAGTACTGTCGGTACGGTATAGAGATGAAAACAAATGATGTTGGTTGGGTATATATTCAATAGAACAGTAGGCATGATTTGATCGGCTACAGTACTGCGATGTGGAAAGCAAGAGGGAAACTACCACATTACATTTCCCTAATAATGATTATATTATATAATATTCCGGAGGTAAAATAGTCCCCCAATCAGATCTCCGGGCATGGACTGCCTTGAGGAAAGCAACTGTCGAAGGTAACTTATGCAAAGATACTTGGAATTTAAAAACCACGAGGAAGGCAGAAAAGCTAGAGAACCTGAAAAATGAAATAGGATTGACGTCATAGGGCTGAGAGAAGTCAGATGGGAAGGAGAAGGGCAGATCCGCTCGGAAGAATTCACGGTAGTTTACACCGGAGGAAATAGTGAGGCAAGGGGAGTAGCTCTGGTACTTAAAAGAT